>JAJSRV010000036.1:816441-1275524 GCA_021527715.1 Neoseiulus cucumeris | reverse complement strand
TAGTGGGTAAAATTTGTCTACTCGAAGAGCACGTTGTGTGTTTGGCTCGACTTGACTCGGCTTTGCTCGGCTCTGCTAAGCCCAGCTTGGCAACTCGCTATGAGGAAGATCGACGGACCCGAGTCCTGTCCCGAGCTCGTCGCAACGGAGGCAATCCGGTTTGTCGGGCAGGACCAGCTTTGCTCTTCGGCCAACTCCCAAGCTGGTTGCCAGCCCATACGTCTATCGGAGAGTCCCAGGTTGACCTAAGCCAATGTTTGCTGGCTTTGAGGTCTGTTGTTCTGACTGCCAGGTCGTCCCACTTCCTCCGACCCGAAGGGTGTGTAAGGGGAAGACGATTGGAGAATTTTTGAAGACAACAAAAGTAGCGGCAACGATGACATGTTTTGGGCCACGTTCCAAACCCTGCCGACATCGGCGTGGGACGGGAGAAAATTCTCGGTTGAAATCGTTTCTTGTTTCCCGACAGAATTTTCTGACTTCCAGGAGCAGGTTATACCGTGACAGAAGGAAATGGGAATCCTGTGGACAGGTTCAGGACGGTGTCAGCGAGTTTATCGTTCGTTCGGATTATGCAGACATCGGAAAGGCTGTTCGGAAATCGTTATTGAGAAGTTCAAATTTCCTGGAACGTTCTAAAATTACCTTACTCCATGACTGTTCCCCCCATGAATCAATGAATTCCAGCTGATTTCGCCCACATCTCGATATTTTGAAATCGATTCAAGTTCTTCAAATCAATCTGGCTAGGTCATTCGGGAGTTTGCTCCATCGATTGTTCAATCAAAAGAAATGCGGTGGGTGTCTCTCTCGCATTGTCTCCGAGCCATCCCTTTCTCGCTTTCGGAGACCTTCCTCGGACAACTTTCCCTCAGAAAGATAAGCTATTCGTATTAAGCAACGTATATTATGGGCGGTTCCATGAAACAACATCGTTCGCTTACAGAACGCTAAGCCGTATTTTTATTATGTAAGGCGTCTCCTACGCCTCCCGGCTTGTTGGCCTCCCCCGCTGCTCGGTCACCAGCCCGCCCGCCTGTTCGCATCCAGGAACTAAGATCCCTCTAAGCCTTTTGGTTCGGAGGATGAAAGAGAGAGAGAGAGAGAGAGAGAGCGCGCGCGCGTTCAAACACGCGGCTACACGCATCGCTCAGGAGCAGCACGAACCCCCGCAAGCCAACACACGCCCTCGCAGTGTTCCCAAACGTGCTGGTGTGGAGTATGGCCACAAGAAGAGAGGGAGGATGGGTGGCTGGAAGGTAGAGGGTGGGAATGAAAGCAACGCACGGCAAGCCGGTCGGCCCGCTGTAGACGTGTCAAAGAATTTTAGTAAACAGAGCTCCACGCACACACAAACACTTACACATATGTATATGGATGGTGTTTCCTCAGCCGGAGCAGGAGCACTTTGGCTTTTACATATTCTAGCCGCCTTCATACTTCAACAAATTCAAACCAAGCCAGCCGTTCACCGTCCCTGTTGTCAACAATGTCTCCTTAACCGTCCGCCATTCTAACACCAACCTCTTGAAGCGGTCGGTGACAATCGCCGCATCCGTGCACTTCTAACTGCGACGAGCAATCGTCACCACCTTATGCCTCTTGTCCACATTCTCGAGGTAAAGTAATAATACTTCTCTGGAAGGGCCTAATGTGAACTGTTCATCCAGAATTCGCTCACGCCAGCTGAAGAGATTCCAAACTCCTTGAGCGTAGATGGTGGAAACACGCCAAGAAGTCAAAGGAGACTGAAGGAGTCTCAAGGAGTCTCACAAAGCTCATCGCGCTGAAACTCCCGAATTCATTTCATCAGAAAGTGCTGAAGCTCCTTCATCTTCGCGGCCTACTTTACAGATTTCCGTCGACTTGTTCATTGAAATAGCGAAATTCGAGTTCCACGCGCGGATACGATTTCGCCTGAATTCGACTCAGTTGATTCCAATTAAGAAAAATTCATCAAGGTACGCTCCCTAAAGGTTGCGGTCTCGAAACTCGTTTCGAATTGAACAGCATCGGGTTGCCGGGAGCTTCTCGAGTTGTTCATCGATGGGTCTTCTTGCACCGCGGTCTCTCTCGAAGTTGGACAGGTCGAATTTTGCGCAAAGCGACGACATTGAAAAACCAACACAATAGTCGCAGAGCACTCAGCGCAGTGGACAGCCTGCTGCTACCTGGTGACTCCGTCCCCCTCCCCTCGCCCCCTCCACCTTCCCTGCAATAGCACACTGTCCCTTTTTGAGCCATGCGGCCATGTTCCGCCCGGACGAATCCGCAACCGCCCACTAAAGCATACGTTGTCACAAAGAGGGCTGAAACCCGACTGTTGTTCGGCCCCGGCCCCGCCGCAGAGGAATTCTTTTGTGGTAGAACATGTTGCGTCCGCTGCACCCGACCGTCCGACTTACCAGCTTGCGTTTGAGTGGCCGACTTCTGCACACTTTGAACCGGAGCCAGTGCTGCCACTCTGACGGGTGGTTTCCTTCCGTCCCATCCGGTTAGTTGCACGCTCGTGTCCCGCCACCTGCTTTCAAGGCTCACTGTTTTGCCATTTCACGTTTTCACCGAAGTCAGCAAGCTTGAGGTCTTCTTGTCATCCGACATTTCCGATTTCAGTTCTTGACTTGAGGAGAACAACGAAGCAATCTCTCGAGATTCATCGTTTGTGTCGATCATGTGTCTCGGTGAGCCGTAACTTCAAGGAGAGGGATTCGTCCGCTAGTCCGGCATCGGGTTCCATCTTTCTCGAGGGATCCTCTCTGCAATCTACGGCGCAAAGCAACGTCCGATCGCTTCTCGATTCTACGACGTGCTCCGTATTCAAGAAGCATGCGAATAAACAGCGGTCAAGGCGACCACGAACAATTCCAGATCTTCTTGGAGGACCGGCAAATCGAATTAGTACAACTGACCATTACTGTGATCAGTTTTTTTGTGGTCGTCAGTGTGCATAGGATGCGAAGGATGTTCATCGAGTCGGCGATCTCTCGATTGTGACCTTTCAATAAAAATGTATAGACGATTCCTGTGAACGAATGAATAATCCCTCCGGCGTGTCGCTGAATGAGTTCTTCCTGAGTTATCTTGCGGAGACGAAACAAGAGAGTGAGTCAGATCACTCTGCCAAACGAGGGAAAACGCAGTTCATATTCAAATGAGATGTTATCACTCGGTCGCCCGCTCTCCCAGGCGGCAAATCGCTTCGCTTGGTCATCTAAACGGAATACACGATTCTATTCAAAACACGGCCGAGTGAATCTAACGATGAGGAGATATGAATAGAGAGTGCTTCACACCGATACTATGTCCTAGTGGCGAAAAAATCTAGGGAGTAGGAGAGGAGGCTATGAAATGAGGAATATGGGATTGAAGAGGCAACTTTGTTTGCAAATCCTCGCTTTTTTTCATCTTAGATAATCCAGGAGCGGTTCTCACACCCCAAGGCTTCGCATTTTGTCGCAGTTTTTCCAGCGCAGAGTCTTCCTTTTCCCGAGAACCGATGGCGAACTGCGGATCGGGGTGATCCACGGAATAATGGAGGTGCGAATTTACAGGATTCTACGATGGGGAAAGAGCTATTTGGATTGAGAGAGAAGAGAGAAAGAGGGAGAGAGCGAAAGAGAGAATGTGCCATGAATAGAGCGAGAGAGAGAAAGTGAGTCCCCGCAGAGAGTGAAATGGAGAGAACGCGACCGCAGCGTTCTTTGTATCCGGTCGGCCGCCTTCGGAGGGGTGGCCGAGATTCCGAATCTACCAATTTCGATTCCACACAACAGAGCGTCGAGCCAAAAAGTTTCACTTCACTTCTATCTTGGTCAAAAGACATCTCTCAAACACGAGTCCGGACGAACGGCCCCGAGGCTAACTAATTACAGATTGGCGGCACGTTTTCTCAATGGACAACTGAGCCCCGAGCCGGTCGTGGCCCGGAACGGGGCTTGAGTCAGCAGTGTCGGTCTTTGACAAGTTAGTTGTAAGTTGGTTCTCTTTTCTTCTTACGAATCCGGGTTCAGATACGGGGTAGGCTCTCGTCGCAGAATCGAATTGATGCCCTGAGATGTTCAGATACCGCCTCCGTCGGCGAGGAGAACAAAAAGGATACTAGTGCTGACAGAGGATGTCAGAGTCAAAAGATTGAATGACGACAAGTTTTGCGCACCTTCGCTTCCGGTTCCTTGTGATGTCGGGACCGCAGCGTGGACGAGAAACGGACGGGGAGGGCGAGGAACGGGGGCAGAGGGAGAGGAGGAACAGAGAAAGAAGTTTGTGGAGGAGAAAGGGAAGGGGGAGAGAGAGAGGTCGCATCAAAAAGCGGCGCGAAAACTCCGCGAGATGAGACCAGGTGCGAGCTCAGCACAAAAATGAGAACAAACTATGAACAAAACACTCATCGTGTGCCGCGTGAGTCTTCTATTTTTGCGCGATTCCAGCCAACGTGGAAGCGAGCTGGGGAAGACCACAAGCCTACGGGCAGGACACCGGCTCGTCATCTGGTCCTGGAAGTTGCGGTTCTCGCTAATCAGTGCTCGTATGGCTGTGTTTCGTGGGTTGCTTCATTCGTTGGTAGACTGTGTAGTTGGCGGTCTTATCAGATAATATGCCTCGACCGAACAACTTTTGTGTAGGAGAATTAAGCACTTTTGAGTAAATGTCGGAGAACTCTTCCTCGTAGCCACCGTGGAACTATTTCACAATGATTGGAGACCTCTCGTGGAGAGAGTTCCTTCATCATGAAGTTCGAGGCTTCTTGTGAGCAAATTTCCTGATCCATGAGGCTCATTATACTCCTAAATCTCAAGCATATATCCGTGCACTCAAAGTTTTCCAATTTTAACATTCACAACGAGCATGGGACGAGAACGAGATGATTTTACATCAAACCAATTTCTTCCGTCATTCATTACAGAGAAGCTATATCCAGACTTTGATCGCTGTGTGTGTTTCTGGAATATCTTTCGAGTGCCCTCCGATTATCTATTCAACAGCTTCCGGGTCATTTCTCCAGAGCTCTTGTTTCCAACTCAAAATCAATTTTCATTGTCACCATTTTGTATCCTGAGGATCTTTCCTCAAGCTCCCTTTGCTTTTCTCTCCAAACATTCACTCCTACTTTGTCCCTCCAGCTCCTACAGCCGATCAGCCCCGATTCTCTCCATGAGAGGGCGTCCGGCATGCTCGCGAACTTTTGATGGATTCTCTTTGACGTGCGACAGCAGAAGCTTGATTCAATGAGGGGCGATCGGAAAGAGGGAAATTAGCGGCGACCGTCATCGAAGTGCTGGCTGACTTGCTCGTCCACTGTTGTATGAGTGAGACCGAGTACGAGCGAGTAGCTTTGACACGCGAGAAAGGCACGTGGTACTTCAGCCAGCGAACTCTACCCTCGACAAACTGGATGACTGACTGACCGAACGAACGAACGACTGGCTGGCAGGCAAGGATGACCAACCGGGCTACAGAGACGTCTCGCTGACCAGCGAGCTCACCGCCTGAATATTAACCGGCTCGTCATGACGGAGTATCTGAAACTATACAACTAAATTTGCAAACCTATCTCCCTGCCGGTCCCTCGGGCCTCGCCTTTTTTCTCCACCTCTTGATCGCGGTGTCAGCTTCAGACATCGAGCACCGAGTCAGATCCAATTCAAGTTCTTCGAACTCACCTTGTCTTCGACTTCCGAGTCCAAGGGCAAGACCTCCGCGGGAACTCTATGTAGATGATTGTTACAAAGATTCTATCGAAACTTTTTTCTCTGACATGAGACCTACGGCTCGTTGCTAACGAAACTACGCATTTGAGTGCGAGAACAAGTTCCGTTAGTTAAAATTTTTAGTCAAGTGTATCGTGCGGTCGTTGAGTCGCGGAGCGTGACCCGAAACGACGGAGATCGTTCGAGCGATGGACAAGCTCTAGTTCGTTTACGTATTCCATTATGAATGATTAACAGCGATCTCCCCTTGTTCGAATGAATGACTACAACAAATTTCACGACTACTGGTAATGGGTAATAATTTCTCTCTTGTTGACCACAGGAGAAGATAGGTACCTGGTCACCCCTCTCCCCCATACCGCCCACCTCACGGATCGCTTTACCCTCGCACAAATTTCACCACCCACATAGCCGCACGGGGCACATCTTTCGAGAAAACGGGCTGGTGAGCGGGCGGTCGGGTGGGCCGTTATAGGTTCTACGTGATGGCGAGCGTAGCCGCTAGAATCGTCGTATGTTCGCCTCGGCACTCTCAGCTTTCGACACCGTTTCGAAACTCTGATGGTGGCCTCGTCGGCTTGGGACAAAGCTAAGCTACCATTCCACTGAAAAACGTGATTAGCGACTCCTCTCTCGCTTCGCCTTCTCCGAAAAATCCTTTCAACTCACCCGGTTGTCGAGGAGCAGAGTTTTTCCTTTGAGAATTTTCGGGTCGAGAACTCGGGCGATTGATTTGTTGGCAGGATTTCGACGCAGATCGGATCTCTTGCTCTGTCTTCCAGCCTTTTTCTCGATTATTCCACGTCTCGAGGACTCGGAATAATTTCGAAATGTCTTGGGCTACAACTCGATATTTTTTTGGAGCAGGAATCCGAGAGGGAACTCGAGAAACCTTCGAACCCTCGAGTTCGTCCCGTTAACGAGTTACTGCATGAGATGATCTGCTTCGAGCAGCTGACTGGATCCCTTGTTTGGATGAAAGGCTGAACATGGGGGCCCAGCTCGCAAAGCGATGCGTCGTAATGGCTCCGGCTTGTGAAATTTTCATCAGAGCGAAATGTCATTTGTCGTCGCTTGTCATCATTCGTCGCCGCTCACCGCCGTCGGTTGTACGATTTGTTCCGAAGCGGAGCCAACACGCTTGCATTAAACTCATTATTTCATCGTTAACCGCGCCCGCTCGAGCTGAAGCTTTTACGGCAAGCGCTGGAGATGAACGTTCGAATCGATATGGATGGCAACCCATACATCATTTGAGATGTTGTCTCCTCGGGTTCCACATCCAACCTGTCGAGGTCCAGTCCAGCTACCAAGACCAGCATTTGATAATTCAGGTATTATTCATTATTAATCATCATCCATCAGTATATGCGTAAGTGGGTGGATTGAGGGATGGATACACGTATGATGTGTGAATCATGATTTTTGACCTTAAACTTCCGAGCTCACATCATCATTGATTTCATTCCGCTCATTGTTGATTGGAAGCGACCGAAAAGAGAAGAAAAATTCTCGATCCATTCACCCGAACATGTTGAGCTTGTGCATTCGTTTCGGGAGTCGGATGCGAATCGCAAATTTGACTTCAAATAAGTTGTTCACAGCGAGGATGCTGATAATCATTTTGATTCTGTGAATTTATACCCTGAACTAATTCTCTGTTCTCTACTCAAGAAGTTTCTCCTTCGCACCCGGTGTGCTTTCCGCTTCCACCAAGTTTCTCTTGGCTGTTCAATTAATGCAAAGTTGCATCGCAAAGGCAGCGCATTTCCTCTCCGTCGGTTAGACGTTAGTTAATCACGAGCAAAATTACTTCCTTCCGAAGCTCCCGCCCGGTCTAATTCCTCATCGTGGCCGAGATCAAAACGGTTTTTGGTTCTCGTATCCTCTTCGGGTATGGCTTCGTCCAAGGTTCTCTCTCACTTCTTGAAGCAATAACCACGAGTACACTCTCCGCTGCTTCTTTCAAGAGGCCACGCAACCGACCGCTATGCTAAACCTATGCTAGCTCGGCCTGCGTAACGCGGGCGACCGCGGCAGCAGCAGCAGCAGCAGCCGAAGAACGTTTTCTCAGAGATTTCGTCAGATTACGCGAGATTCCAAAGGCTGTGGACGAGTCCATCGTCGCCGGTAATGAAATCTCGAAGATTCAATCGAAAGTATGAGAATCAGTTCGAGTGAGGATGATCTCTGAATCGTCGTCTAATTAAAATGTACCCTGGATCCTCTTTCGTATTCAATCGTACGTTGGCTTCAGTGCTACTATCACCATCATCATCATCAGCAGCAGCAGCAGAGGAAGCTTATCTTTGCTCCCCTTTGGCTAAACTTCGTGGCGAAATTAATGAACGGGGCCGTTCAGTAGCTTTCCTGCGTTTTCCCTCTGTGGGTCTCTCGCTATCGCCACGAGTTCGAGATTAAAGATTAAAGCGAGGGAAAACTGTTGGTTGACCCGTGTGGACACAAGGCTTTTGTAGGATTCTCCTCTGTAACGGGTAATTTCACTCCGACAAATGAGAAAACCCTCCATTCATGAGAACCCCGGAGTTTGCATGGATTGAGTTCCGTGCGCTTAGAATCAATCCTTGATGAGATCCGAAATTCTATCCAACTCGTTCTTTAGGTGTTTTTGGAAATTCGAATATCCCGCGAGGAAGTTGAGAGACTATCCTGGCTCCACGGTCATTCATGTGGAGCTTTGAACTTGATCCCAAAGTGTGGAGAAGCGATTGCTTATCGCGAAAAGCTACATTAAAGAAATCTATGAGTCGTGATGAGAAGGATTCGAACTTCTAGCAGAGGGCAGTTCATATTTTTGAGGATATTTCTTCTGGGTTTGACGATTTCGTTTTGGTTCTTCGCCGGCTCGGGATGGTCGCGAACTCGCTTCTTCGTTTTCTATTAAAAAGATGACACCATGTATCTCAAGTGTTTTGAATTCAGGATGCCGCCGGCGATGTTGCTGGCACTGCCGTCGTGGCCCCTGTTGTTGTTCCCTGGTGGCTTTAGGAATTCATTTATATTCCTCCTGGTGTTGATGGCAGCAACGGCGGCGGCGGCGGCTCTAAGCAAAAATCGCCGGGGAGGCAGAAGGGTCAAAAGCCGGAGGAAGGAAGGAAGAGAAGAAGATGATGAAGACGCTGAGCAAGAAAAATATATTTCAGAGAAGAAGACACCGATTCAGAGATCGGTTGCTCGTGGACTCTCTGGTGGTCCTTGTAAGTTGCGCGAACCCATTCCTCCTGGGGCGGGGAGGGGTAACGTGCCCAAAAAAGTCGCTGGATGCCGCACTTTTTTTGGCATTGTCATGCATCCGAATGAAAGATATCGAGGCAGTTGTAACAACCTCGACGCCGATACGATTTGCTGCGTTCCGTATTCATGTTCGGAGCTTCTCTGCTTTTGCGGAACCACGGGTGCCGGACCTCGCTGCATCGGATGGGGTCAAAATCGTCCGGTGAGCCAGATCGGACGAGCGGTCGTCTCCGCACCGGAGTCATTTGTGGGATAAAATATTAACACATAGCTTTTCCCCCTACGGAGCAGTGCTTTTGCTTATTCGCTCTTGGCCGACCGTGGTGCTCGTACGGCCATGAACCGAGGTGAGCTCGCTTTCCCTTCTCGCCCACTTTCACCACGAACACCCACCTCTCCGCTGTTCCTCGTCGGGATTTACCCCACGCGAAAAGGTTGGAGCCAAGGCAAGCTGAAACTTGCTTTGTGGGGAACGGGGGTGGAAGGGGGTGAAGAAGGGTCTAAAAGATCTGCTGCGATGAACTCATCTCGAAAGGATTCCACTTCACTCGCCCGGAGATGGAGGTGCGAATAAGTTACCAACGAGCGGACGGAATTCCCGAGAATCACAGCCTCCTATTCTTGTGCCTTGTTTCGTAGCCCGACTGACCCGCTCGTTTGAGGGGAATTTATCTTATTGATGACGCGGAGTATGAAACTAGGAGTTCGACTCGAGATTCAGAATGAACTTCTCTATCGCGAAACTAGCTTGAGACCCACATAAAGCGCAGCGGTCAGCCTACTTGGCTGAAAGGACAACGTTGTGAGGAGCTCTCGGAGAGGTTGAGAGCGAGCATGCAGGTACTTGGGCGAATCGAGAATCGACCACGAATGACCTCAAAAAACGACGGTCAATCATGAGAACAGCTCATGGAGTGTGTTGCGTGAGAGCTCTTCTGGGACCCTTACGGATAATGATTCGTGACTATTCGTCTCAAGTGTTCCTAGAAGTTCCCGATGAGACTTGGAGACAACAACTCCAAGCGGTGCATCCACAAAGGAAGTTTAATTTCTTCTCCGAATCTCCTGGATATTCCGAAAGCAGTTCGTATCGGCATTCTCCAAGATTCTCAGTTGCATTGCGATCGAGTTTCGGAAGCTGTATGCTTACCGAGCTCGACTTCTGCTCGTGACCGCGTGAAATGGAAACTCTGAGCTCGATGGACACTTCAAATGTAGTCAGGGAGGAGTCGAGACTCTGTCCGACTCAATCAGTTTGCCTTAGTTGAATCGTATCGAGTTCCTCGAGCTTGTCTCCGAGATGAGAACAAGAAAGCAAAAATATTCAGACACTGATTGGTAAACCATACGTGACCGAGTCTGATCATGGGTGCAGTGAGTACATGTCGTCGTCGTCGTCGTTGTTGGCGTTGTGCTCAAAGCCCGGCGGGTAGGTCGGTTAGGCGGATGGTTGCCCGATCGGTTGGCTTACTCTCTTTTGCTCCATCGCTGCGTGACCAAGTCCGTCTTCGGCCAAATCCGTCGTCAGAGGCCGAACTCACGTCAGCATTCGTTGATTATTGTTCTCTAAGTTCAGAGCGGTCATAGGGCACACCGGCGGAAGAAATGTCACGAAAATTTTTTTAAAAATCGAATCCGCGAACTTAGAAGTTTGATGTGAACAATCAAGACCCGGTTCCGTGAATCTATTCTTGTGGGTTTTTTCGAGAGACGTTGAACACAGCCCGAACAGCTCGCGCTCTCGGAAGCGACTGTAGAGCCCCGCGAGCCTCTTCTTTTCTAATTTCCCCGCCGCCAACTTGCAGATTGAAAGCTAGAATTAAAAATCCTACTTCGGGATCGGCCAAAATCGGTTGCTAAGACACACCAGCGTGGAAACTTTGGAATCCTGTCCCGGCCATTCTGAGTTCGTCGAAGCGCGTTGCGACGTAACTGGTCTTCATGTCGCGAGAATTCTTCCCGCGTTGTTCCCGCTGAAGAGGGAAAAGTCGACGACGCGGTGACTGAAACGTCCAAGCAATTTCGTTCGTGACAGATTCTTCGCAGAACTACTGCGATGCCATACTCGAAGATTTTGCTTTGCTGAGTGATTCCGATTATTCGGCTGAGTCCAATATGGTCCTGGAGTCGAGTAAAACGTTATGACTGTGGACAGGGATCACGATATTCGTGAGCACCGCGGACCGATGTTGATGTCGCGTCTCCTGTTTCTCGTTGTGAGAGTGAAATTTCTGACGGAAATGTAGGACAGAGGACGACCATTCATCGAGATGGAGACCGACGAGATATTGGTTCTGGGTGGTATTTGTGGAGGCGAGAGAATTTTTCTCCTGTATGGCCATTCGATGCGCACAAAAAATTTGGCTAAAGCTCGATCCAGAGCGCACTCGTTCATTCTCTCACATATTGCATATTCTAGGGTCTCCTTTACGATATTTGTCTCTTGCTATTTCCAAGATATTTTGGCGTTTTTCCGCGTCTCAATGTTTCCCCTCCATTCTTAGGTGGAAGATTACTGTTCAGTGGAGCCAAGTTGTCGAAAATATCGTGAAATTTACCAAACAAGTCGATGAGCTCTCCTTTCGAGATCCGGAACTTCCTGAAGGTCACAAGTACGCCTAGGAAATGTATATGTATTGACACAACTGGAAAAAAGAATGATTGTCAAAACCCAAACGCTAGTCGGATCGAGTCCAACAGATCGTCAACGAGATGGTGATGAAGAGTTCGGGTACAGTTCGCCTCTGCTCCTCTGGATGATGTCCCGTGCGTGGATGATCTTGTTAGCGTTGCGGGTTTGTGCAAGGGGAAGGAGAAGAGTTTCCTCACTCCATCTCTCGTTGCCATCCTCCTTCTCGTCTTCGCCGACCGGTGTTTATTGTCCTATGGCTCCGTGCAGTGCACTCGGCACTTCGAGAGCCCTCAGGGGTCAAAGAGGTCTCAGCTAGGCCAGTTGTGGTTCCTCGTCAATGCTTCCGATGAGCGGATGGACTGAAATGCGTTCTCCTCCCGCCCCTCCCCCTCTCTCTGACGCTCCAAGTCTTTTGGTGGGCGTCTCGGCACTAGATGTCTCTTCATTGAACCGTTCTTCCCCTTCATGGTGGGCAACGAAAACATGTCGAGAGTCCTTGAAAAATTGCCGAAGAAAAGCTCACAGCTGATTTGGTCGTGAGCAACTCTTCCTCCGCTAACGACCGCGACGCCACAATAGAAAGCAAACAAGCTTCTCGTCAGCCCCTCTCCGACTGGATGGTGCCGCGGACATTTGGGCGTCGAGTCTCCGTTTTGAACGTTTTTATGGAAATGTATCAAAATCGCGAACCGATAAGAATCATTTGCATGAAAATATCCCTCCCAAGCGGATGGAGCTACCGGTCATTTCTGGCTTGTTTGTGTTGATCACTCATCGCAAATGAGGAAGGGATAACCCCCGACAATATCTCGCGGGGTCTGGAATTTGTAGCAATTATTGGCTCCATTGAGAGAAATGATGACAATCGACGGTCACACAATTTGAATATGAATGTCCGAACACTTGCTCATTGCGCTCGTGGGGACCGCGTTTTGAGCGATCCGCTGTTCCGATCCTCGACGCTGGCTAATTCTAGATGCAGCTCAAAATAGAAAACTGAACTATTACGTCGATGCTCGGGCCGACTACGCAATGAGAAATTCGATCGCTCCGGTGATGCCTTTGGTTGCCACGAAGCACGCGAGGTAAGGCGCGGCCCGGTCTCGCGCAGAACGTTCTCAAAAGTTGCGATGAGCTAAACCCAAGTTTTCTGGCTGAAAATCGCTCTCGTTATCCTCAACAAAGTTTATATATAAACTGCCTGGTGAGGTTACTTGCATCAGTTCAGAATTTCCAAAACAAATGTTCCGTCCCAGGGAGAGTTTCTCAAATCCATATATCCTTCCTCCGATCGCGAGAGACCTCAAATCATGGTAAGCTGGAATTATACTCACTCATCATTCATCTTGATTTGCATCTCGTAGGAAGTTGCTGTCTCGATACTCTCCGAAATTCCTCTTTTCCTCTTCGCGTCTCCGATTCCTCGCTCCCGTACGCTGCCTTATCCCTCGTTTCCCGTTTCCCAGAGTCCCTATTCGACGGAGTTTTCCGTGGTTTTCCGAGCGAAAAAACGATGACGATCTTTGACGCGCTATCATCCATCTTCTTCCTAAATTCAGTTTGAAAATTCTCAACAAGTTTACACTTGGCCAACATTTTCATGCAACGGCTCGTCCTCGTACAACTCGGGCCTAAGTGCTAGCGTTTCCATTCTACAAGAAGCCAAAAAAACCTCAAACATTCCTCTTGACTCCAACGTGAGACGGAATTATGCGATCGAGAGAATTATTCGAATAAGATCTCGAGGAACATGAGATATGAGGTTTGTCGACAGAGAGCAGCTTCTGAAATCCGGAAAACATTGAGGAACGATAGTCGTTCGGAGTTGTGGTAATGCTTCTGATAAGTTTGCGAGGAAGGATACATACAATACACGAGTTTTCAAGGAGAATATCCAACAAGGATGGATACTCGGTGCGAAGATTGTTTCTATTTCCAGGCGCTGAAAGAAACCAAGCATAACTTTTGGGATACGCTTACCGAGTATCTCTCGGCCACGCTTTATCCTTCTCGCTTGCTCTTCCTCCGACTCCGTCCTCCACTTCACCTTCAATCCACTACTCGATTCCTTATTGCTTCGTCTCGGTATCGCTCGTCCTTCACTCTAAGCTCAGCGACTAGCTGCTATGGCGAATAAGAAATTCTCTAAGAACTCCCAATTCGCTCTTCCGATGACGGGGCTTCTCGCGAGCGGATCCATCGAGCTTTCCACAGTACAATTTTTCCCTCGCGTCGATGGGGTTTATGTGCAAATGAGATCCCGTGTTCAACAAGTCTTTTCACGAATTTGCGCCTCCAGAGCCTACGTTTTCGTGTGATGTTCGTTCAGATGTTCCCGATGGACGGCGGAGTGGGAATTCCTCCGAAGCATTTGAGGTCAGAGAAATGCCCAACTCCTTATCTTGGTTCTTTGTCAGTTTCACGATGATTGTCGGATTTCCCCGGGTAATTTCTTCACTCATGGATCTACGGAGTGAGAATGAAGGCACTGCTATGTCGATGACGCTGCTCACCGATGATTCGGAATTTCGACGGAGGGTGCAAAGGCGCTGGTAACGCAGTCGTGCTCAACCGTGAGACGAAGCTGAGTTGCAGCGTTTGAATAATGAATCGAAGCTTGTTTGAATAATGAATTAGAGAAGTAAGCGCACAATTAAACGTTCGTGGTTCAAGTTGCGGGAGAACGAAACGCAGCATGAGCGAGTTTCCTACTTTTCCGACGGCTGAGCATCCCGGGTTCTGAAAACTTTGCGTTTTCTACCTTCTGTTGAACAGCCTAAATTTTGCATTACCTTCCACTTTCTACTGCTTGTTCCCTCCTTAATAGTGCGGTTTCTTTGTTGAAACTCCGCATTCTCGTCACGCAGAATAACTAAGCAGCGAAGACGTCTACATGTAGGACCTACTTGTTCAATTAAAATTTTGTCGTCTACTCTGAGTCAGCGACCACTCTTTCTCCGGAGAATGGGCGAGAAAATAGAACATAGGAAGAGGATGTGTAGCCCTTGAGGAGCACAGGAAAAATTGTCGAAAATTCGCGGGAAAAAGGGGGAAAAGGGGGGGAGGGGTAAAGGAGAAACGTGGAAGTAGAGCGCGTCAGAGGAAAAGAGGGATGAAAATAACAAACGGAAAAGGAAAATATCAGAGAGGGGAGGAAGGGTGGGGGGGGGGGACAAAAATGAATGAGAGAGGGAAAGAACGGGGGGACGGAAATGAATGAGAGAGGGAAAGAACGAGGGAAGAATGGGGAGGAGGGGATCGATTTTTCGGAAAAAACTCGGGTGGGGCAAGAGGGGAGGGAATTTGATTGGAGGAGAGAAAACAGATCAAAGAAAATTATGAACGTGGGGGGGAAATTCACGGGAATAAGGGGAACCCCATGGGGGTGAATTGAGGGTGACCAATGAGGAAGAGAGAGAGAAAGAGTCGAAGTCAGTGGCGTAGCAAGGGGGGTGCGGTCCGCACCGGGCGCCACCTTCCAGGGGGCGCCATTTCGAAGAGTATCGTAATTTTTTGAATGAGAATTCTTGGATACTATGGCGAAATTCTGCGACTGTTCAGATAATATCAGGTTGATTCCAGAAATAATCGCTATCAGGCTCTCATGGCCTCAATCAGTAAGTTGTCAAGGGCTACAAGAAAAGTTGCGAGAGGTACAGCTAAACCTCGTCACAGCGATCCTTACGTGATAGAAAATTCAAGTGTCACTAATAGTGTTTCCCGCAGGATAGTTTTGAATGAACGATGGCGTTTTTTGACCGGTTCGCACTTCGCCTTTCAAAGAGCTCGATGGCCGTTATTTGTGGAAAGGGCTTAATTCGAACGCATTCGGTGGTGTACAGCGTTTGTGCAGTGAATTTTAGTGGAAGTTCCCAAGTGACTTCAGTTTTGACGCTCCTGGAGAAGCACAGAGGATTCGATAACTTCCGTTGCGGCTTTCTGGAGTCCAGTGTTCGGAGATGAAGCGTTGCAGACCGAGCGGAGCTCAATTCCGGAAGCACAAGAGACTCCGAGAAGTTGAGGCAGAGAAGCAGAAAGGAGCTTTATGCAACTTCTTCGCGAGCGGTAGGTCAGCGCCTGGAAATCCTGAAGAGGAGAACCGAAGTCCCTCAAGCGGAATTCGATGCGTTCAATACTGGGCCTGAAATCATCTAAACAACGAGTAGGGGGCGGGGAGCTGGTAGACATTCAAAATTGGGGAGGAGAAAACACTCGAAGTAGGGGCGCCATCTTCTATGGCCGCACCGGGCGCCACTCGGCCTTGCTACGCCACTGGTCGAAGTCAATGGGGGGAGGGAGAATCTGATTGAGATTGATGAGAGAGAAATGAATGAGGGGTAAGGGAAACTTCGTTAATCGAACGAATATATGTACATAGGTATATGGGTCGGGGAAAACAGCCGACGACTGCGCAAATAACGACAAGGAGAGAACATTGAGACTTAGAAACGCTTAAGAGTAAAGATCGGGGCTCGGGTTTTGGGGAATCGACAACGACGAGAGATGAGAGCTACGAGACCTGGTCGCTGACAGAGATCCTGTATGTGGAACAGCAACGCAGAGAACTTGAAGCATCCTCCGTTCTTTCTCGTGAACGCGTTGAGCAAAGCCGACTGGCTAAAACTTTTAACGCGATTACGGCCAACACTCCTCGACCACCGTGGTCCTGAAGCACCGTGAGGGCCGGGTGGTTTGCTCGGCCCGTGCGTCTCTCCGTTTGTCGGTTTGACCAGCCTACCGACCGACCGTCCGTCTGTTCGTCGTTGAGTAGGTGGCCGTTCGGAAGACTCGCGAACGAGCGCGCCGCACAGTTGGGCAACGGAGAGAACTCGGGAGAGCTTATAATTACTTTGTTCACTCACTCTGTTTACAGAGTCCGTTCGTCCGTCAGTTGATTCGCTAACAACTTCTTACGTTGTTCCAGGCATAGGGGCAGCTCGTGTCCGCATCCGTGCTGAGTTCCCCGTCGACTTGAGCGAATTTCCTCGCAAGTTCCGCGAGCCGCCTTTCGTTTTCTCCGCCACCACTCGATTTCTCCTCGAAATCTCCCGAATTCGCGGATCCATGAATTATCAATAACTCAAACGGTTCGGAAGAATCTCGACTCATCTCGGTCGCTTAGGAGCCAGATTTGCTGAGAGGAACAGCAGGAACTGAGTATTGTCTCCGATTCTCTATCTAGGACGAACGAGTAAGCAGACGGGCTCAACCGAATCCGAGCACTGAAATTGTTCATCTGAGACTCCGAGTCGAACCCCTTAACAAGTTTCTGCCGGCTCGACTCGTTTCCTCCAGCTAAAGGTCGAGTCGTCATTGTGATTTTCGGGACCGGAAGTGAAAGGAACCAGATTTCGGTTGACGTCAGCTGGCGTTTCTCAAACTCTCTGAGAACAGATCTCGGGACGGAACTCTGTCGGCGTGTCTGACTTCTCTGCACATACTCTAGTTGAGAGAAGTTTCTTTGGTTCCTCTCTAAAACGCATACCGTCGCACTCAGTATTTCTCTCTTATCCTCTTCTCATCTGATTTTCCCTCTCTCTCTCTCTCTCTCTGGCTCTCCTTCTCTCGTCTTCCCCTCTCTCTGTATCCACGCTGGCTCATCACCGGGACTCCTTTCCTTGTTCTGAAAACTAAGCTGATCTGCGCCTCGTTCCATGAATTTTAGCTGACCTGCTCTTGGAAGTTGGAGATGATTATAGAAGGTGTATTGACTTGACTTGATCCCTTTCGGTCGGTCACTCGCCTCGCTTCTCCATCTACTTGTCGGTCGCTCCTTTTGGGATGGAATGAAGAGGTATTCCAGGTCCTCGGCGACAGGAAGTGTTTTCTGTTTTCCAAACCGAACGGCGGATATGAGGCCGGATAAAATGGGGAATTGCTCGGAACATCAGTGTCCCTCTAGGAATAGAAGAGGATAGCTAGTTTGACTCCCGGGAAGATCTCGATGCAGGTCCCGGAAGGATTTGAGGAAGAACTGCGCGAAGTCCTTTCAACTCGCTTCCGACAGATTGGAATTATTCAGCTGTGAATTGACAACTTCCGATTCCACGAAATGTTAGCGATTCGTCATGCGAGTAGAATTCCGAGTGGTAGGAGCAAAGACGAGAGGAATAAACAAACAGAATACGAGGGTTGATGGTTTCCTCGAAGAATCCGCAGAATTTGTTAGAATTATCCTTGAATATAAGCAGAAAAGTAACTTCGAAGAGCGTAGGATCTCGAAGAAAGAGCAAGCCAGCTGAGATTACCAACCGGCGACCTTTTTCATTCGGTTGCCTAGGTGATTGAATAAGGAAATTCCCGCCGGTTCGGGCTGTTTCCCTAGCGGACAACAAACTTCTTTTAACAGAGGATCCCGATTTTGGGTTCAAACATTTCGCGGAAACGAACTCCTGTTTATTCGGAACGAAGGTCCGAAGTTCATCTGACCGTTCAGTGATCGGACAGGGAAGCAACTCCTCGTCAATTCATTGCGCAGCCGACAGAACATGGTGTGACCTCGAAAGCCGCCAGTTGTCGAAAACGAATGGCTGACCTTCGGACATTGATCTCCCTGATAACGGACCTGAATTCGTAAAGTCATTTTCTGAGGCAAACGAACAGACTCTGTCACGAACGCCTGTGACAGACACGGGAACGGTGCCTCGTTTCCCTCTCGAAAGCTCGCGTCACTGCGCGTCCTCTCCGCTCGGATGCCCCTCGTTTCCGGACCCCTCCCAACCTCCCGCGATCTCTTCTCCTTGCTTAACTAAATTTTGGGGAACAAAGGCCCCCCTCGACTCTCGGCACTTTCGAACCCTCAGCTGTCTCACCGGTCGCTTGTCTTTTGCCCCACGCAGACCCGGCCCTGAATGGCCTCCTCTCAAAGGGCACGTGAAATCTACGGAAGCGGCGGCACTACTGTGTGTTTCTGTGTTCGGCTCATTGATTCCTCGCGAACAGTAGGCGATTATTTCAGCTCACTTCCACTCGTGCACCGCCCCCGCAGTTCACTTTGAGTGCACGGTCCGAACGAGAGAGAGAGGGAGAGACATATATATATAGAGAGAGGAAATGCCAAAGAGCCCTATTGTAAAAGCCAACCAATAAAAATGTGCCGGACAGATTCAGTCGCAGAGCTGAACAAAAAAAAAGACTGCAACTCACTGCAGACCCTGAAAGGACAATATCGATGGAGAGTCGATGCTTGTAATGCCCCAACATTCTCTGATTTCCTACAACTTACTTTGTTGTCTCCCAACGCCTTCTCGTCGTCAAGCTCCTCAAATGGAGTTGAGCTCTGGAGTTTTTGTCCCGGATAGAACCACTCCACAGAATGACAGATTTCAGTGATCATTGGCCGCTTACGGACCTTTCCCTCCCGATTTCTAGATTTTCCGAAGACTCGGATTCCATGCTATCTACGATCTTGGAAGTTGAGCAAGGTCCCGCAACCGTAGGGCGTCACCGACTGCCGACTGCGTTGTCCTATCTACCGAAAATCAAGTCCTTCGCCAGGCCTTGGCGCAACAAGGTTTCAGACCCACAATATTAGTCACGCGAAGCCCTGAAGATCTTCACGGTTCTTGGCCCCGTTCGCAACACTGGAAAACTCACAACGCGGAACGGAAACAGTCGCTCTGAACGAAGGCATAGTCGCTGGTTAGCTGGGTAAACACCATTTCTTCAGCATGGCGCAATGATAAATTGCGTGTTAGTGGCTCAAGAGAATCGGCAACTCAAGTTCCGAAGGATTCGCGTACAGGAGAGGAGAGAAACCCACCCCAGGACACACGGACTCGCATCAGCAGGACAACCCGTAATTGGATTTTTATTGTAGTCGCAGAAATTTCTTGTTAAGAAGCTTCTTTCCTCCTGTTTCCCTTTCTCGTCGGTTGCCCGGTCTGCTCTTTTCTTTCGGCAGCGGCCGTGGCTCTGGTGGGGAGTTTGGGGATGTTGAAATAGCTGCCCACAGCTACCAAAACGGGGCTCCGAGCCTATTTCCCGAAGGCTGGCTTTCGTTTCAGAAGATGGAGCGAAGTTTTATCCGAGTTTCGAACACCTCGAGCGTTACGATGTCTCACGTAATCTCTGTGCCTCCGGGAATCAATTATTCCCATTGTTTTCGAATACAGTTCCTTGAGGTTCAGCTCGTTGTGTACTTCGAAAGCCCGCCATTGCCGATTGTGTCGCGGCCTCGTTTCAGCATCGAACGTTTTGGTTTTGGGAGAATCTTTAGGAATTTCGACAAAATTGGAGTCTATATCAATCTTTTAAGAAATCAAGCTTTTCCCTATCGCCCGCATCAAACTAACGGTAGTCTGGGCTCGCACGCTGCGTGTTTTCCGCGATCCCGGGTCAGAGCCCTGTGCGTAATCCATGAAATGAAGAGGTTACATAATTTTTATTGTCATTCGTTCGACGTGCCCGTGGAGAGTAATTCCTCGTAGTTGAATTGGAGCTACCGTGTCGACCGTGAATACCGACGAAGCTCGAAAAAAGAATTATGACAATTGGTGCCATCCGTTTCGACCAATGGCTCATCCACTGCAACGTGTTCACTCCATCCACGTTCGCCGAGAGGAAGTTGTTAACGCACTTCAGGATTTCACCTCGATTTATTTCATGGAATTCTATCCTGCAAATGAAATCAAAGAACTTCGGAGGGAAATGAAACGGAATCACGAGCGCATTTGAGCGAGAGAACAATCAAAACCTCACGTGAGGTAAACCTCACCTTCAGAAACAAGATCCGGAACAATCTCCGAAGGGAATGTGATCGAGAGGAATCGGAGCCTTGGCATTGGAATCAATAGGATTCTAAATCATGGAGCTGCTTTTGTAAACGAATGTTGGATGCCGAAGGTAAGCGCACGAAGGGCTCTACGGTGAGGTACAAGAGCAGCGCCAACGGGAAGGCCGGCAGAGACAAAATGTTCAGTTGACCAAACGTGACTCTATTCCTAATCGGGTTTCCGACACGCCGCGGAATTGTGATAATCTCGCTGTTAAATCGTCATAAATTCATTCATTTCCCCCTTCGTTCAGGCCGACCCTTATTTCATTGCTTTAGTGCACTATCGGGCCATAATCCAAGTGACACTTCCCGTTGTTTCGGGACAGGGCTGTGCTCCACCGAAATGCGTCAACCTCAGAGACTTCCGGATCAAAACGAAGTGTACCGTGATGTGTCGTCTAAATTCATCCTGGGCTTGTAGAGAGAGTTCGTGAAATCAATGCTGAGAGAACGGATATTTCGCGGCTTTTCGAAGTTGTGCCCGGATCTCGACGGGAAAAACTGCTTCAAAGAGGGAGCACGCGGAATAATTTCGAATAATGAAATAAACACACCGCTAATCCAGGCCGTTGATTCCAAAAGCACGATGCCGGCGAATCATGCGCATAATTTCCATTATCAGGAGGTCATGTCGATGTCGTGTCGAAAGCTTTAAGAATCTCCTCATGAAGGATGCAAGGGAAAGCTGAGGAATAGGCGTAACGATTCCACATCTTTATCAAACTACAGTGGGCGAAAGGTGCACGACATAGCTGCAATCTCCCAGCAATTAGATTCTTACTTCCAATCCACCTGAGAGACTTGTTCAATCGCCTGCCGGCAAGCTCTCACTGCGCTGAGACCTATTCTCTTGTCGCATTTCCCTGGCAAAGTCGATTCGAACCAGTTATCACGGAACCCTTAGGTCTTTCCGGCCCGTGGGAATAATTTCCCTACCTTGAATGCTTATTCACCACCGCGAGCTTCCACAGGCATTTCGAGAACTCGAGTTCGAGCTCGAAAGCAAGAGCTGCATTCGGAGTTCGTCGACTCCAGTCGGGATCACGACGCGAAAGTGATCTACGGATGTAAACGGGAGCGCAGACAGCGCGTAGACGGGCTCACATCACAAGCCAAACTCACGTCTGCATCCGTAACCAGATTGTCATCGTCAGTGGATTGGCCACAACATTCAGCACGATGATCGACGACTCAATTAGGGATGAAATCCGCACTCGCAGCTTGCTTCGTCCGTTTACTCGAATCGCAGTATCTCCTACGTGGAATATGGGAAAGGAGGAAAAAATGTCGAGGGAAGGCAAACGAACCGGAACAGTGTGCTCATATAGGGGGATTGATGAGAGGAGACTTTGGGCGAACGGCAGGAGGTCCAATGACTGCAAAATAGATGAATTCAAGTTCGGAGAACGGGGAAAAGGAGCAGTAGGTATTCCCATTCCAACAATCCGTCACCTAATCGAAAGATAGTTCTGTTAACGATTTCCAAAGCGATGGCCGTGGCTATCGGAGCGGCTGTGAGCGGTGGGAACGGGATTGATTCGACCGGAGGACGGCTGGGACCATGTTGGATCGGGTGAGGCCGGAGAGAGAATTAGAAAAGAGGAGTATCTCGATCCGAGGTTGGAAAGAAGTCGGCCGCGGTTGATAGCGAGAGCGGAAAAACGAGAATGGGAAAACGGGAGAGCGAGGCGACGGCGGCGACAGGACAGCGCTTTGTCGATTTGAAGTGGGATGAAAATTATCCCGAAGGGACCTCCGAAACTGCCCGCGAAGCAGATGAAATTTTCCAAATGTTTAACCTCTTACGCTTCTCGCCTCTGAAATTGATCACGGAACTTCTTCCGTGGACGAGACTGGATATGATGTGAACGAGTAGGACGAAATCAAGTGAACAGGAATTCCAGCGTATTTCTTATAACACCGTTCTCTCGATTTCCGGGGCCCAGATTTGATGGTCAAGTCTGTGCGAGTTTGAACCAGTCGCCGAACTTTTCGGGGAAAGTTCACGCCGGGCCCTGGAACAAAATCTTTCCACTCCTTAGATTCAGGAATCGCACGTTGCGTTCTTTTCGGGGGATCTGAAATCATTTGTCCTGAAGTGGATTCCATCAAAACGAGAATCAGCCCTTCAAAACTCCGGGACTATTCTTATCACGATCTTGACGATTCTTTAAAGCTGCGAACAAAAAATGCCTGTGGAAGTCTGCCTGGTTCGTCGAAGTACCATCCAGGTTCTCTAAGCCTCCGATGTTAATTGAATATTGACAACAGGGGTAGTTTGAATAAATTTCCTTTGTTCTCTTTATTGTTTCATATCTCTCTTGTCATATCAATATTGAACAGTTCTCTCTCAATCATTTCCATATGCACAAATATCTTACACGGGATGATACAGGATATTTATTCTGCCTCAAGCGCTTTCACAGGAACTTTGACAAATCATCCACAAGTATAGTTTGCCTTTTACCAACGACTGTCATTCTCATCGCGATTCCTCAAAGGTTTTTCAATGTCATCAACTGATCACGACAGTTCCGCGAATTTCCGGAAAATTCTCCTCATGTTTTTTCTTACTCCAGACTCGTGTTTTCCGTTGTACTCTTTCCGACCACGTCATTGGTATAATGCTAAAATGGTTCATTGCGAGAACCGCGGTTCAATCCCCTCCCGCACGAGCGACAAAAAATCAAAACATCAATCATGCATTCGTCCATCAATCGATCCATCGAGACAACCAAACGTGTCGTTGCTGCATTCATCTCGGTTATGTAGAGTAAGTTTACAGTGGGTGTTTAAGTTATGAAAGCCTTGTTATTCTGGCTCTTTGTTCGACCAGTTTCGCGTCAAGGGCTTCCCTCGTCAGGCCGTATTCGTCTCTCGCTATCGTTCAAGTTCCTTAATTAGATGTTAGATTACACACAATCCACATTCAAGGTCGTCTTTGTCGTCCTGTCATTGCAGTACACTCTCTTATCTAAATCAACTCGAGGATATGATATGGGATAGCATTAGTTTTCATCAACTCTATAAAACACTTTACAGAGGGGTCTGGATAGAGGAGAGATCTGCTTTGGTGGATGAATGTGACCGGTTGTGAGAAAAGTAGGTATTAATTAATATATTTAGTTTCGTCAACTCAGTTTTTGGCTTCGCGTCGCGATTCCCCTAACGTCATCTACGTATGGCGTTTGCAGCTAGTTTTCTATCGCAACTAAGTGATCGTTCCCAAGTACTTTTCCATGGGAAAATGCTTTGGGAATTCTTTCTAGCTCCTCCTCTCTCTCTCTCTCGTACGCACACTACGACCACATCACCAGACGGAACAACAACGAATCACGACCGACTCGAGGAGAAGTTCGGTCGTAAATTCGGATCCGCTGATAAATTCCAGTCGCCGACGAGACTAGACTCTAAACTCGGTACGTTCTGCGTCAATCCGTTCTGTGGCAGCCCCAGCATCGAGGTCATTATCTGGAGGTTTTGATTTGTGTATAGTTTCCGCAGAGAATAACTCCGACGATTTCGGGACTCGAATGTGATTTTGGGAAATTTCGTCCTACTCGGAGGCCAAGTCGCACCTCGAGATGACCATACGTCGTCATTGCCATCGACGAAACGATCGTTGTCATCATAATTAGGCATCTGCGTCATTATTGCAAACAATTCAAGGCAATCAAAGCACGAGCGCAGAACGGTCGAGCAATCCGAACCAAATAGCAACATCAGCAAGTTCGCGAAGAGTATCACAGAGATCTTTGAATGGCTTGAGAACGATGGCATCACTTCGATGTTTTTCTCTCTGAGGTCGGCCTTCGACAATGCCTCGGTTCTTCTGCCATGTGACTCGACGTTGTAAGGTTCTGTTCTCTCATTTTCCTTGCAGAATTCTCAATAGGTCGGTCGATCAGTCGGTCAGTCAGTCAGTCAGTCGAATCGATCGCAAAACTCTTTTCTGAAAATTCGCTTTCAAACTCCACCACTCCATCAATTCGACAACTTGAAGGATTTCTCTCCGGACAAGTTCTCGAGCACCGAACTGCCCGAGTCCGCGTCTAGTATCCAATCACTCCGTCAATTTCAATCAAAACATGAGTCATCAATCCAGAATTATCATCATCAATCATGTCATTCCGGAATTACTCGTCGAACCACTCATTCGAATACAGAGCCTGATCTACGAATTCAATTGAAACATATTCTCCATCTATCAATCATCCATCACCCATCAATTTCTCGTGATTTCTACCGACGGACCGACTGATTCCAATACCGGTTCATGAATGGATCATTTATGAGTGGGGTGATCGTTAGTTAACCAACTAATCAACGAACTAAACCTGCGTGATGTTTCGCGAAACGTGGACGCCCATCGGTGTGACGATCGGTGGATTGCCGTAATATGGCGAATAAACTACGGGTTGTCCGGTGTTTCTTCTAAAGGGGTCCATTGTGCTATACAGACTCGGGTTCGAGGAGTGCAACGACTCGTCGTGAGAGTGCGGATTCAAACTCAAAACGGGTGGCAGCTCGTTCCTCTGCTTCGCTTCTTGCACTTTGCCGTAGTGGTCCAAGAGGACCTCGGCCGGCCAACTGTTGATTGGCGAAAGGCCTGATTGTTGAGTTTGGTGAACGATCTCGACCCCCATCGGAGTCATGCCTTCTTTGGGGCTTTGGAGTACAGGACTTTCCTGCCTTGTGCTCCCGTCCTTGGAGAGGGTGCCGCTCTTCGGGGTATCGAGTTCACCGTTTTTGTTGTTATCGGATGAAGGTTTCTTCTCCATGGGATCCCTTCTTCGACGAGCGACAATCACAATCAGTACGCAGGTTAACAAAACCAGCGCCACAAGTGGGATAGTGATGAGAAGAGCGATCTGACCCGGTTGAATTCGAGCTTCTCTCTGATCGGCCGATCCCTCCTCGTTGGAGTAGTCTCCACCTCCGTTGCCGCCGTTGCTGCCTCCTCCTCCCCCTCCTCCCTGAGTGGTTCTTTGGCCTAGATTCCACAGCGTTGAACTGCTGCTGCTGCTACTGGTCGTTGTCGCAGGTGGCATCACGCTGACAACAACGATGTTCGAGACGGCAGATAGCGTTCCGTAGCTGTTGTTTACCTTAATAGCAAAATACACCGGCACCTGATTAAGGGTTTTGATGAACACTTGCTCCATGGCGCCGGCCTCCTTTGGTATCGGAGGATTTCCGTCCATCTCCCAATGGCTGATCTCTTGTCCGCGTTCGTCGAACTGCGCGACAGCGTCGTCACGATTGTCGAACTTCTTGATGACGTACGAACTGGCTTTTCCGTGATCTTTGATGTTTCCCGTTGCGGTCCAAGCTAGGCTGACGCCGGACGGATTGGACTGCAAATAGACTACGCGGAGATCTGCGATCCGGCCTGGGGTGGCCCAGGGTGCGCGGATCTCTCCATCTCGTTGCTCACGGGAAACCTTCGTCACGAAAAACGAGCCATAGTGCATCCGCCGCGAAAATGGCTTCGTAGCATTGGAAGCAGTTCGCACGACGGCACTACCACAACACGGAGTGTGGGGAACGGTATCATCTGCGGAGGAGAACATTTGATTAATGAATCATCTAAATAAGAATCGAGATATGTGAAATCTGTGAAGCTTGAAAGTTCAGGCATTCATCGTATTTTACATTCCATCCGCCAACGTAGATGAATTAGTTGATTGATTGATCGATGAATAGTTCATGAATCTATCAATCCATATTCACATTCACATCACACAATTATCCAAATATATCCATGGATCGATAGATGGTGAGCAATGGATATCGGATGATGCTTGAACTTCCAAGTTCCAGTAATCAGAAATCAACGCGGGAGATGAATGGATTGATGGATGAAGGAAATCATAAATTAAGGGACGAATTCATCGAATGAAGGAATTGATGAGTGAATCGAAAAGTCGCCAATAATATAACAGATGATATGGTGGATATATGAACAATACGAGGATAAGCGAGCTGATCAAATGAAAGATTGATGGATGAATTATTCGATGAATGAATGGATGCGTGGAACTGATCGTCGGATTCATGGATGGAAAGATGAATAAGTGAACGCAATCGGAAGAAGGGCAATTTACCTGGCACGGTCGCGCTGCGCAAAAGTGCAGCGTTCCCGTCGCTCTTGGCCTCGACGACGAGAGTGTGTCTTCCGATATTCTTAATGCCTTCGATATATCTCGAGTAGATTCCGTCGTCCTTCGTGATGTCCGGATCTCCTGCTCCGTTATCCTTGAGTTCGACGCAGAGTTGGGTTTCGGTTTGATCGGAGACCGGAGTGATTTTGGCAACGACCTTCGCGTCGACCACGGGTCGGCTGCCCTTACTGAGTTTCGCGTACACGATCAGGCCTTCATTCCGTAGACTCACCTTTAATTATTCGACAAGAAAATCATTAATAAGCTAGCTTAGATCGTACTCTCGTTGCCTCACACGACCCACGGACCAACCAACAATAAATCACTGGTGATAGGCACCCGTTAATCAAGGAGCGTTTTATTCTATTACGAGAGCTGCTCCGACGCAAAAAGGAACCCACGGACCTTCTCCTGGAAGTTTTGTTTCTGAACTTTCAACCGTTTCGAACATTGACATCAACCCTCGAAATTCGGGAACAATATGTCAAATATCCGTCGGAATGGAGCGACGGTGAAAACGAGCGGAGGTTTCCCCGTTATTCCTCTCATTCCCGTTTATCCCATCTCCTCCTCGGTTCTCACTTCCCCTGAAGCTCTCGGTTCTCTTATTTCTTTCTAATTCCTTTTCCAGACAGCTTTACGCTGCTCGAAATCAGCCTTCTCCCCATTGTTGTTGCCCGATTTCCTCGAGAGATCCAAAACTACGTAGATTAGGAGATCCTCAAATGGAGAATCAACAGAACACAGTAATTTTCAACTGATGGTTTCCGTGTCCAGTGGAACCATCAGTACGAAACGACAGTGGAAAAGACCAGAGCTTAAATTAAATAACAATCTCCAAAACTCACATTGAAACTCGGTTGGGAAATCCACGCGTCGAGCAGGATCGGTTCCTCTTCTTTCGAGGGCTTGGCGGCCGCTGTTACGATAATTGGCTGCTTGGTGTCCTTGCGAGCCTTGGCCTCTAGCTTCCAGTGGCCTGGCGCGGGGTCCGGGATCCTGAACTCGTAATACCAGAAGCGGCCGTCGGTGAACAGGAATTTGTAGTCCTTGGTCGTGTAGACCTTTCGGTCGTTCTCGTCGGGCGCCGAGAGCTTCAGCTCCCTCGAAGAAACGGTCCACGCTTTATCAAGGCCGTAATCATGTCCGATAAGTCTCACTCGCAGGTCACGGTTAAGTGAGGGGTCGACGTAGAAATCGAAGTTGATGTCGTGCTGCTCCTTTCCGTGGAACTCCTTTTGCTCGATATCGGCGTAATTCATTTGCTCCTGACCGGACAGACTGCCGTAGGCGAACGAGTAGAGCGCATCGTACAACACCTGCAGTGCGGTCACCGTCACCGAGTCGTCGATGGACACGTCGCTGATAGCGACTGTGCGGCCGCCGGTGCGCGCAACAAACTTGTCGAGGGTGTTGATTTTTTTGAGATCGTTCGAAGGCGACGGGAATATGATCGAATCGACTCGAATGTCTTGATACTCGTAGTTATGCCGCACGATGTCCTCGAGGTTTTTGTCGAGATGACCATCTCCGATAACAACTACCCTCTGGGTGAAACTGTTTGGGGGGATTCGTTCCATAAGCTCCGAAGTGTCGTTGAGGGCCTGAAGAGAGTAATATCGTATCATCAAGGGATTCAAGAGAAAAGCGGGCGAAAAAAGACAACGATGGACCCGACTCCATGACTAGCCGGCCGACGAGCCCCGATTCGAACGCGGGGTCCACCTAGCCGACCCTCATGCTCTCCGCGCCGGTTATTGCGCGCTCAAATCTCTCTGATGCTTGCTGTACCTATACCGAGGGACCGGTCGTTCATCGACGTTGCTTTCATCAGATGAACGGACTTTCGGATACGAATCACTAAAGCTCGCTTGTGACATCGCTCTTCCATTTGACATTGCTCAACGACATCGTCAACTTCATTTATGTCACAGATCTCCCGATTAGGAACTGGAGGAAGTCGATATCAGATCAGAGCTCGAACAAAAACTGAAATCCCGGAGTAGCCCTGTTTCCCTTACAGTCCAGAGAAAGTATCTAGTTTCAAAAAAGTTGATAAAACTTTTTTTCCCGGAAAACTCTTCCGTCATCTGAAAGCTTCTAAATACGCAGCTTTTCCACCAGATAGTAAATTTCTCTTCGAAAACTCATTAGACCTCTGGAAATTCCATTTCTTTCTCTCAGAAAAACGAATCTAGTTTTCCATCCACAAGGTCGGCATCTTCCTGGGGATGCCGATTCGCCGCTTCGTAAATTAAGTTTTTCCCTCGGAAATCGCAGGAAGTTTTTCCCTCCGGTTCGCCCTTTGGAGCATTTGAGTTCGAACAAACCGTTCCTTTGCGACACTCACCTCGAGAGCGAGCTTGAGACCTTCGGCCAAGGAAGAGTTTTGTCCCGGATCAATGTCAGCATTCAATAGCAGTGTCGCAACGGCTTTTTTCACGTTGTCCTCAGAGGCTGGAGCTCTTCGTAGTCCTATTTCGGCCTCGACGTCGCCGTAAGTGACGATGGATATCTGCATGTCCTTCGGAACATCGTACGTCATGAACTGTTCCAGTGCTCGCAGGATGTAATATCGACGTTGCTGTAAGCGCACGAACGGAAACCTCGGTTAGAGCTTCACTGCCTACCTGCCTGCCTGCCCTGTCGCTTGCATTCGATTCGATCGCTAATGGATTGAGCAAAAATAAAATAAGCAGCCGCTCGTTCCGGCGATTCGATGGATACAATTCTACGAGAGTGTTCTCTGTCTGACTCTGAATCAGCAAACGAAGTCAGCGCAGTGCATATGCGGACTCGCTCCTCTAAAAATAGGAGTCCGAGGCATCGACAGTGTGACTGACTGACTGACTGAGTCGTTTACCGCCGCGATCCACGAGAATGTCAATGGCTGAATAATCGCGACAATTATCGCGAGGGAATCATTGGGTAAACAGAAACGACGATCGACAAAAACGATAACGGACCCGTTCGTCGTCTTAGCGCGGTCGCTTATTTTCGAAACGATAAAAAGTAACGTTGATCACTCACGTGTTGCAGGGTCGCTTCCGAAATCTGGATCAGGACGGTCATAACTTGAACCTTTTCCTGAACGAAGATGAATCTCGTCCTGCCTTGCAGACCGCTGTGGAGGAATTCGAGATTTATTATCGACGGAACTCCGGGGCTTTTTTTTCCCGTGACGAATAAGATCACCGAGCCTCGAAAACAATTCGATTATCGACTCACTTGCGAGTTCGCCGGTAGAAGTCTTCGTGTTGCTCGATAATTTCGGTGGATGAACGTTCGTTGCACATGACATTCTGTTTGGTGGGCAGAGTCCGGTCGTGATGATGGTGTCCTCCGCAAAAATGAGTCGCCGAAGGAATTCCGCTCATGATCGACGATTCTACCTTGTCATGGATCGAGTAGACGGGGATGCAGTCCTGATCCATCGGCAGACCGTTCATAAGGTTGATGGTCGCATTGCAGGCAACACCGTTTCCGTTTCTGCAAAGAGCCGACGATAGTAGTAGAGGCTGTGGCGGTGACGTCGAGGGAGAAATACGTAGTAGTTAATAATTTTTGGCGGTGGCTCGTTTGTCATCGATCTTTTTTTCTTCTTCTTCTCTCCTGGTTGTTTTCATCGCCGCGGCAACAATCTTCGTCGCCGGAGATGAACGACATCTCAATAAGCGCTGGCTCATCATGGGCGAAATAAATTCAATTCAGCTGACCGCGGGTGAACAGAACTTGATGAACAGTGGAAATGGGAGGAAAAGACCTAAAATAGGAATCGACGATCTCTCCTCGAGGACATCACCGTTCGATGATTGTCTTTCCAGATGTCGTGAATCCTTGACAAATCCTCGCTAGGAGCTTTCCCCCAGACTCATCTCGGAAGATTTCCTATAACTCTCGTTGGTTGTTTAATTCACGCGTCGAGTGGGTGTCTCTCTTGATCTGCCATATTAATCTTTCGTAATGGTTCCCAATGAATAATTGAAGCATTCAAGAGATAAACATCCTTGAGACCGTTCTCACGCCTCGCTCTCAATGGAGCCAGCCGGTCACTTCAGGCCTATCTATCTGAGCTTCCATTCATACCCCATCTATCTATTCTTCCTCCACTGAATTATTCACCAATCCGCGCATTCAAACGTTTGTTTGGGGCTCCATCCGCGCAGAATCGGTTTGTATCAGATTCTGCCAATCAAAGTCGAGTTTATTCGTTGATCGATTAGTTAGTTACTCGCACCATCCGTCGGGTCTGTTTCTCTTACGCCGCGGAGAGCCGGAGCAAATGGAAGAGTTCGCGCGAAATGATTTCTCAGAGTCGACCGATCTTCAGCTCCACAAGGACGAAGGTTTTCTGCCCAAGCTTTCAACTCTCTCAACAAAACTATTGGAGTTTCAAGACATCCGCGCTGTTTCGGGGTCCAGGAGAATCGCCCCTCCCCTTCGTTCTCCTGGGATGGAAGGAGAACCTGCGTCACTGTTGACTTCAATGCATTAGCCACAAGTGTACACGAGGAGAAGTTGAATCGACGGAAAGTGCAGCTGGCTCCAAGTGGGCGCGATTGTCTGCGAAGACTTCGGGAGAAAAATGAAAACACACAACGAGCGCGAGTTGTTGTAGCTCTAGAAAGCGATCCGCTTCTTTGAGCCGAGGATGTTCATGCGTGAGAGTTTGTGAAAGACCAACAAGACCCAGTGCTCCAGCCACAGTGTGTGTGAGGATGCGTGAATGGAAAACAGAGACTAAACGCAGAGCGATAGACGTTCTTGTTTGTGGAAAACAGTTTCCCTTCGGGAGGAGTGGAAAGATTTATAGTAAATTCTGGATGGGCCACATCTGGCCATCGGGCACAAACAAGAGCACTGTTTTCACTCTGCTCCTGTTTTTTCTCTTTTTCCGTTATCTCGACTCGCTTTTTGTTCTCTTTACCTAAACCATCGGACATTAACTAGCGGGACTCGGGCCAACTCTTTGAGACGTTTGGATGCAACACAAGGTTTCGATACCTGAGTTATTCAAATCGTGTTTCGCGAGTCGGTGGCTAAAGTCCGACGAACGAAGCTTCCGAAGAGAGAGTCGAGTCGATAATGGGAATTAATCGGCGCTGTTCCTCCTCTTTTTTCTCGGGAAGATATATCTCAATAGAATTGAGCTAAATGAGCCTGAGTGTCACTTCAGCGGAGGGTCGGACCGAACGAGAAAATTATCTCGTTCGTTCACTGAGTGATCAATAGAGCGAGCTGGCTGGCGACCAATCAACGAACCCGCAATCAACATCACCGTCGTCGTCGTCGCCGCCGCCGCCACCACGAGCTGAATCGAAGCCGCCGCGACAGAAGTCGCGTCGCGCCGGTGACACCAACACCGAGTCATCGAGTGATCGCCGCATCACCGAGCTCGAGGTGTTTGACTGACTGACTGACTGCGACGATGAAAGCACCCGACAACGATCAGACGCGCGAGGTAATTCTATTGACTGATAATTCTGGAAAACATCCAACGACACTGCAATTATCGCATCACTGGGTCTCTTGCCCTCTCTTCCAACCGAAGAAAATATGACTTTCATTTGTAAAGTCCTATCTGAATTCAGAATCACGAGTTCCATTGAGTCGACGCACCGGCAGCGGTTCTTTCACCTCCGTTTTGGGTGACGGATCGGATGAATCCGACAAGCTTTACTTGAGATCATTGCTGATAACCTGCTATCGCGGAATTGTCGATCGATGTTAAACAACGCAACCTGTGCGCTTGCGGAATGCTTTCCGATTGTCATTTGTATAATCATTACTTCTTCATTCGTTATGTTGTTGTTGTTGATTTTGTTCGTCGTCGCTTCGGCCCTGGACAACATATTGAGCCGCCTCCAACTGCTCGGCTAGTTCACCGACTGACAGAGCTATTGCGAAGCTTGGTATTGTTTATGTGCAGGGAAATCGATCGAGTTTGATGGACAAGCCTCTTGTCCTCACGTGCGAATCGTCTCTGATTGCTCGGCTGTCTTTCGGTCAAACGACTGCTCTTACCACGGACATGGTGAAGCCGACTCCGGAATATGCTGTTCCGCGATTTATCATAACACAACTACGGCGACTACAACAACAACAACAACACGTCGCACAAGAGTCTAGGAGGAAAGTAGAAAGGAGATCTTTCGACAAGTCGACTTCTCACGAACAAGCACAAACTCACGCACTCGTTTACACGCTCACGTAGGTACAGAAAAAAGGGAGGCTGTTCTCGTCAGCTATTATTAGAACGTCAGCCAGAACTTCGATCACCATCACTCATAATCCAAATTGACAGATTCGCTTTCAACACCGCAGTTATGACCGACAACACCGCCGGCCGTTGTTGATGTCGCTGCATTTCGTGTGACAACCGGCGACGATGAGCTTGCGCTTTTTGAGAAACTCAAGAGAAGTTTTTTTCCTCTCTTCCCTCTTACTTATATAAGAAGAAAGTAAAACTTCTCTTCTGTCGCGTAGTTCTAAAGTGTTTCTTACCTGAACTGCGGCCAAACGGGTCGTTCCGTGCAGACATTCAGTTCGATATCGCTGCCGTCGAGGCTCCCGGGCTTCGCTCGGTAGAGCGGGTACACTGGATCCCGTGGAAAACCGTGCTCTTTGAAAACTCCGTAACGATACACTGCCCACTCGCGCATGAACACGTGATCTGTGAACAGAAGGTGCCGTTCTCAGCGGAGATCGCGCAAATTAAACCTCAAATATTCAAATCATTTCGGCGGGGTTAATTATTTATTCTAATTTTCTGTTATTAAATCTGTTGAGCTTTATATCACATCCGGTGGGATTCGACGAAAAAAATCTCCGAATATTTCACTTCCAGAAACCGATTAGAAAAAATATCTCAGCAAGCCCCCGGTCAATAACTCGATATTGGAATTTCCTTTCTTCTAATATGAGCGAAAAGGGAGAGGGAGAGATCCGTGCGGTTTCTCTTCTTCTAGATTCACAAACAAAGTACGCTTTTCTAGTTTCGACTGTTTAACGAGTTATCTCCAAAATATGGTACTCACGTGGCTTGCCGTATTTCTCGTAGTGCTGCTCACTGACGTAATTTCGTAGAAAAGTGTCCGGTATGACCATGTGTCGACCCTGGACTCCACAACCTCCATGTTGGACGACGAACGGGTTCTCACCGAAAACGGATTCCTCACCCCGCTCGATCAAAATGTCCGCATCACGGTGAGTCTGCCACGTTGGAGCCTCGATCGGCGGAAGCGGCTGACGTGCCCACTGGCCTCTGTTACCCCATGACCTTGGGATGATTACGTGAACTTCACCGATGTAGATGCCGCGATTCTTGAACAGTTCCAAAGACGCGTTGCGAAGGACCGCCTAAAAACGAAGAAAGAACACAAATGTTAATTTCAGATTTACTGCCGGTGTCGATTCAACAAGCTCCCGCCGCCACGCCGACGCCGCCGTCGTCGTCGACAAGAAGTCATTGACAAGTTTGCATCGTTAAGGGAAAGTTCGTTCGTTCGTTCGCTCGAAATTTTTGTCGTTACTGCCGCCGCCGCGCCGGTTGTCTGTGTTGAGCGAATCCAAAAAAAAACTTGATGTGTTCGCCGGTGGGTCTGCCCCTAGCCCCAACACTTTCAGTCGAATCTTCGCGTCACAAAGCGCTGCCTACCCGTTCTTGCCTCACATCCAAAAAAGATGGACGCCGAAAAAAAGATCTTCCGCCGATATGGCTCTTGTAAGTTTTTGATGTTCCCAAATACACCGAATTCCTCTTCAAATCACGCTGATAATATATTTGGTTGCGCAACTCGGAACCAGTTGCAGCTCTTCCAACAGATCGACCCGAGCGAGATGAAGTTCCAAAGCGATTTCTCTCGAAACTTGTTCGAAGATCAATTCATCAACAGATTCAATATTGAACATTTTCCCCTTCGGTTTTACGATGCCTCCGAGAAGAGAGTTCGAAAGAGGAAAATGAAACCTGCTCGACCTTCAGAATTCCGTGGAGGTGATTCGACATTAATTTCCCGGACTCGAATGACCTCCTGAGAAAGACTACAAGCTACAGGTGTTCCGGATTGTTTGCTGGGGCCGTTTTCCTTCTTGCGAATCACGGGCAATTCATCTATTATGAACGTTGGACACAACGGTTAACCGTTCACCTCATAAATAATGAACGCGACACATTCTACTGGGAGGTTTCAAGTTCCCGAGCGCACGAGACAGACACTCTTCTCCGAATGGCCAAAAGGTCACTCGAAGTCTTCAGTTTCAAGAGACGACGAGTTCCATTCTTCATTTCAGTCACATCAGTCGCTCGACGTGGCTGAACTTTTTCTCGACCTCACCCTGGTGGGCGCACGAGGTCCGCGTGAATCAAACGAGGAACGAATCCATGGAGTCTAAACACAAACAGAAGTTGAGTCGCGGCACCGAACAAACTCTTTTCAGCTCAACTCAAGCGGTCCAGCCTTTTCTGCGTAAACGTTTAAAAAGTTTGTAAAAGTAATACACAGACAGCTGACGACCGAAAGTTGGTGGACATTACTCGGGCTTAGGATAGGAGACGTCGACGACAACAAGGACCAAGCAAGACAAGAACACAGAGACGGCTCGTCAGCAGCCCGCCTGCCTGCTTGGAGCCCTTCTGTGCTTTGGAATGAATTTTAGAATAAATAACTTCGCTCTCCTCCGTCCGATTAATCCTTTGAAACAGTTTCCTTGGAGCTCCTTCAAACAGAGGAGGTTGTGAGACAGCAGCCATTGAATGAAATAATGGAACGTAAAGAGAGCGAACCAAATCGAACTCCACTCGGAGAACTCGTTCGGAAATCGCTTTGTTCCGTTCAGGAACGCAATCACAAGTGGCAGTGAGAAGATTCCTCACAATCGACGGCGACGAGAGCGTCTTCTCTATCAGTAACTTTCCGGAGCGCGCGAACACTCGCTGTCACCGAAACTATGTAGATTCCAGCGATCGAGGAAGGATTCCTCCTGGGAGGAAGGAGAACCGGACGAGATGCGCAAACCGAGAACAGCAATTCAACAAAATTCTCATCTATCGTCGGCATTGCAAAGTGTTCCTCGCTTACACGTCTACCGTGTTTCCCAGATATTTCAGCTCCGGGAGGACAAGCAGAAGCGTGCGGTTCTCGTTCTCCTATCCATAAATGGCTGCCTTGAGGGAACTTCACAAAAACTGCTGCTTTTACCGCCGCCGCCGACACTCAGCCTCGAGGGAAGCTCTCGAGAGAGAATCAGGCGGAAAGCAAAGCGCGCACCGAGGGCCTGGGACAAAAAAACGGGAAAGAGATTCTGAGGAAACGAAGCAACTAAATAAAAAGGAGGTAACGAGAGGGTTTCCCCGCTCAAAATGGACCAGCCCGCTCGGTCTCGAGCTTAACAAAGAAAAAAAAAAAGAAAATTGCTTGCATCTCAATCCGTCTCTCGTTGTTTATCGCTTCCGCTCGTCTCTAGTGCCTTCTTGTCCTCTTGTGCGTTAGTTAGCGTCGAACGTCTCTTTCTTGCCGGTGCGCGCAAGCAGGCGCGGGCAAAATGGAGCTCAGGACGGAGGGAAAAAAAAGCTTCATCGTCCTCATCATCATTTTTGAGCCCGCAAAGTCGGAGAGGCAACGTGAAGTTGAGCGGCTCTGCTAGAGCTATTTAGAAATCTCGGAAAAGAGCGCGGTAGGGACTTAAGACGCAAGCCATACAAACTAGAACCACGAGTGCGGGGAATAAATGGAGCGTAGAATCGCTCAGTTTCCTTTTTTTTCCGCTCGTTTTGTCGAATTCGCCTCAAGGTCGGCAGACCGGTATGATTCGAAACCTGTTCTCGAGTGTCGAAGTGAAAATCATGCTGTGGTCGAGTTCAAACTCGAGTTTGGAAACATGGAAACAGAGCCTTCAGCGAGATTTCCCGTTGTTGGCCACTCTTTCATCGACCGAGCGGGCGAAATTGTTGTGGAATAGAGGAGCGAATAAACAGAAAAAAAAAACGAAATAACACGAACATGGTTCGTTGTTGTGAGAAAGTTTTATGATGTTCCAAACACGTCTTGTAAAGCTTCGGTGGAGTTTGTTAGCGTTATCCGTCCACCTCGAACCTGTTTACCCAGGCCCGTATACAAAGCAACTCGTTGAGTTCTGTACTTATTTGTTTGCTCGTAAACGGTCGGAATCTCTGCTTCACGTCGGACGGCTGCCAGAAACAATGTTTTTCCACCGGACGTATCCTCTCTCATGCAGGTGCATCTCGTCACACGGAGATCTTTTCAGTGTTCCGGACGACCCACATCATACTTCTGAAGATGAAAGAAGGAAAAACGATCGATTCCGAGTGTTTTGTGTCAAACCGAGCTGAACCCTCAAAGTTTCAAATCCTGAGCCTCCAGTACTCGGGAACTCGACCGGAGACGCGGATCCGAGTTCTCCCCGAGAGGAGTTCGGCGTTTCTCCTCTCTTCCTTCCATTAGAACCACAGCTGTCCAAGTCGCTCGTTGAGAAATTTCGCGTATGCAAGTCATGTAACCGAACGGAGACGACATCCAAGGAGCAAACGAAGAGAAGTCGAGGTGCGCGGGCGGGCTGCCGGTCGATTCTCAGCGGCACCAGCAGCAGCTAAAAAAGACGTGATTCCCGACAGAGTCTTTTCTATCGGAAGGGCCCACGAGTGGCACTCGTTCTCGCTCTCTCAATCTTCTGCTCGGTCGCAGAACTCCTCCGACTCGTCATTGAGAACGTGGATTACGAGAGCAACATTACATCTTCTACTTGCTCGCCTTCCATCTCGACTTCCCGAACGAGCGATTTAGGATGAGCCGATGAGCCGACGAAGAACTCTCGACGATAGTTTGTCGCAATCCTCCTCGTTTTTGGGAACCTTGTCGGCGTCGACAGGAAGGAATCCCACGTTTCTTCTTACAGTTAGAAAGAAACTAGTCAGCAAACGAAACGTCCCTCGGCGTCCGAGTGGTTTCAATTCCCTGTTAGTTATCCGAATGCGTTCCCGATGACTCTTGATCCCCGACGGGGGCACGTGTGCTGTTGGGTTAATTTGAGAGGGCCCGTCCGCAAGCAAGCAAGCAAGCTCGTATAAGAGAGCGAGACTGTGTTTTGTGGCTGCTCCTGTGTAAACTGAGGCCAAGTTCTCTCAACGGTAAATGATTCAACGTTCGTTTCAGGTCTGACGCGGCGGTGAATCGTTTGCAAGCTTTGACAAGCGCGTCCTCGAAACTTTCTTCCCGAACGGCGCGGCGGAATCCGTGTGTTTACCCGACACGGTTACTATGTTGGAGACGGTTCGATTCGTTGCTTCTCGTCGTAATGAACGATAATAAACTCCGCCGTATAGATAAGAGTCTGTCGCCGCTACGGCCACGGCGCGCTCCCCGTCGGACACGAAGACCAAGGAGGAGAACTTGAGAGTTAATACCGACGATTGAGCGAGAGATAGAGAGGGGGGGGAGGGGGGGAGAGGAGTAAGACAATGAAAGGGAAAACTCTTGCGGACTAGGTTGGAGAGCTTGTGTTAAACGGAGCCGTGGCGCGAGAGAGGAAAGAAAAAGGAAAGGAGTCAGGACGCTGTCGGAGTTAGGAAACTCAAAAGTCCGGAAAGTTGAGAAACGAACGATTCAGGAACATGAAAAGTTGAGGGGAGGGGGGAAGAATGGGGAGAAGTGGGGGGGGGGAGTGCATGGATAATAGAGAGGGCGAAGAGGGGGAGAGGAGGGAAACGGGAAAACAGGGTGGAGAGGGGGAAAAGGGGGGACTGAGAGTGGGCAGGAAGCAGGAATGGGGGGGGGGGGTAATTTGGGGAGCTCAGCAAGGAGAGAAAGGATAGTGTCAGGTCTATGGGTCTCACGTAACGGAAGTCAAGCTCTACCGGACGACCAACTACCCGCCGAGAGCTCGAACCCGGACTGCGGCGAAAGAAACAACCGACCAACGAGAGAGCCGAGGGACCCTCTTGCCATATTGCTCTTGTTGAGGGACCCGCATTGAGGGGAAAAGCGAGAGAAAACGGACGAGAGAAGTCGATAGCGCGCCAGGTCAAGTGGGTGGTATGAGTGAGTAGATGGTATGAGTGTCCATACACCGGACGTTGCGAGGCAACTTCATATTGGAGTTCGCGAGTGACCAAGCGGCCGACATACCAATGAAGCTAGGGCTAACCAAAGCAATCCAACATTTGAACACTCGACCACATCACGCTTCACAGAGAAACGAAGTATCGGTCCAGGCGATCACTTGGTCGCCCCGGAGAGGACATAATAACGTCACACGGCAACAGAGGACCAACACTCGGGATATTTTTCCAAAGGATACCGGAACATGGTATGGTCGAGATTATTTATTGATCTTCTCGAGTGTTATAGAGAGCGAGCCCGGTTTTCCGGCACGAACGTCTTCTGTCCGGAAATTCTCTCTCGTGTCTCATCGATGATCGAAAAAAAAACGGAAATTCCTCCGTTTCCCTTGTGAACTCGGCAGCCACGCGCCGTGGTGGTCGAGTCGTGTCATGGAACACGGTGTCGATGGTTAGAGGAGCCAATCGAGCGAGATGTTGTTCCCCAAGGTCAGTCGTAGTTGTTACGACGCTTTCGTAAACGTGATCCAAGCTCTCAGCACACCCCTGCGCCGACTAGGGCTGTCTCTTTTACTCACTCAGACAGAAAGCAATGAGATTGAGATCAGCCTACGCCCAAACTGTTCCTCTTCTTCTTGTTTTCCTCTCTTCTCCGGTCGCTTTGCCCTCGTCTTTTGAAGGAGACGAGCCAGATAGACAGACAGGCAGTAGGAAAGAGAGAGAGAGAGAGGACTTGTAAGTAACAAGAAGCCATTTCGGGGATCCGATTTCTCTCGAAGCCTCAAGCTCTGTTGAAGGACCCGAGAGGTCGAAGGCGCACGTGCAGTTTCCATATGCACCTGACGTTGCCCACTTACGTGACGTGACTCAGCCTGGAACGATTCTATTAGGCCGATCAATCTCGTCTTTCGGTCCTTGGGAGTGACGACCTTCTCTTCTCCAGCGCTAGTTCCTTCTCCGTCGATGAAGCATTCCCATATTCTTCGTTTGAATATTCCGAAGAAATTCAATTTCTCAACGAACAAAATGAAAGCGATTTTCGCGGCAAGTCCCAAAGCTGCGCAGGTCTCCTTCAACTCCTCGAGATGAGCTCTAGCACCGGTGTATTGCACCATCGGGAAGGAGAAACTGGAGGAAGACCCGATGTGGGAAGATGCGTCAGTCAGAAACGTGACAGGGCCGGTTTTATAATGCGGTTTCTAGGACCTCATACAATTTGCCGCGGTTGCCGACCTGCCTGGTTGCCAAATCACTGGTTGTATTCGCCGCCATTGCCCCCGGCCTCGTACTTCCGTTGCTTCGTCCCCCCTCCCCTCCCCTCCCCTCTACTTCGTTCCTCGATGCCCCCATAACGCGTCTCTCCTGTAGTCAGTCACTAAGAGCCTTGCATCACGACATAAGGAGTATGACACGCGTGAAACGTGTGACCACGCCTCGAGAGACACCACACACTTACACACAACGATGTCACGTATGATGTCGATAGACATAGGCTGTCGTTCCCAGCGGCGAGACTCTTTTTGCCGCTTTGTTCTGCGTTCCTGCTGCCCTCCCACCCCGTCGTCTACCTTCTTTTCCCATGCCGTCGTCGCTGTTGTGAATGGTCAGTCTGTGTGTTATTTAAGGGAGTCCGGAGAGCGTGCCGTGAACCATCTCTCAACGACTTTCTATTCTTTTTTTTTCTATCGCTCGTTCAGGCCGAGTGAGCTTTGAGTATGGGGACTGACTGAGAGTCGGTGGGTGGTGGACGGATGGATAGGTGGATGGGTGGGTGGTTGGGGAGAGAGCGTCGTCGGTATTCTCGTGTCTCTGCGATTCGAGGAGAAAACCAACCATTTGCTAACGGACTCCACTTCTCCCTCCCGTCGCTGCCAAAAGTAGGCTGAGACTTATCACGTCGTTCCTCTATTCCTCGAGTCTCTCTCGGTTTGTTTATGCGGGAGGAGGTTGTGTATGCTGATTGACGGAACTGACGTTGTAAATGCGAGGCAAAGCAACCGTGGTGCGCAACACGTTATCAGGCATAGAAGGATTCCGTTCAATGTGGAATGAGGTTCCTCGAGCGGATCGAGTTTTTCCCTCGTCTGAGAGTTCTCTTCCGTCTTCGTATGGAGCTGACATATGATTCGGATAAGGAATACCGGCTGTCAATCTGGCCGAACAAAGACGAGCGTTTTCGGATGCAGGTAGTATACGGAGACTGACACCGCGGAGAAGAAGGCAAAGGAAGTCGAGGATTTCGAGGGATTTCCATACTTATATAAGAACGGAATACCCTCTCGTTTGTCCCGCCGAATCGGAGGAAGCCGAAAGAGAAAATTCTCCAAAAACAGCAGGCGGAAAAATCGAAATCTCGAACCTCCTTCCTCGGGTGTCCTTTCTTCCCCCTTTCTAGCTTGCTTCCTGGCCGCCTCATACTCTTCGATTCCCCTTCAATCACGTTCATTTTTTTCGCGACTCCCCAATCTATTCCTCCCTAAAATTGATGGAACCTAAACAGCCTACGCTTTGTCAATTGATTTTCGTTCGGTGCAAATTCCGCGGCCATCATCATTCCTTCATTTCCCCTTTCAGATCGCTTTTTCCCTTATTCCTCTCGGCTTTGGTTTTATGTACCTTCTGTCTCGCTTTACCCTTTTTCGGGCGACGTCTCCGCGCGGCCTCTCATCACCATCTTTCGTTCCCGGTTCTTAACCTCGGAAAGATCTGTGTGCATTCAAAGCGGGGCTAGTGAAACACATTTGCTTTTTCTCTCTGTTCTTCCCCTTCTTCTTGCTTGGAGCGAGGCGCGATTCGCACTTTCAAAAGCGCAAACGTAGAATGAAATCGAGTTTCGAGAGTTCTTGTTCCACGTACAACACGGAGCCGCCTTCCACCTCTCGCTCTCTTTACCCACTCCGTCGAGTCTCGCTTCCTGCAATTACGCGTCTTTCTGTTTTGTCTGAGCCGCAAACCTACCCAGCTACAATTCCACGACCGACCGACCGACCGACCAACGAACGAACGAACCAATGGGGCAACTCGGCAAACAGAATGAGATATTCCGACACGTAGAAACAGAAGAGAACGGGAACAACATCGAGAGGAAGGGGGAAGCAGAAAAGGATCGAAAAATCTCGATTTGTTGCGGATTCCCCCTCCCCTTCCCCTGTTTTCCGTATTCCAGCAAGTCGTGGAACAAGCCGAGGACGAAAGAGAGGGGAAAACACGGAAAGAGGGAAATCAAGGTTCGAGAATGCGTTGTAGTTGGAATCCTCTGGCGAACACGGACGGCGGGGACCAGCGAGCGCTCAAACAAGCGGCTCGGGAGTTCGAAAACCAACATTGCCAGCAACAACCTACAGAGCGATGAATAATTTGCTTCTGCCAGGTGCTTTGGCTCCGGGCTTGATTGCCGATTCTCATCCGAAATGGCCTTGGAAATTGAATACACCGCCGGGTTCTTCTCTTGGCGATGGTCTCGAAAAGCCTCGCAATCTACGCTGTGAGGCTGTGGCCGGAGGATTCGCTCAAGAACTACGGACAGATAGATTACTGTTGATGTCGAACATATTTTCCCATTCTCTGTTTCCACCGATTCCTTCACAGCTGCTCGGTTCGGAATCGCTTTGACGCCCACATTTCAATAAACAAAACCACGCGCTGAGACGAATGTTGCTGCTCAGCTGAGCACTTTTGACAGATCTGATGTTTGATTGATATGAGATCTCTCCGCGACATCACGCTGCGCGAGGACTTTTCCGTCTGCTTCCATTCAGCCGTGAATTCAAACGAGCTGATCGAGAAACGGATGGAAATCATCCAAGACCGCTCCTTTGCGACACAGAAGATCCTAATGGAATTGGTTTACGCAAAAATCCATGGAAAATTGAGAAAATGAAGGGAAAAATGGGGAATTAGTCAAAATTAGGAGGAGAAGGAGGAAAAGGAGAATGAATTCCTGAAAGAGGACGAAAGGAGGGGAACACGAGGAGATTGATCGAGGGGGATGTCCATACAGATGGAATGGATCGCAGTAAACCAGGATCAGGATCAAGGAGAACTGGGAATGAATGCGGTGTAGGACAGAGGGATATCTGAGGAAAATGGAAAACGCGGACTCAACCCAAGAAGAGCAAAGCTGAATTGATGAATAAGGAGAAGATGTAAAAAGGTAGGAAATGAAACCAGGAGAGGATGACGGGGAGGACCGAGGATTAGGAGAAGGGAGGATAAGGAATCGTCTATCCGCTGTTGACCAAGGAGTGCTTCGTGCACAACGACATTTCTTCTCCTGGAGGGCCATCTAGCGAGGCAACGAACGAACGAACGAGCGAGCGAGCGGAGGAAGGAGCGATCCTAATGATTCCCCTCGCGAGGCAGTGGGTGTGCTATGGCGTTGTATTCGTCCGGTGGTCGACCATTGGTCCCTTCATTCGTCGTTCCACCTTTTCTCTGAAAGTCGCTTGTTCTGTTCTTTGTGTGACTGAGTGACCGAGAAACCGGACGAACCGAGTCCTTGGAGTGTGATCCTGGGGCGATAGCTCGGATGGCAGGCTGGCAGGCAGGCAGGCAGGCAGGCAGGCAGGCAGGAAGGCGGATACTGAGTCTTGTTCAAGAGTTTCCGCTGCTCCTACATTAGCAGGCCCTGCTCACAGCCTTTGTTGGAAGCAAGGCTTCGACCCTCGGTAGCACAGAAAGATCGTTGTTGTCAACATCTCAACAACCACAGCGACAACAACAAATAGATGGCTTGCCTCCCGGTGGACAAATTGGGTTATGCCCGCCTCGGATGACGTGCTCGTTGGTCAGCTCAGACCGGCAGCCCGCATTCCATGGTCCTGATCGGGAGCTCGCGTGTGTATAACGCCGCCAAGACGACACAGGAGGTTCTGTCCCGATGGCTTTTCCTTTTGCCGCCGCCGCCGCCGCCTCGTCCTCCTTCGTGCGGGACCGAACGGCTGTTTGTAATAAGTTCTACCTCATTGCATGTAGTTGATGTAGCTCGCCGACGTTCAATCGGTCCGGCCGGTCGAGAAGTCCAACGAGAGGAAGACAACAGGCGGAAAATTGGATCACAACTTTCTCAGCACCGTGGGGCGTTTCGGCAGTGATACAGAAACGAGTTGTCAGTGGACCAGATCGACAATGTTGTCGTCATCAACAGCTGCAGAGTATCTCAACAGATTCCTGCTCCTCTCGAGCCTCTGACGTGCTCGCTCCGTCTCAACTCCACCGAGACTTCTGCGGTAGGAGTGTTTTGCAGATTTAGATAGTCTCCTACGTCTTCGCAGGTAGCTTTTCGGAAACGCAGTCAGTTTGTCGTTTTTTCTCTCTGCTTCTCCTGTTCTTCTCTGTCGCCGTCTCGGTCGCTGAAGCGTTGCCTACTCGCAGAAAACTAGTTTCGTCGGTCGTTCTGGATGCCTCTCCAAGAAACGAGTTGCTTGCCGCGTATGCCATTAAAGCTAATCCCATCTCTCGACGAGTTTTTGCCAAGGCGAGCCGCACATCGGCAGAAAGTGATGCAAAAAGAGGAAGAGACATAGCTCCATATCCGTCTATTGCGTATAATAAAAACGGCGACACTTGACGCTCCGAACGCCTCAACAACCTACCCTATTTACCTCACCTACCTCGCTTGAAGAGGCCGTTCACAGTAAAAAGTTCCAAGACTCGCTTCTTGTGCGTGCCATCGTATGCTCCGAAAACAAAGAAACCCTCGCCGACGACGAAAACGCCGTTAAAGGACGAGTGTTGACAATTCGTATTCATACCAATAAAGAGGGAAAATCTAAGTTCCCCTTAAATTTACGTCGGCACATCCGCAAATCGACGAATTTCGGGAAGGACGAGTTCTGGACCTGTTTTTCGCGAAAACTCGTCACGAAAACGACGATGAACCCACTTTCGCTAACTTGTCAGCGTCTGAAATATGTACAGATACCAATAACGACCGGAAAGGCTTGACGACGTGGACAAAGGGGAGGGCTCAGGTAGAGTGCAAAGTCTTGTCGACGGCCATGCTTCCTGGATGGAATTTCGAACCCGAGCTTCGACTGTCGCTCCTGCTAACGGCGAGCAGCGTCTAACCTCGACAAAATTGACAATTTGACTCCATCTTGTCTCGACAATTTCCGTCATGAAGCCGACTGTAGGCGAGCCCCTGCTTGCGCAGCCGGAAAACACAACATCGTGCAACTATGTCTCAGACGATCTCGGAGCAGGACTTCTGCGCGAGTCGCATGCAGGTGCGAGGAATCTCGATAATGAAGCGAGGCTCAAGATGGCTCGCTCAGTTGAGGCTGGAAATCACAAATGTGGAAATAACTCGCGGATTCCGCGGACGCGCGTTGCCCGTCTCCGTCGCAAATGAAAAATTAGACGTTCAGCAGGAGACTCCGGAAGTAATTAAATTTTCCATTAAAGTTTAGCTCGCGGAGCCTGTACACAGTTGAGCAAACTCACGATAGAAGCGACGAGCTAACAAGCTGCAGTCCGAACTCGAACATCTACTTCGGCAATTTAGAGATTTGGGATTGTTAATGGTTCGCGGATCGCGACGATGAAGGAAAACTTTGTCGAACAGGCGGCCTCAACCGACAGCCTCGAGGTTGTTTCGCAGGTCGAAAGACGTCTCTTGGTCGGTCAGGATGTCCTCAAGTCCTTTTTTCCTTTCGCGAAAACGCCGCATTCGGATGTATCCGCGATATTCGACTGCCGTTTGCGTTTGTATCCACTAGTTGGCCAAGCGTCTATACAGCAGAGGGGAAAGAAAAAAAAAACACATAATCTACCCGCCTAAGCCATTTGGGACCGAACGAATCAGACAGTCTGGTGCCTTGTATTGCATTCAATCAGCCCGTGCGATATCGATATTATGTTGGATGTAGGTAATTAGATTCTGAATTGACTGAATGAGTGAATTCGCCTCACCACCCAGACAGCGAGTCGTTCAGAATGAAGATATACTCTCACCGAATACCCCATACAACATTACCTTCGAATATTGATAGAATTCGATCAACATAAGATATCCATGAAGCGGTCGATCTGTCCACAGGATCTAAACGATCATGGGCCATATCGTGGATGGATGTACATATATCGCTTGTGGCAAGAATCGAAAGAGTTTCTCAGGGAAGTCACCCAAGGAACTGAATCGAGATCGAATATTATGGGAATCAACGATCGAGGGGCTCAGCATAATGCCCTGTGGAACATGCGGACCACCAGGATCGCTGGTAATTGCTCGGCAAGTTTTGATAACAGAAAAATGAATAATATCGTACGCGTCCGTTAACACCGTCGCGGTATTGGCGCTGCGGGCCTACAAACGAAGCCGCGGTGTGGCGCGCGCGCGCGCATGGAGGCAACAGGGCTTCATTAATCAAAGTGCTGTATCTCGGTTTTGGACCCTGAACCGCTGCGAGTGAGTAGGCACCGCTTTGAGACGGGGCATGGGGAGCGCTGGAAGGCTTGGGGCACACGAAGGGGGGGAGGGGGAGTGGGGAAGGATTCATTTCTACAGGGTGTGGTTTTGAGTTAAGCGTAACTTCTAATCTGGCCGATTGATTCGGTTGCACGTGATAGCCACATCGAGTCGGCGGGTGGCATTGTTGAGACATTGCGGCCGCCGCCGCCGCCGCCGCTTTCATCGAATCACACCCTCACATCGTGGCGAGAAGAAAAAAACTGCCAATTTGCGCTCACTTGCCAGCCTAGCACCAACGAGTCGGCTCGATCGGTAGGGTGGAGTTTTCGCAACACAACAGTGCCATTTCCGAGAGCTCGGCTCGATCGAATCAAGAGCGTCAAAGAAGACTCAGAACAGAGGAGGAGACCGAGAAAGAGAGAAATCAAGCGATTGGTAAGACGAAGTCGAAACAAAGGAATCGACTTTCAAAGTACACACTCAAACAGGAGTCCAAAACCACGGGGTTCCGTAGGAGGTGACAGGACGAAGTCAGGAGCGAAAGCAGAACAAGGAAAGGAGTCAAGAACAGTGGAATCGGATCCGGAATGGAGCGAGGAAATCGAAGAAGGGCCAAGGAAGAAAGTTGAGGCCCGAGATCGAGGCCGGTGTTTCATTCCAGGGAAGATTCCTTTCTGTCCTTTGGGTAGCAGAGCATTCGAACTTCGGAATGACGACGGAATCGTCGTCCCTAGAAATCGGGCGAGAACTTCAAGGCGTTCATCAACAAAAAGAAACAATTCTGTCGGTTCGTCCGATCGAGCTACCGATGGGCAGTGATCATGCACAGCAAGAAGAAGAACATCGACGGACTGGCCGACGACGGATGGGGAGAGGAAAGGACTGACTGACTGACTGACGGCAGACAAACGGACAGCAAAGGGTGAAGATGGAGTTTCCATCTCCAGAGAGTTGTAAACAGGGAGATAGCGACCGTATGTTTTCCCGCACACCTTCCTTTCCCGCTCCTCTAGAGCCCCGCGGGCGGACGCGGGGAACGAGCGGGGAACCGAGTCGGCCAACACCACAACAGTTGTCTGGAATGAAAGGAGCGCGGCCGAAAGAACAGCATTTGCAAAAGTCTCCTCCTATCTGTTAGACTGAGTCGGCCAGATGTTCCAGGACGTGTACGATATATGAGCACCGCTGCTCTTGCTGCAACTACTTCCACCGACCCGCCTTGTTTTGCCTCACAGCCTCACCCTATCCCGGTTTTCTTCTCTTTGAAGCCTCTTCTGCAACGCGCTATCCACTTCGTCGATTCCCGCTTGCCCGGTTCGTTGCTGGCTGGTTTCCTACCTCCAACTGACAGACTGCCTAAGTTGGCAGTTTCTCCTTGTTGGCCGGGCCAATTTGTTGTCTTGGAATTGAATTTATTTGCCGTGAAGTCCGACGGAGCAACCAGCCAACGGAACAGCTTCACAGAGCCAGCCACTAGATCCCAGGAGATGTTCACCATCTCTCTATGTCTATCAGGTTCAGTTGGTGCCTTCGAGACCGATGTTCTGCGCGGGAGAGCATTTTTCTGTTTTCTACTTTTGTCCATCCGGACGTCTGCTTGTGTTTTTCCGCACGATTTGGTTACTTGAAACCGGTCACTGGTTTATATGACTCTGGGGGAACACAACTCTCGAGGAGAGAATCGTTGAGTATTCGATGCGCTTACCTGGAATGAAGAGGAAAAATGGATTTAGTTTTTACCGTGATACGGGGTTCGAACTGACTTCTCTTGATTTGAAGCCGCTCTATCGTGAGACCCATAAAACATCCAGATGAATCGATTCTACTTCCCAGAAGCCTTGCCCTTCTGGTAGCATTTCCAGAACTCCTGAAGGATCCCAGGATTCTCTAAACTTCCAATCTTCTGCTCTGGTAGAGATTCCGACTTCGTGCCTCGACATCGAAGACAGAGAATCGTGTTTCCCTTGTCAGACCGGCGATCGTTTCTCTGATCATAATTTCGAAACAAATCTACTTGGAACGAGTTCGTTCCAACAAAATGAATTGCACCAGATCCCTATCCTCGACCGATCGTCCACACCTCCAGTGTTGAGATCGTGTTCGGAAATCTCAGCGAAACATCTTCTTTGATTCCCTCGATTTCCATCTCCAAGCAGCTTCGTTTGAGCTTCCACGGCGGAGACATCTCAATGGTTCACTCAGAAACTCGACTCGAGCCTTTCGGATTTCTATGCGAACTCTCCGCGGAAATTCAAATCGAGTGTCACAGCTCCAGGCCGTTTAGAATCAAGTGATGGAGTTGCTGCTCGGGGATCTCGATCAACTCGTGGAAATCGATTCAGTCGAGAATAATCTGCTTGACGGCTGCTGATAAGCGTCGGCCGTGGACAAGATTGAATTTCATGCACCAGGTGCAACTCGCGCGCAAGTCGGCGTAACCGAGCTCGCAGAGCGCGGAACTCGAATCATAGTGCGAAAGTGACGAATCGTTCGAAGCGGTGTCACTTTAGCTCGAAAGTTCCGAATGGATGGATGAATCCATCCATCCACGGACGAATAGATGGACGAGAAGGAGTAGGACCTTGTCGAATTAGGTTGAGTGCCACACCGATGGCCGTTGGCTTGAGTGAGCGATCCCAGATCACAAATTGGCGGCCACGTGCACTCGATGATGCCTTCCGATTGCCGGCGAGGCCGCCGCGGCTGATTGTATTCAGTGATTTTGGCTTCGGCCTTGCTCCGAAATCGGCTCGACCCCAACCGCCCATATGGGAACCCAATTGCAGTCGCAGTGCAAGCACAATATTCTATCGGCTAGTTTGCTGGTCGGCCGGCCGGCACCCCCTCCCCCTCCCTTTCAATCGCCGGCGCTACTTTCCGACCGCTCGGAACCCGCTGGAGCATTGTCGAGCGCAAACGACGACGAATAGCGGCAAAACCAAATATCACTGCGCACCGTATTCTGTATGTTCCCATGCGTGAACTCAGCCCAATCGATATCGGATATAGCGGTCCGACAACCCGATTCGGCGACAGCGAATTTGCAAAACGTGTTCCAAAAGTGCGAGTTGCTCTCTCGTTGGCTGGCAAATCGAGCGACTTTAGATGCAGGGCTTTCGAGAGCTCCTTTTCTCTCTTCTACTTTTCACGCTGGCGATTCCTTTTCTCGCTCCAATGGCCAAACCATCGCGTCCGAAACTAACTGGTTGGTCAAGGCCGGACTCTCGTTATATCTCTCTCTCTCTCTCTCTCTCTCTCGGTGTCCAGACCGAATGAATGCAATGAAATTTTGTGGGGACATCGCCTGAACGGTCAGGCGATCCAGTCGTTTAGCCACGACCAGCTTATCCGCGGTCATTGAAATTCGGGTTTCGGTTTACGCAGCAGTTTCAACGCGAAACGAGACGCACGAAAGCAGGGTAGCCTCCAGCGATGACGTCTATTAGAGTGGAATCGCTAAACTCGGTCATAGCGAATCGATCGGTCCACTGGAGTGCTCCTCGTTACCAACTGAGGCACTTTCCGAATATGAGAGCGCTGCAAAAAAAGCAAGAAAGTGAATATGAAAATAATTGAGAGAGGAGGAAACGTAGAGGATGAGAAGGAAAATGGAGATTCGGAAAGGGTGAAAAAAGGGTAAGGGCGGGCCAGCGAGAAAAATGTCGAGAAATGGAAAGAGAAGAAAGAGGGTGAGATGGAAGAGAGGATGACTATGATTGAGATATAGCGAAACAGAGGAGGGGGAGGAGGAAAGAAGAAGCAGAAGAGGATGCGGAACACGGAGCACGGTATTTTACCCAAGCACGAAGATTCCAATTATTTGGGGATTTCGGTTACTGGTTCGACTCAGTTCACTTTGTCTTGAGAAATAAAGAGAAGTCGGAAACGAGAAGAAAGAACTCCGACAGCAGACAATCGAGGGAGATAGACGGAGGTCGTCTCGCTTTTTTTTCCGGCAACTAGTATACGAAATAACTTTTCCTCTCGTCGAGACTCCAACTGGGTCCTTGCAGGAGAAAAGAGCGGATCAAGAAAACGAAGGAACAAACGAGCGAAATAAACGGGAGAACAACTTTTCCCATGTTCTACCGAGAAGCTCCTATACGCGTGAAACAACAAAACCGACAACAGCTGAAAGAAGGGAAGAGAAATCGCGAGAGGGAATATGTTTACGCGACTATTCAGGAGAGAAATAGCATCAATGAGTCTCGAGATCAATCTTCCACGATTTCCCGGAACGAAGGAGTTTTCTATACGACAAACGTTGTGGTGAAAGTGTGGGTCTTTTGTTTCGCGAGCTCAGTTTCCTCCGGGTGGTTTGTCTTAACAAGAAAATCACTTCTGAGAATTACGCCGAGAAAAATCTTCCTTTCTTTGGAACAGAGTGTGACACTTCCTTCACGGGCGGCTTGCGGCGGATGGCCGCGACGGCTCGGGCACTCATCTGCCAGGAAGCCATCATCTTTCTAAGCTGCTAACCGAACCAGTTTGCTTGCCGGGGAGTCATCGAAGAGGAGCTTATTCAAATAGGCGAGCAAATTATGAACGAAGCCGTCAAAGGGAAATTCTCCATTTTCCCTCTTTCGTTTTTTTTCCTCACCGTCGAACCGCTTCCATATTTCCATCCTGTCGGGCGCCAATTATGCCGCTAAGTCCCTCGTTAATGAAAGGTGTTTCATATTCGCCTCCATGAATCAACTAAATCACGAAAATTCCGATGGTTTCCCAGAATGTGTCGTGCCAATTCTAGTTCATCGATTCGGAATTCAAGTATTCGTCCCAACGATCACTTTATTCACCGATTTGGAACGCGCATAAATTCATCCGAAAGCTCTGATGAATTGGATGTTAACGTCTGAAACTGTGTCCGACTCGACCTCATAATTGATTTATGGATCACAGTTTTTTAGAAAATTCGCTCATCGTACGGAAGAGAGCCGCGACATGAAATGAAGCTTTCGAAATGCCGCGGGAGGAAAAGCCGCGGTTTCGATCAGCTGTTTTTACGGTCCCATTGAGAATTCTTCAAACTCAGCTCGATTTTATCGCTGCTCAACTCGTTGTTGACGGCTACGTCGATGTCGCCAACGATAGGTTTTCCGCGTCGATGCGACTAAACTGAATCGAGCCGAGACAAAAAGTTGGAACCGAAAGAGGCACCGTTACGATCCGTCTTCATGACAGCCGTCGGGTGAAGAGTTTCCTCGCTCCTGTTCTCGCTCCTATACTCGTGTGTTTTCGGCAGGCACACTTCTCCCCCCTCTAATTCTGCCACTTTTCCTCTCTATTTTCGCGCTTCGAAAGATCTGCGGCGTCGAACGGAATACTGCGGCCGTTGAGAAGGAGCCGAACCGGTGAATCGATCGATACAATAACGCCATCAACAGCTCGGAGCCGCCGCCGCCGCCAACAACAACAATGACGTCTAATTATACGTCTGCGTATGTATTTTGTGCCATCAAACTTATATATGTACGTAATAGAACATCGATAGAGGTCTTGAACCGCTGACCCGCGGACGACGGCTCGGCCAGCTCGCCATCCAACCAACCAACCACCCAATCAGTGATCGTGGATCGATGTTCCCCTAAGAGAATTCCATCTTTTGAACGGTTTCGATCCGCTGTCAATTTGCACTCAACGGCTGCTACGCCAACGCAGAGTTTATTCTGCTGAATAAAGAGATGCAAAAAGGAGCTGAGCTGTCATCACCATTGGAACAAAAAAAACGCAAAAATCAAACAAAACTCGAATGATGAAGTCGTTTTTGAATTCATCGAGAATTCATCTATGTCACGAATCTGAAAATTGTGAACTCGAGTCGAGGGAAAATGGCAGCGATCGAGTTTCTGAAAGTTTGAAGAGATTTGCGTCGGATATAAAATGCCGGGGAAAAAAACGAACTCGCGGATGGAAGGTCTCAGCGAGCCAAAATCAAAAATCGCTGTTTTTAGTGTTGTCGGCAAACCTCAGAAGGCTCTTGACATTCTGGGCGCCCTAACGGACAGGATAATCTTCGCTGTCAGCTTGACATCTTCGAACAATGAAGTAACTCGAGAGCTTTCTGCTCGCCTCAAGCTTAAGCTTCATCTCAGTCCGCAAGCCGGCTCGGCGACGGGTGTCAAGAAACAAAAAAAAAAACGAAAGAAAGAAATGCATGACAACACCTCGTCTGCGAGCCGCGGCCACAACATTTCTCTTTCGGATTTACTCTCTTCGCGTCGTCGCCACGGCGCCCGTTGTTTGTAGCTTCGTTTCGATCATTTCGGTGGTTTCCTCTTTTTGGCTGAATTGATCGATTGTAGGCTCAAGATTAATTTCCTCTTTCCCTCTCTCTTGACAAATCGCAACTTATCTGCTTTCACTTGTCCGCGTTTTTCCCTCTCTCTCTCTTTCTCAGGAGAATGCTCTCCTCGATATCTCCTCACATTTCGATACTGGACGTTGTCCCGCGCTGCGTTGCTGTCTCCAACCAAAAGTTCATTTCGATGCAAATCTCAAAGTTGTTTATTCACAACCAGGATTCGCGATTTGAATATGATGCCTCGGTAGGGAGACGGGATCGACACGAAGACTCGGAACAGAGGGTACTGGAGAAGAGCTCGCTCAGATGAGCATCGCGTCGTCCGGTTTGACAAAAAACTTTCGACCGCAGCCACAGAGTTTGTCTCTGCGCCCCTCACCCTTCGACATTGACAGAAGTTTCAAAGTCTCCGAAGCCGCATAACTCAAAACCACTCGTCTGACCGTTCTCCTGAAGGAGCACGTCGCGTCGGTCGGCGCAGTCTTGTCGATGGCAAAAGGAGGAGAATGCATTCATTCATTCATTCATTATTCAATCATTCATTCATTCGAAACAGTGCTGGAAAAGGGTATTCGCAGTCCATTAGTTCTGATAGCGTGGTAGTTTTGTTTTTTGTTCTGGGAAAAAGAGAGCGCTTGTTTCGATATTACTTTGTTTCTTCTCCGAGAAGTCCCTCAATGGCGCATATGACAAACCACGGGTGGATGCGGGCGCTCCGCCGCGCCGTCAGTGAGGCCAGAGAGGGAGAAGATTAAAACATCACGGACCGAAGCCAGAAACGACAAAAACGACTTGCTCCAAATTAATTAGCTTTGTTCCATCGTCCCCTTCATTGAAGTTCACGCCGCCGGTTCGGTCTTTTTGCAGACGACAGCGACGACGTTAACAACAACAAAAAACAAAAGAAGCAACAATGCCGACAACGCTGACGAGATTTATATGAAGCGAATACCGAAGCACCGACAAGAATTTCTCGATTGAGACAAAAACTCCCAACGAGAGCTATTGCCAATGGGGGATTCTCTTTGTTTGGGACGTCGGGGCACTTTCACCCGGAGATTTCCATCTAAGGGTATTTTGAAACGGATCTCGGATCTCCCGACCGGGAGAAATATTGAAAGAGACCGAGAGCATAGGGCGGTGTAAATCCCAAATTGTCCCCACCTTCTGTCGGCTCGGCGTCGTCGTCGTTGTTTATCCTGAGAAGCGGCTTGTGTGTGTCGGTGTCGACGTCGACGTCGTCTACGTGATCACCCATACAATCGGATCATAGTGCACCAAAGAGGCCCCATGTCAAGTTAGCCCTCGTTTTTTCCGGCCTACAGCACACAATGGCCTGCCGCTCCTGAACGGAATGAAATTTTTTCCGCAGATTTATGCTGCTGCCCGCCCGCCCGCCCGCCTGCCTGCCGTCGGGATCCGAAAGTCTCTCCGGTGATCGGAACAAATTGATGTCACGAGATCAAAACAAAGTCTTCGGTTATTTGTGATCAATTGTTGATCTTGATGATGATGGAGAAGAGGCCTGAGATGCCGGATCCGGGCTTTATTTGAGATCGTCGACGTTGATTTGCCGCATTCAGTCGGAGATATCGGGCGTCGATACTACTCGAAACTTTCTCAAACAGGAAACGGCGCTTCCTGGAACGATCCTTCGCCCAGATGGAAGGTGTTTTGGATTTCCACGGAATTCTCTTTCTGGCCTCCATGGAAATCCCTCCAAAATGTATCTCCGGATTCTGGGGAAACCTCCAGGCAGATTTCGTCAGTCGAAATTGAAACGAATTCTCGGATTCGCTCTATTTGAATGAAGCCTTTATGCTAATGGCCGGAACGGGTCGATGAGTCCGCTGTTGTCTTGAGCTCAGTCCAAAATACTTCCTCGAGTCTATTCTAGAATGAATCCAACGATTACTGCTCAGAGATACGAGATATTAGACAATAATTAACAAACAAACGAACAACCTCCTGAAGCAGACGACAATTAGAGGCCTGGTAAGAGCACTTCAACATTGTTAAACTTCAGAGTCCTCGTAAAGGTATGCTGGTCGAAACATCGATTCGATTCGTCGCTCAATCAACGAGGGCAGGTTGTGAAGAAAACGAGAAGAAGTTCTTCTCGGCTCATTATGCATTCCGAGTTTGGCTCCAGAAGACATTCTAGGCCGAAGTACTGGAGCTTTGAAAGTCGGCGAACACTTTGAGTTTGACTCCGTTACAGGTGGATCTCCCTACTCTCGTTGAAACAATCCACTGAATCGAAGCGGCGACAACCACCTGAACACACGGATATTGGGAGAGCGTCTAATAAACCTGAAGGCACTTTAGCGTTCCGACCTTAAATCGTGTGCAGGTCGTTGACCGCCGTGGGTTTTGTGCTATTTGATTACAAAGGCACGAATCGGCATCGTTGGCATCGTGGCCGGCGCAACAGCGGCTCTAGAAGAACTCACCCCAATAGCGGATACATATAATAATAATAATAATAATAACAAACGAGCGAGCGGGCAGAGTAAGCGTGGAAGCACACAGTCGCGGCGGCGAATTTGCAAGTCGAAGCCAACGGTACAGTGCTCGGTGAATTTCCACTCCTCAAGCCCAATTAGCGCAGAGCTTCGGTAAAAGAGAATCCGAGCCAATCGCGACTCTACACCCTGCGCTAAGCCGAGCGCCATTTCACGCCGAAGTGAGGAATCCGCGTCGGGTTTCGAGCCGCTCTAGAGATTTGGGATCGGGCCGACAAGAGTTCTCCTCGAAATCCAGGATCAGGATGAGGATCCTCGCCTCGTCGTCGTCGTCGTCGTAGAGGTCGTTCGCTTGTCCCGCGAGCTTTGTTTTCGATCCGAGAACCCCATTGCCCCGTGGTCCTGTCATCTGTGATTTAGGCCAGAAACCGAAACCAGAAGACGAGGATCTTTTGGCGCTCGCGAGCCCGCATTAAAGAGGGTGTCGGATTTCTCACATTCCATACCGCTGTTCTCTCTCGCGCGGACTGACTGACTTAGATGAGTGACTGGCTTGCTCGATAGCAGTGAATCAGCGGCTCATGGAGGAGCAGAAAAGTGGGAGAGAGCTGCCGTGGACTGACTTAAGATCGCTAATCGCATTATGGGTAGCCGCTGCGACGACAGATGTACACGGGAGAAAATGAACCGCGAAACTCGACGAAATGTAACTTGTCGCCCTGTCTTTGTTCAGCTGTGTTTCTCGTCGAACAGCACGACCCATCGCATCGACTCGATTGATCCGCTTCGGCTCGAATCCATTTCGAAATCTGTCATCAACTCCGAACATTCGTGACTTCGGCTCCCAAACAGGTCTGAATCGTCCGTTCTCGAAACTCGACGGCTTTCCTCTGTCTTCTGGGAAGAGAGGTTTTTCGGAAGCCCCCCGTGACGGAGAAGTCAACTCCGCCGAGTGATTAGTTTGAGTACAACAAGTCAAAACAACAGAGCGGTCCTTGTTGACGAACAGAAGAATGCATGCGGCTGATAAAAATGATCCATTCCGACGAATCGACGATCTCAGATTTCCAAACTTCCAACTCAAACAGCTTTGTTTGCTGTTTGTTCTGCCCATTGGTCACTCTCTCGATGCTCCGTCAGAATCGTCGACTTTATGCCTCGTGTCCAAGATCCGATGTTAAACATGGCGAAAAACGATCGGACAGATCTTTGTTTCGAATCGTTCCTCTCGTGTGGTCAGTCAATGGCTTGCTCTTCGAGTGACGGCGGCGGGCAATGAAACTCGAAACTGATCTCGGACATTCCTGACCAGTTTCCCGTTTCAAAATACACATCAACTCGAAAGAAGCCAGAAACCGAGTCCAATAAAGGGAAACGATATTAAATGGCGGCGCAGACCGCAATCTCAATGCCAAACAGTGGTCCAGATCCATGGAATGGCGACCAGGTCCATGATATTTCATTTCAAAACAACCTCATCCCGAAAATTTCGACTCTGGCGGTTCGAGCAGATCTCGAATTCTAGAAACGCGCAGTTGTAAACAGAGATTTCTTTGAATATTCTGAATTCACAGCATTTCCCCGGGTCAATCTCACCCGAGTCCTCGGAAATATCGCTGCAGGTGTTCTTCTGGAAGAGATACAGCGTCTCCGGTGATGAACGCAACTTCACAATCGGGCGGCCAACTTTGTACGTGCTGCCACAGACATATCTATCAGAGCAGAAGCGTATCATTGGGCTAGTATATATATATATGTACATGCATTCATGTATCTCCGTGAGCATAGCTCGGCATCTTCATACCGTATATGAGTGAAAGCACGCATGTCGGATAAGCTAGATAAGAACGGTGTGCGTCCGCTTAGACAAACGCAAAAGACGGCTCTCATTATTCTTCCGTCCGTCCTGACCGACCGACCGACTGACCGTCCATCCAACTAACCGTCCGAGAGGGGGTCCGGGAGAGTGGAAACGGAAGACTGTGCGTGCAACGCAATATGTCACATTGCCTCCATATGTCACGTCCGTATTGAGGTCACTTGGAACCATTTATCGCGCGTGCAGAGGAAGACCAATACTCGAGCGCTTCGGGAGGAGGAACGGCCACAAGATCCGATACTCCGCGCGCAGACGAATTCTGCTCGAGACGAACGAGTGTGAACTTCTAGCACCTCTCGGAGACCTACATTCAGATAGAAAGTCTTCATCGATTCATTCGGGAATCGAAGGAAAACCCGAAACGAAAGGGAAAAGACAGTTTTCCCGCTTTGTTTTGGCGGAATTCGGCCGGTCCCTGTCCGCCAAAAGTATCCGCTTCGTTCATCCATTAAACTCGGAATTGATTTGGACGCGCGCGCGTGTTCCTGCTGCAGAGAATCCATTATTCTCGTTCAACATTTCCAACCAAGATAAATACATTCACCTAAAACACACACACACACATAAACATCATGTCTGCTTCGAGCGCGTAATCAATTGATGCAGGTTGCAGAATGACTGATTCTCGACTCAAATGAAATCATCTCATCCCGGATAATTAGTTGGAAGTTTAGAAAACAGAAAACCCAGGGTTTGCACGAGATCGTTCCAACGACGAGAACTGAGTTTCAGGAGACGCGAGCGATCCGATGACCAGAAATGTCGCACGCGTTCGGAAAGAAATCAATCGCGGAAAAGTCCCTCCGCTTCGATGCGAATCCTTGAGATGTTCGATTAGCAGCTCTAAATGAAAACCCTTGACTAATGATCCGAATTGAAAGCCTCCGGAAGCGTTCCCTGAGGAGTCAAGCAAACGCTTAACGAGACGTCGGCTCGATTGCGTTTGCTCCCAGGTTGTTGCAGGAGTTGTGAGCGTGCGCACGCTACGTTGAACCTCCTGAAATTTGAATAAACGAAGCCGACGGGGGAGTTGGAACGAATGAGCAGTTCTGGGCGTTGAAATCATTTCGGCTGATTGTGTGGCAAGTATGGAATTCATCAGAATGAGGCGAAAGCGACACGATTGAGAGATCAGAATGATTTGTAGTGAGATCATCTGACGGTCGTGCTCGCGGCCAGAAGTTCCAAAAACTCCTGACGGGAGAAGAAAAGCTCCCTCTGTTTATGTTGAAGAGATATTTATTAGACAGCTTCCACCTGAGAACGACATGGAAGAAGAATCACGAAGAGCTAAACGAACGGGAGGATCCGAGGGGGACATGATTTGTTGAAGGTCAGCTCTCTGACGGATGGGAACGAATCCTAGAAAACCGGGTCTTTCTTCTCCGAGAAAAAGAAATTTGTGGTTTCGTTTCTAATTCAAGGAGTTTCCAAAAATTTCGTAGATATTTCAAAAAACAATAAAGAGGTCCCGAAGATGCGGATTTACTCTAAATCTCTCCGGATTGACGAGTTATATGTCGAGAACTCGGGAACGGAAGGCATTCCAAACGTCAGAGCGTATAGTACGGATCCGAAACGGAGCGTCTCGAGACCCCGGCAGAGTGCGTGCATCGTTTGAGTTAGATATGTACATAATAAAAGAGAAGCACGGGAAACCCCGAATTAGAATCTCGTCGGCAACAATTTGAACAAACAAGAAGCCGCCTGATTTCTAAATAAGTGTTCTCTCCTTTCCTTTCTTCCATTCCACTTCTTTTGGAAACTCTCGCGGCACTCCCGGGACTGTTCGACTTCTGTCTCTCTAAATCGTCTTCCCTCGCTGCATTGCTTTTTGTTCGCCATTTTTCTCTCGGGAACGAATCCCTTGTTCAAGGAGCGCTCTCTCGATGGAATCTCTGGAAGTATTGCGCAGGAATTCCCGCCTGAACAAATCAGGTCCTCAACGAAGATCATTCTTGAGGACTCTGAGGGAATCAATCCATCCGTCAATCAAATTGGCGACAGATCGAGGAGTTTTTCCGAATCTCACTCTCACTGCTGGCAACGAGGAGTTCCGACAGAGACTTTTATTTTTATGAGGCGCCGACTCGACAGTAGTTTCCTCAACAAAAAAAAAAAGTTAGAGCCTTGTTGAATCCACTCGGCCTCCGAGACAAATTCAACGGGTGAGTACACAACTCTCAAACCGCCTCGATTTGGCACGCTTTCATGCCGCGATAAGAACATCCACGTCACGTACCCGCGACCCGTAAAGCGTTGTCCTTGCCGCAGTCTACGCTGTTGTCGTTGTTGCCGCCGTTTATTGAGCGACGAGCAAGACCTCGAGGTTGCGGTGAGAGAAAAAAACTGAAGCAGGAGCGGACGAATCATATCTGCTTGTATGCTCATACTGCTCTTGGCTTGCTCGAGATTAGACATTTGCCAGCTCAGGGGAGCGGCCGCTATCTCCAGGCAGAGCAGCCGTCGTTCGTTTCGGTGTGGTGTCTTTTCTTCCCCTTCGCGATCTCTCGCTATCAGAATCTCTTATTTTCTCGGTCGCTCGTTCACCCGGCGGCGGCGGCAGCAGCAGCGGGGGTGGCGACGAAGTCAAGATGTTCAGTATTTGCTCAAACGTCTCGGATCGAGAGCAGGCAGCTCGAAGTACAAGGCGCGTAAGAGAGGATCGAGCGGGCGCGGTCGATATTTGAGCAGTTTACAACTATTGACGAAAACACCCGAAGGCCTAGCGGCGGCACGCACTGACTGCCTGACTGACATCTGGCGCCCCAGTGACCGCCCCCACATTTGGTGGCACATGTGGAATGGAACGGCGCGTTTTTTTCTCTCTCCTCCGAACGACGAAGATCGGATGCGTTCTCCGAAGCCTTCCTTGTTTCCATACAGCCTCCGCCATCATCATCATCAACAGCAGCAAACCCTTCAACCACCGGCGCGGCGCTCTCGGTTTCCAAGCGGAGCGAGCGCGTATGCTCACATTCGAAAGCTTTCGACTTTCGGACCGACCGGTGGACCCACAAACAGATCTCATCCCCCTTATTGTCTTCGTCCACATGACGATCGGTGGCCCCTCCAACGAACGAATCTGTTTCCAACATCTGAGCGGCGCGTGAAGAAGGGAAGGAGTGAGTGTGCCATCCACATGAATCTGCTCAACACCTCGAATCGAGCGAAAAAATGAGAAGCAGTTCGGGTCGTTGTTGTTTCCAGACATATCTCAACACAAGGGTCATGTGCGCTCAATCAAGGTCTCTGTTTGGACCGTTTCAAAACCTCAAACAATACGAACGAGAAACAAAACCTCCCAAACTTTTGATTTCGCGGATGGAAACGACTATTTTCTCTCTCAATGAATCTCAGTTCAGGTCTCACTCGACATCGCCAAAATCAGCGCTCCTGCTTTTACGAGCCAAAAACGATCTCCTAAAGCGGAGCGGCTGAAATTCTGAGCGAGACTCTCCAGTTCGAACAATGTCGGAGAGTTGTCAAATGCATCTGGTCCATTATCTAGGACTTTCAGATATCTGCCAAAACGACGCCGACGGTGCGGCAAAAAGGCCTACGATGGATTCGAATCGTGAGTTCGCCTCGGACAAGGAGTTTAATTCAGTGTCCACTCCGGGATTCAGCGTCCTGTGGTTCCGTCAGACTTCAATCATTCGTCGGTCTTCACTCACAGAGGAATTGTATTGAAATCAATAACGCCAATGAACCCTAATGGTGACCGAATGAACTAAAGATAGTTATTGTGAATACGTACTTTGCCTTCGCAAAGACCCCCAGGGCACGGAGAACGACGGGCTTTCGATTTCAGCGCTGAGTTCCAAGTGTTCGGCATGAGGTTCCCGAAAAGCAGCACTATCGCATGAGCTTTGTAATTGTAAAGAAAATCGTCTGCTACCGAAGCGGAAAAATCGAAACGGGAGCCACAGAAACGCTTTCGAAGTTAACCAACGGGATCAGGGCTCTAGCCGTGATCCATTTTTAATAAGAATCATTGAACGTGATTTCAACTTTTGTGCCGGCTGGTTGGTCACTCAGACAGAGAGAGACAGACAACCAGTCAGTTGGTCGGTCGGTCGGCAGTTTGCTCGCTCGGCTACGGAGCTGAGCGCGCTGCTTCTGCTGCTAACAAGTGGTTGTGGAGAAGCTAGCAAGCTACTGGCTCAGTTCTCTAGAATCTGCCGCCGCCGCCGCTGCAGTTACTGCTTCTGCTTTTCTGAGTGTCCCATTTGAAAGTTGGCCGTTGGCGGCTTACTTGCTCACTCGTCGCTAGCTCGCTCGCTTGTAGCGTTATTCAGGTGGTTCCGCAGCCGCCGCCGACGCCACTGATGATGGTGGTGGTGGTCTATGGACTTCCGACCATGCATGACGACCGATCAACGTTCTACACGGTGCTGTTTAAGCACTTCGTGACGGATTTCGTCCTCGGTTAATCGACAGCCGCGACGTGAGTACCCCGGAGTCGCCTTCGTCGTCGACGTACGGTGTACGGCGTACAGTGTACGTCGTCGTACGGCGGATTCGAGTAGCCGCCGTCACGTCACGGGAGCTAATGGTCGATCTCGGACCATTCAAATGGGTCAGAAATTAGATCAGTTCACACCTCACAGACTCCATCGTGGTCTACGTTTCGTGTGACGAGTTCTACTCGACGTCAACGGTATCTATTCAACGGTAGATCCTTCGTTTGTTCGTCTTTTTGTCACTGTGAGTGGCTCTATCAGAAAGTCGAGTCAAAAGCAGAATTTTTCAGCCAGGTGCCCCACAGCGGAAGTTGTGTTTGGATGAAGTGGCGCGCGCCCTCGCACCAATATCGACACGCGAGGGTTTCCCGTAGTACACGTAGAAGTTACGACTGCTCCGGCTATATTTGTCAGCGACAGAATAAAACCTTTTTTCTGTCTTCCTGTTCGAGGAGCGGATCAGAAGTGACTCCCATTCACAGATCGGAGTCGGAACGATGCTTTCGACAACAACATTCCCGAGCTTTTTGTCGATGTCGACCAACCAGCCAACAGGTGTTGAAGACATTCCAAACTCTGGAGCTTTCAGCGTGAAAATCTCCAAAAATGGAGGACGGGACTAAAACTCAGAACTGTTGAAAGTTCGAAAACGGAAACGGCGGAATCCTTTGAATGTCACCGGTCATGGACTCGAACACCAGGGAAACGAGAGGAAAGAACTGGAAAGTCGATAGATTCGGGTACAGAAAGAAGAGAAGAAATGAAGGATTAATGAAAATTTTGGGGAAGCGCAGTCACAGATCGTGGAATTAGGAGCTCAGCTCAGGGGGAACGGCTTCACGCTGTTTTTCGGAGTGAAGTGACTCTGAACCGGCAAAGCGACGTGGTGCAGGACGTGTGACGGACAGAATGCAGACCGCGCGGATGATATCAATTTTTTGTTACAAGACTTCCCGCTTTTGAGGTTTGTGCTTTTGAAAGGACAGCTGAGCAGCACATTGTGCGCGTTGCGAACCCTGCTTGTGAAAAAGCTTCGCACATCTATTGACCCAGCTAGCTCACTCACTCACTCAGCCTGTGGAACCGTGCACAGACTCGTGTTTTGTTTCGAGTTATTGTTTAACATAAACAAAGAACGGCTCCACTGTGTATAATGTACCGTTCGTTCGTCCGTTTGCTGAGAGACACTGCGCAGCGGCTCCAACGGTTCAGCACGCGTTGATCAGTGTTTGACGTGATTACCGCAAAGAAAGCGTGTCTTCATCATCAGCGCTGCCGCTGCCGCCGTCGTCATCATCATCATCGCTCCTATCGAGTCAAATGGTTTGATTCTCTTCCCTCCTAGCTCTAGGTCTTCCATTCCGCTGCGGTCTCTCTCTTTTTCTATTTCTCTTGGCATCGGAGAGCGATTAGCATTAGAAGAAACTTTTTCCCGTCCACGCGAATCGTAAGAGACGTAACGTTGACGGACGGGCGCAAGACCGAACAAACGGAGCGCGCGGACTCACCCAGTGAACATTCAGAGCTGAACTTTCCAGAACTCAAATCAGTTTCCAACCTCAGAGACCCTCGGACGACTAATTGAACGGAAGAACCGAGAAAACCAACTGGGGAGCGGGGCCCATAGTGGAACTTTGCCAAGTCCAGAGAGAGGTCCACGAAAATCGAAAGAAGGGGGAGCGGAGGACCTTGGAGGCGCCTTGAATCCAGAGACCGAGGTGGGAATCTCGGAAACAGAAGGATAAAAAGTAACCGAGAGCGAGAGTTTGGGAAAATTTCCCTTAGAACACCCCCTCCCCTCTTCACGCGAAATTTCGTTCATCCCGGAGAAGTTTTCCCTTTTCAGAGCAAAATTTCCCTTTTTAAGTGGAAGAATCTCTCTCGGGGCGAAATTTCCCCCGTCCAGATTTTCAGAAATCACCGCTCCGACCATCTGTTTGAGAATCCCTGATGGGGAATCCGTTATCCGGGATCACAAGTTGTCCCTCTGTCCGCGAGATCCGAGATTGGGTCGCGGCGACCCCGTTCGACCGGTTCGTTAACTGATAACTGATCCGATAGTCCACTTGACACTCACCTCTAGATTAGGGATGATTTGCCTTCCGAGAACAGGCTTTATCTTTGGCGAGATGGCGACAACGAGCCCCCGATACGCGTTGTCCGTTGGATCCAAGTGCACTCTGGACGCATCGATGACAACCGCTGAACAACATACGGCCACTGCCCACAGTCTCAACAGCGATGCCATCGTCGTTGAGCTAGGCCGTCCGACGGTGATAAAGTTAGAGAACAGAGAGTTCGTATCCGAATGGTTAATTGGTCGGCTCGTTGGGTCTTGCAAACACCACACAAATCCGCGATCACGGGTTCAACCCGAACATCTGGCTAACTGTTGAACCTTCGACTTTGCGGCACAGTCCGAGACTCCGCCAGTGTTCACTGCCCGTCTAGCACTGCAGCTGTTGTAGTGCTCTTGGCTCATCAGACACGGAGACATCCTCTCGGCGTTCACGACGACGACGACAACAACAGCATGTCGTCGATTCCGTGTCTTTTCTGCACAAAATAGGTAAATCCACTGCGAGCGAATTTCGTCAGAACTGCGTAATCCACCGCAGACTCGCACCTCTGCCACCACTTGCACAAAACCGAACTCGTGTTTCGGCAATCAAAAACAACAATCCCTTTGTCAAATCGAACTTTCGCCGAATCCGAGCGGCAGCGCGACGGCTTCTCTGAGAGGAACACAGCGGATCTGCGCGCGGCGTGTTCACTATTGACAGCTCTGAATTCTCTCTCAGGAGTCGGGGAAGGGATCCCTTTCCCGCGGTGCTTGGAGGAGGGAGTCGCCTCGGCTCATCCGTCCGCTTGTGCTCGCTTGGGAGCCGGCCCGGTCGGACGCTCGTTCCCGACGAGGGTTCATTGGTACGGCACCGAGCGGCGCCGAACGGAAACATCTTCGCGCTCCAAAGATGCTTCTGTTCAACGGACGGCTACTGTCACAGAAACGCCCGCCCCGGCCACAGGAGCGCGAATAACAAACGCTCGTAATCGGCGTAGCCTACCATAACTGCCGATGGTTTTCTATGAGTTCGACACATTCGACTCGACACGATGTTGTTGTCAGGGCGACACGCGAACGCCCGTCCTCTATTTTCTGGGACTCGATGGGTTTTCAATGCCACCGAGCATTTCAACTCAAATCGCCGACGACAACAGAACGAGGCGAACAATGATAGAACTCACGTTATCCCGCTCCTGCAGCAGCCGTTGCGTGCCGGTGCGAGGGATTCAGTCAAGGCAGCCACTACGGATGTGCGATTGATAGATAGATGGAAATATTCATCAATTCATTCCATCTAGCGCTTGATCAGAATGATCAGAGGCTGAGGGCGGAGCATCATCAACAAACTACTCGACCTACAATCCTCGCTTCGGACTGAGCATCTTAATGTCTGATTTGTTTGCATGTTGATGCCAATCCCGATGGTTTCCCCGAATGCAGCAAGCAAAAACTTTGGATTCTTTGTTTTGTTTCTGTCTCTGAGTTCGAGATCGGGGATTTTTCGATGTGATTCCACATGACTTCGTCAGAATTGAGCCGAATCGCCACTTTCACTTGATTGATCGTTCAGCGAATCGAAATAAGTAGATTCAGAAAGCAGTGATTTCGATATTCGAATACTTGCGCGAGACATCTTATTTCGTAGCGCGTTGACGCTTCTTCCGAGATGGCGCTCCCTGGTTACGACTCTAACTCAAAATCCAATCAGCACCTGATCCGACCAGATTTGTTTTTTCATTAAATCAAAACCGGGCGCGGAAGGAGGAACTGGCTCAAACGAGTTGCACAATTTCCTGACTTTTGTGCTGAAAGTGTTTTTTTTTTCCAGGGAATTGAGGCTGAAATGATAAATTTGATCCAGATGTACAAACACGAATGTCTGCTCGAGCTCTCAGACAACAGCTCCCTGGGGAAGCTTCGCATCTGTTTTTGTTCTTTGTGTTTGAGGAATTAGCATTTAATATCAGTACGTTAAATCAAGTATGAGATACCACAAGAAGAAATCTGACAAGCTGTCATGGCGTGTGGCTCACTTTCGCGTATATTTGATATTCCTCGTGGACGAAAAGGGAGCCTCGGCATCCTACCCGACCAAATAAGCGTTTCTTCAAGTTTGGATTTTCGCTGGATTCGAGGTGATGAGAACAGATTCCGCGCGATTGCGAATCAAAGCTCGGAAAACACCGATTTCTGGAAACCACAGAATTTCACTTCGCCCGAAGTCTGCGGAATGAAGGCTTGGTCGAAGTTTGGCGATCTCCGATTCCATCAAAGTTTCCAAACTCTCGATATTGTCCAAGTTTTCAAGCCCCTCATTATTTCAAAGCTCTCAAGCTTCACTTCGGGTCAGCCGGAGCAAAGCGAGCTCGAATTTCAGCTGGGCACGTGAATGACAGGAGGAGGGGGAGCGAAGGAGAAATAACGAAAGGGACAGAGCAGGAAATGCGAGCAAAAATTGGGGTACTATCATTTGTTGTAAACCGAAACCAGTGCGAAGGTTTCTTTTTTACGCTTGAATTCTGTCGGAATATCTCTCGATTGGAGGAGAAGAAGAAGTCTGTGCCCTCCAGGGAGGAATATTTGGCCGTCTCGTTCGAGAAGGTTACGATTTTTCTGCTGCCCGAGGCCGGCCAGTGCTGACCATCTCTTCTTATCGTTCGTGCACGCTTCAGAGAGCAAGTTCGCCCTGTTTGGCCCTGTTCCGACAAGACAACGACAACTGTTTCCTCTCGGCAAGGAATATTCACTCATGTGTCCCGCTTCGAGTTCTGCGTTTATCGGCGCGGATTTTCGAATCGCGAACTGGACGAAAGTGTTTTCTGACGATCATTTCGGAGCTCTGAATGAATTAGCCTCGCAAATCGTAAGCTCGTTTGATCTTTCGTGTAATTTGAAAGAAGACCGAAACGCCACGAGACGAGAGCGCAGTTTTTGAAACAAATCATCGTCCGAGTTCTGGGAGATAAGTCGGACAGTATCGCGAGACAGAAACCGCCGATATTTTCTAAAGATGCGAACTCGGTTCGCGCTTCGCCTGTTCTTCCGGAGCCTGATTTCCACGGAGTGAAACAGAAGAAAAAAAAAACAAAATAATAAAATACTTCAGCCACCTGTACAGATGAGAATGATTCGAAGCAAAAAGAAATCTGAATAAAAAGCTACAAAGGGACCGAGGAAAATTGATGATGAAGGAAAAAACAGGAGAAAGTCCATAACACTCTGTCAACTCTTGAATACTTGTGGAAGAACCAGAGAAAAAAAAACGTCATTTTTCAGGATTATCACCGAGAAACGATCAAGCGCGGAAAGAAGCAACCGTTCAGGTGAATGGCTACCGGAATATTTTCACTGAAGACACTGTAAATATTCATCTCTTCCCTCTCCACGGACACAACAACAAATCAAGAGCAGCATAATGAGCGATTCTTTGGAGTTTCTCGAAGGTTTCCTCCAGAAACCGTCTCGTAACTCGCATCTTCAGCCACGGCTACTGATTTTTCAACCTTTTCGGGAATCGAAAAACGCCCCAATCGGATCAAGAACGAAAAGTTAGTCAAAAAGAAACAAAACTTCAATCGTGGCAGCCGAACACACCCGTGCTTCTCGAGCCCCGCATGCGGCTCTCAACAACGGCAGTGCCGTACAGGTCGTGTTGGCTCCGACACGTTCGTCGGTTTGGTCCGTGGAGACCGATGCAACAGCGTTTAGTTGAACGTCTCCACGAAAGTGGTTTTGCTCTGAGGTTTCGCGCATGACGACGCAGCGCATTCCCGCTCGAAGTCTGTGGGACTCTAGCGCCGCCGCGCCGATGCGACTCCTTCCGAGTTGTCGCCGACTTTCTCGTCGCTGTACTCCGTCGGCTCTACAGACACTCGCCGACAGCGAGGATATGGATCTTCTTCTCCTTAAGCAAAGCATGCTGGCTCCCTCGTCTCGCCGAGGTTCTTGCTGCCGCCCGCGTCAATTAGCATAATAGCCGCGCAGATAGCCTTCTGGTCCCAAAGGTTTCATGGAGGGTTTGTGGGTGGTTTGAGAGGGAGGGTGGATGGATGAAGGCTGGCTCCGAGAAGGGATGTCTTCTTGTATCTCTAACATTCTGACTCCCGCTAAAAAGCGCTCCCGTCAAACTAATCATCGACGAGTAATGAACGTCGCTGCTGCTGCTGCCGCTGCTGCTACTGCTTTTTGTATAATGGAGTTTGGCTTTGTGGTGAGTCATTCATCGACGAATAGCCATCCCCGGACCGCTTGCGTGGTTCGTCCATCACTCGGCCCTCTCCATGCCATGCTAGACTTCGTTCGACCGACCGACCGACCATCGGTTCTCCTGCTCCTCCTGTTCAGGAGTTGACTTCCACCAGGAGCACTCAGTAAGTCAAGGTACGGCCGGCGTGGGGGGAGTTGGGGGCGGAAGCTGTTGAGCTGTGTGCGATGGAAGTGTTTCGAACGATACCGAGACCACCACCACCACCTACTCGCGAGAAAGAATGTCGTATGATTTATTACGTGCGATGCTATATCCACGCACACACGACGGTGCACACTCGAAGATTGTTTTCATTTCCTCTTTGGCGGTCCCGTTCTACTTCGCCGACGGCGCCCGCGCCGCCGCCACCACCTTGTAGTGGCTCTCGACGCTTGATGCAATCCCCAATAGAGTATTAAAAGCTGGCTTTCCTCGACCTCGGTATTGTCTTCGCACCTGGATGAAGCCGTGAGTAGGGGCTGTCATGGCGTCTCTATCTCTGAAATAAATCTCGCGAAACAAACACCGAAGTCGAACTCCACCCACTTGCAACCATCAGAAAACATCAACACCTCGAAGCGCGAGATTCGAACACTTCGTCCGAATGGATGGAATTCGCTTCCAGTTTCCGGCACAGGGCCGAACCCCGGGCGGCCTGCAGCAACAGCGAGGTAGGATACACGAAGGAAAGGATTGTAGGGGAACGAGACAGGAGTGGTATTGAGGACGAAGGAAAAATCGAGGAGAACGCTTACGTCGTTTCACACCGTCGTAGCCGAAGAGGGATCAAAGTGAGCTTCATCAATCTTGACTTAAGAACTCTTGCCTCGCCGGCATGAAACAATAGCTGCAGATACAGTGGCTCAAGGCTTTCCAGACTCCGTCGTCTCGATTCTTTTTGCTGTTTTTTACTCTTCCTTTCGTTTCCTCTTCTTCCGGGAAAAAGAAGAATGGAAGAAAGTAAGAGAGGGAGAAGGAAAAGATAATTGATGCTTTTCCGGAATCTAATCCCGTGGATATTTGATCAGTGCTCGGAAGTTTTCCCCGATTGGCCGCTGAATTCCCGTCCATCGACGCGTTGGAGAGTTTTTTCCCCTTCCAAACTTCGAATCGAAGGGAAGTTGGGAAAAAGGAAGAGTGTGTAAACCGCAAATTGAGCGTTTCCCCTCAACCGTATTAAGGCTGGCCATGACGAACCGGACTAGATCCACGTTGAATATTCATCGAGGTAACAAACTCACCCTGAGCATACGTGATGCGTCCATCAGGAGCACCTACACCGATTGAAACCGACAGCCTCGTTCTCCTTTACCAAGTCATCAGAATACCTAACTGCTTTGGTGAATGTCGATACTTATGGACCGCAGGCCTGTAGAAGGCTAAACCGACAAACAGTCTGACCGTGTCTAAACGTTTACGGTGCAGTATACGAATTACTGCGTGAGTTTGCCTCTGCGCTTACTACACGTACTTACTACTTACCCGAGTCGGTGGACTTTTCCGACGACGTCGTTTCCATCAGACAAAACGCCGAGGTTAATGACCGGACCAAATGACAATACCGACAACGATGGGTCTGCGGTCCAGTGGTCGCTTATTCCTAATTCGGAATTGAATGCTTGTCAACTGAATCGTTTCGGAGACAGGAAACAGGAACAACGATTCGGCGGCCAACTCGAATGCGCGTGACATCCACTCGCTGCGGGCCGAGTCCCTGACGCGAATTCCAATCCATCCTGGGCTGGAGGACAACAGGAGAACGAGATCCTTGAAGTTTCGTATCCTTCAGACTTCGAAGCAGGATAATCGACCGTCAATGAAGCTGGAACTTTGAAAGAATTGAACTATGGGCCTTGTTGGTCTCGATTTTGGTCGGGGTAGTTGGAACCGACCTGAAAGGGGGTGGGGAGGGTGTCACGGGCGATAGTGCGGCATAGGAATCACAGAGCAGGGCATAGGTCAGCCGCGAGGTAGATTAAAGCCATAGACAGGACATACATAGATGGGCCATAGAGTCAGAATGGGTTGGCTGGCCGCAAGGAAGGCTGTGGTCCACGCTTATGGTTGAGGACCATACAGCGGGCGGACAAGCGAGCGGGCGGAATGGTCCACCGGCGGGCGGGCAGGCAGGCAGGCAAATACTCGTAATGCCCACTAATCATTATTATGAAAAGCAGTGAGGCATTCTTGTACGGTGTTCGTGTATTCAGATCAGGTTACTATGAGAGCTGTCCGGCTGCTCTCGGAACCGGTGAGCCGTGTAGCAACTGTTCAGGAGAATAAAGCACGCTTTGTGAATGCATAGATAGCTATTGACACCGGGTCTCGTCCCGTTCCTGCCCTTTCTATACAACGATGCAAGTCGGCGGCTCGCTCGCAGCTAGTTCGGCATCGCTTATTCCAGCCCGGTCCGGTCTCGCCGTGGACGTCGCGAATGTCGCCACCGCCGTAGACGTTAACGCAGCCTTGATAGCCGTGCTGGCAACAATGACAACAGATTGGAGATTAATCGATTAGCGCAAGCGCATTGACTTTCAATTATGTCGCGCAGAAGCGATATAGAATATTCCGGAATCGTTGGCCGTTGACGTTATTTCCGTCATTCTCATTATGAGGCCATCGGACGAGACTTGAATTCCGCGCCGTTTTGCGAAAAACAGCAAAACCGGCGAACTTTGGATGTATGTAGCAAGGAATGAGAGTTCGATCGTCCCGGTGAGATAATCGGAGTGTTCGAGTACGACCTGGCGATCTCGACACCCGATAGCAAAGTTTTTCGACTTCAATGCCGGTCGGATCATGGTTGACAACATAGAAAGCGACACCAGATTATCGGTCGTACACGTTCGTGGATATGTAGCCCGCCTGACCCTGACCGGACTAGTTAACAACGACATTGAATTGAATTTTAGCGAAAGTCGAGACCGGCGGCGAGCACGACTGCGTGGGCAACTCCATCAAATACAACACTGAAGCATCAAGAGACCCACAATTGTCAGACGATACTTACAGAAAATCTTCGCGAATCGCTCGATTTCGCCGATGAACTCTTTCCCTGAGATAATAATAATCCAATTCAGTTATCATTTTTTGTGATCTCATCGACTTGTGCTTTGGAAGAGCATGCCTTCTTCCCGCGCTTCGGCTCCCAGGTGTCCGTGTGAAGCGATGCAAACGCGCTAAAATCAGATACATGGACTCAGGATCAGAATGTGTTCCACGTGAGCATGATGTGGAATGACGATGTAGCTGTGACGGCAGCAGCGCCGTCGACAGCAACGAACGAGTTCGCTTGAATTGTCTCCAGAAGTGCAGAACGTCTGTCAGATAGAGATTCCGAAGAGGAAAACTTTTGAAGGCCGAGACGACCATCGAGAGGAGTACTTGGACGCTGTTGGAAACGTTGGAGCAAAAGAAAACGGCAGAGAGACGTCCGAGTTGTTGGTCGGGAGCGCCTGGCTCTCTACTCAAGTGATGCATGTGTTGGGAGAGAAGCAACGTCGACAGTTGCTCCAGGAACTACCGCCGCCGCCGATGCTTTGGGTCTGTCAATCGCTTCCCGGGGTGGCTCTTTTTCGTGAGATAGGAAATCCAAGTCGGTGGGTTGGTACTCAGTCGAGATCAGTGCCGTCTTAGAAAAGTCTAAAACAGCGCAAGAACGATGGCCCCGCGAGCCCAGGGGGTTTGGAGCGAGTTTACATTGGGCGCACATAAGATCCGGACGACGAGTCCTGCCATTGGATGGGATCCTGGAACTGTCTAACAGGACCTAAATGGGGCCTGAACGAGGGTAGGCGAGCAAGGACAGGCCAGGGTTCGAATCCGAGGAGCATCCGAGGGGCATCTGCACCTACACTGCCGGAGAATCTGAAGCCTTGAATCCAGTGATAGCAGTAAACTTTTTAGAGCACGTCTCCTTCCTCCATTCGGCTTCCATAGGTCGCGAACGTGACTTGTGGTTCGGTGCTAAAAATGCAAACCAGCAACGACGACCCGCACAGGCAAGAGCAACTACTGTCGAACCGATTCGGACGAGTCGAGCTCTTCGCTTTCAACAATTAACGCGACTCGCTGCCGGAAGACAGAGGTCCGGGACTTGTTCGGTTCTCTTCAGGCTGAACTGCGCAACTTCAAAAGAGCTTCGACACAAAAACGAAGCCTAAATGTTCGTTCCAGTATAATAGAAGAAGTCGACTTTGAAATCGAGGAATGAAAAGGAAGATATTCTGAGCACCTTTTGCTTTTTCGCATCTCGCAGCTCACGTTTCATGTCTTTCATCAGATCGATTTCGAACATCGCTCGTCTCGGGGCGATCGAACGACGTAATCATAAGGTGCCGCCGATGGCAGAAGAAAAAAGATGCAGAAAGAAGCAGAAAATCCGCCGGCGAAGTTGCCGAGCTGCGATTGTGATAGACGGCTCGTCACTCATAATTAGATTTGATGGCTATGAACGAATGCCGCGAGCCTGGACCCCAGAACAATGGTTGTTTCGCGATGTGTGAACCAGGTGTCAAAGAGGCGAAGATGAATTTGTGTTGATTTGCTCGCTGTTTCAACTGCTGCCGTTCGTTTGTCTCAAATGACAGTTCTGTGTGAGACGAATGCTCCGCAGCTAACAAGATGACCACGCCGCGCCGTGCATTCTGGCTCTGAAGGGAAGCCGGAGAGACAGATGGACGGAGCGAGCGATCGTCAGCAACACAATCGTCAGCACCGAAACAACAACGCACCGTGTATTCTGGCGAACAAAGCCTAGAAGGGATAGAAACACGTTCCGCCTCTTTCGCAAACGATTTCGTACTTGCCCCGCCCGTCGCGTGATTTTTCTCGCTCGGTCAGCAACGCTCCGCTAGGATGGATCTTTCCTTCACAATAATTGATGTCGTCCGAAATACATTGGACTCCGCTCAAGTCGAGGCGACCGCTTATTGGGCCGAAATCCGAATCCCTGACATCGTTACGGCGGAAGACACTTCGGTCGTCTCACTCCGCTTTACTGGATCCCTGCCTGATGTGGTCTCTGAGAGCGGCTTCTTGACTGTTCTCTGCCTGTTTTGAAAGAATCAAAACTCCTCATTTGAACAATATATTCGATTCAATTTATTTATAATGACAAGAATAATAATATATTCATTATCGATGCATTTTAATAATAATATCTTTATTGCATTTCATTCATCTATATACTTATGATAATATGTAACAATAATAATAATAATATAATTTAATATTATTATTCATAAATATTATCTAATTTCGAGAAATATCGTCAAAATCTCAAACTTCTCGATGATATGGTTTACTCGAAATAGTTAAGCGGACATTTCTTGCGGATATTTGCACCATGCCTGTAGGTTTTTGCTCCAAACTTTGTTCCCGTAACGATGATCGGACATTCTTGAGGTGTTTTTAAAATACATCCAACTTCGATGGAATACATTGAAGAGAGCTTGGACCGACTCGATTCCATCAGACTCAAGCATAGGGGACCTCAAATGAAGTAAGATTCAAGTGCTCAGTGTTATTTCAGGGACATCTCTCCGTTAGGTAACCTTCGGAAGTCGACCGACTTGACATTTCCAGGACAGAGCAAGTCAGCCACGAGCTGAGAGCTCTTAGCGAAACTGAGACTTAGAGACCCGAAATCCGGCAAAAGGTGACATTTGAACTTCCGTTCCATCGACCATGTTTTCTACATTCTCCGTCCCAAATCGTACCGTAAACGCTCGTCTGGCTTTCTCGCGGCGTCATTTTCCCAATCAACCGCTCGAGGAAGAGAAACAAGTGACCAGTAGCTCACCGAACACGACTTTGACCGGAGGCAGGGCAGGACTTCAGAAGACCGAATACCACAACCGGTGGCAGAGGCAGAGGCATCATCATCATCCGCTGGCTGGGCGATCATCATTTACATCATCCGCATCTGCATATCTCTCCGCCCGCTTGTTGCTTGCTTGCTTGCTCGCTCGCTGGATCCTCAAGTTACGGCAGCTTCATCTTCTTCTTCATTTCTTCTCTTTCGTTTTCGTCAACGCGCTCTGTGACATTTTGTTGCTGCTTCGGCCAGAAGTTGACCGACTGGCGTTCAGAAGCCACCCAGACTCAGTGAGTGGAAGCAAGAGTTGTCGGAAGCGGCCGAAGAGCGAGTAAGCTCACCGGTCGGTTGAGTAGCATTTTGAAATTCACATTCCTACATCGTCCATCATCGGAACAAACACACAGCGCGCACAAACAGTCGGAACAGCATCGTCAGAAGCTGCGGATCTGTCGTTGTTGCGCTCTTCGTTTCATTGTTTTTGTTGTTATTTCCCGCAAAGCGAAGTTCCATCCATCCTACTTTGATTCCAGTAAAGTGGCATCATCACTTAACGTTTCACTCACTCAATCAAGCGAGTTTGTTTGGCTTTCCAGAATCCGATGATCTTCGTGTTCTCAATCGTCGGACCCTTCCGGTGTCGCGTAGTTTCTTTTTGTCAATTTCGAGAAATGGAAACGCGGGAAGAAAATATCGAAGGATGTGGGTTTGCTCATTGAAGAGTATGAAGTCATCCAACGCTCGTGATGACTTGTGCCAGGCTCGCTCAGCCGCTGCCGTCACATCCTGCGTGACGAGGTCCATTCTCAAGAATGTGATGATTCATGGGATACAAAACACTCCGCTCATTCCGTTTATCAGCTACTCGTTCCAGTACATATTTGAACGACAGTGAGGACGATGATCTTCACTTTCCACTTCCTCCGATCTCGGGCGGCTGACTGGTGAAACCGAAGTCAAATCATTTATCTTCATTGTGAGGGTGACAAAGTTCAGGATTTCGAATTTCAATCTCCCTTCACAGCCTTGGTACTTTCGAGTAGAATGCTGATTCCGTGTTTTGTTTCGAATCTGCATAGAAAAAACAACAGCCGTAGCTGTGAGGTTGAGAACTTCATCTGAATAAAATTGACAATTGATTCCATAACGCTTCTTAATACGCAGCGACACACTTGTTGCGAGCGAAATCCACCTCTTGAAACCAGCAGCAGCAGCAGAGAAGAGGTTTCGTCAAGCCTGAGTATCCGCTGCCGGTATTCGAGAAGTTGCGAAAAAAAAGCAGAAATTCCTCGCCAGGCGCCCTTCATTCGAAGACAGCATCGGCACTGGAGAAAACATTGCGTGTTCATTATTCGAAACAGAGATGCGAGTCAGTTCACATTTCCAGTCATTTGAATTTGATTCTTGTTTCCTTCTTCCCAACCTTCGTATATGGAAGAACTTGGTGAACAGTGAATGCCGGAGTTCGAGGAAGAAGGTGTCCATCTGGAAATCCAAAGAGATTTCCAGCTCACCTGAAAGCTGTGTCAGATCTCACTCTCTCGGAAGAGAAACTTTACAGAAACCATCCAAACCGAACATGTACGAGTGTACCGAAATCGAAAACAGCTCAAAGGTCACGTTACGAATAGTGATTCGGTGAGAGCTGCCAAATCAGCTGCGGAACCCGACATCGCCCGAGTGAGTGATGACTAAGGCTTGATGACAAACGCGATTTCCGATTTTCCTTTTGCTGAATTTCTGAACTTACGATTTGGTCCGCGCTTCCACGGGCACAGAAAGAACAATCCTTCTCGTTCCCTCACACTGATTGGCCGCCGCCACGATCTATCGGCGATCCGACTACCTGACCTCGGCTAATTTTCGGTGTACATATTCCGGAGGATCGTTGACACACTTTCCCCGCTGCTTTCTATGCGAATGTTGCCACCGGTGTTCCGCTTTCACCCCTTGTTTCTCCCGATCGTTATGACTCCGCCAGTCAGGAGTTTAGTGTTCAAGTCTGTTTGGAATTTTTATTGTGGACAGCGTCGAAAGTGAGTGAAAACAGAGAACATAGTAAGACAACAATTCCCCACAGGGACTTTAGGAAGTCAGAGAATGTGATTCAATAAACGGGGCGATGGAAAATGGACACTATGGTCGATTTGGTTCCGGGAGCTGCCCAATTGACCCTTCTTCCTCAAAACAAGTTCCTCGTTTTGCCTTCCCCTAAACCTCCTTCCGTGCCGGTGCTCAGCGAAACGCGACGGAATCGATCGGTTTTCGCTCTGAGACTCAGCCTCATGTCTTTTTTTCTCGCGGTTTCGTCCTTCTACCCAGTTCACAGTTCGATATTCGAAGATTTCAATGAATCCGCTGCACTTCCTCCAGGGTCTGGAGATTCGGAAAAACGTTCACCAAACCGTCTCGACGATTCCAGCGATTCTGTTTCCTTTTGCTGAAATTTGCCGTTTAGGTTACTGCTGTTGTCGGCTGCTGCTTCTCTTCCTCAAAGCTTGTTCACGACTTTGAACTCTGGTGGTCGCTACCGATTCCCAGAGCGACTAATTAGCCTGTCCAGTGAACGGCTATTGAGCATCGCTTCGGCCGCCTGTCTGACGGAACATCGAGAAGAGCCACGAACGAACGAGCAGATCGCGAATTTTTACGCAAGCCACCGTTACGTTCACCCGAACGTTTACGGATGACGTCCCAGACCACAACAACGGAGATTGACCGCGACTCGTGTCATAGGTCACACACAGTTGCCAGCTTCTGTCTGTTCAGTCAGCTGTCAATTCGATTCGATTGAGTTCTGGCCGTTCCCAAGCTCAGAAACAATTATTTCTGTTACTTCGGAGTGTCTGAGGACGTTATCCGAATTAAGTGTACACTGCCACATCAGAGAAATCGCACCAGATGATTGAAAAAGAGAGGAAAACGGAAAGAACGAAATCACTAATTCATTCTGGGAATATTATTTTGTCATCTCTCGTTCCCGATTTCCGTCTCTCTCCTCACTTGCCAGTCTCCGGCATCAATTTGAAATCCGCGAAAAAGAGAATCAGAACTTCATTGAATCGGAGCTCTTCCGTCGATTCGATTTCTCGGCGTTGACAGTGGTCATTCTCGAATGTGCGGGAATGTAATCTTCGTAGACGGAGGAGATGACGACGTCAATTTGACCGTATCCACCGCCGCCGCCGCCGCCGCCGCCGCCGCTAAACTCAAAGTCAAGACAGGTAAATAGAATGAAGTGGTCGTTGACGTATCGCAGAAGAAACTCGGACTATTCTACCGGCAATCAGTCATGTTGTGCCCGAACGCGAAGCGACGAAGCTACTACATACGACCGGCGATGTTCGATTAAAAATCATTTTTCTTTTTCGTTTTTTCCTCCTCTCCGCGACAGCAACAGTGGCATCAACATCGGGAGCCATCATCGTCCATCGCTCAAAACGCAGATCCGTCAAGAATGATATATACATCGTCCCCTTGATTCTTTTGAATCTCTTGCGCTTTTTCAGAAATTTTCTTCAGTTTTGGACGGATTTCTTTTTTCCTCCACCACGAACGGATCAAGCGGACGGCGCGCAGAACACGAACATGAATTGACGAGCGGATCTGTTCCGTGTTCGACAAGAGACCGGTGACACCGTTGGTCAGGAGCCCAAATCCGCGGCCGGAAAATCGAATCTCATCTTCGATTCTGACTCCTGTTTTTCATAATCTGAAAGTGAAGCTCCGACTTCATCTTTCAACGGAAAACCTTAAGAAGACATGAGAATTCTCGAGAAATAAAGGTGCGAATTCTCGTTTCTGGGAGTTTCGACGACCTTTCGGAACCTCCAACTCTAGACTGGAACTTCAGTTTCACTTCGTATTTAACTCGACTGGGTGCCGTATCCTGTTTTCTCAAGTCGGTTCCTGAAGATATATTATCCACGCTCTTCATGTGTTGAAAACAAGCTCTTGAATGGGATCGAGACAGTTGATCGCACCCAACGATTCGCCTCACTGCCACCGTGACCTCTTGGGTCCAGAAAAAGTTGTTTGTCACCAACGAATATCCGCGGTGGTGACGTCGGATATCGATGAATCTTCACAAACGAGAGGTGATTTAGGGGCGAACGTCATTGTTTCGTGTGCTTTAAAGCTTCTTCGAGAGAAATTCCAAAATGCGAACACTCGTCGATCCGATCGATGAAGAAATTTTGAGAAACTACGAATGTCGAGGTTTCCTCCTAAACGTGGATGGCTGGGACATTCTGGCAAACTTGCGCTGAAACTGCTTGAGCGGATTGAGCCCTAACTAATAGTGAATACATTCGATCCATAGCTCGATACAAGGGTCGATTGCGACGATGTCCCTTCCGGGAGTAGCGGGTCGAGAAATTTCCGAGGATCCCCATTCCCGTGTGGTTATTTTTGTTATTAAAGAAACGACGACTGATGTCATCCCAACGGTGTCAATGCATTCGAACACCGCTACAGCCACAGCAGCAAGTCTACGTTTCCTCTCTGAGGATAAGTGTAGGGTGCGTATCGACACATTTACAAGTGACATAGATGACAAGACGTGCTTGAATGCACAAGCCAGCCATTGTCCAGGCTCCCCTCAGCAGGGCAGCGGCGGAGCAGCAACCACCGCGACATGCATTTCATTATCTCAACGGACCAAACAATTCGCTAGTTGCTCGGTCCGTCAGTCGGTTGTTTCTCGTCGTTTGCTTATAAATGCCAACTAGCCCTTAGTTCAGGTGTGGGTAAGTGTTCGTCGGCTTCCGCCGAAATCGACGCTACTAATAGCAACAATCTTCTTGAACGCATGCAAAAACCGACTCCACAATCGACGAGGGTAGCAATAACGATCACGAGTTTCAAAAAAAAACTGCAGCAATGATCTTCATTTTCGTCAACGTTGCTTCTGAATGAGCGACAAGAAACCACCAGAGTCCCCGTGGAATGTTATGTCTCCGCGATAAAACGAACAACTTGCCGCCCGAACCGATTTCGAAACTCAGCCTCCAGAATCTCAAAAATCAGAACCTCGAGATGTCACATGGTCTGGACCATCGACCAAGAGAGAAAGATGACGGGAATCGAGTTCAAAAGATCCCGGATTCTCTCCTCCGGTGAGACTTCCTTGGAATTTCGGGCCTTGGAGGTTCTGAAGCTCTTATTAAGCTCTCGAGCTATAGAGTCAGCTGGGATGACTCAATCGATTCTTCAGCGCGGCTTCATAACAACGTCGGAAAGTATGGTCACTGGCTGCTTCAGCCAATTCGGTGGCGGTGGTGATGATGATGATGGGAGCAAACGCCAGAATGAGAGCAGGAGGAGCTTAAAGTAAAAGTATTAGCGTCCCGTCGTTTGAGAGCGACCGTCGGCCATCATTGAAACGGTCGAGTTTTTCCGAATTTGCATCTGAAAGACCCTCGCGGCTTTGTGCTGAAATGGCGGTCCCGACGGTGGCCAGTCAGGGATTCAGAGTAGCAGGCAAGGCAAGACGACGAGCATCCATGTGGAGCGTGGAGTCGGTGGTGGTGGTGGTGGCTGTTACCTCCGGTCGTGGTCTTCAGGCAACAGCAGCAGCAACAGCTCTATACAACGATACCAACGCGCGTCCGTCCGTCCGTCTGTCCAACTGTCGGTTCGTCGATCCGCCCGCCCGCCCGCCTACCTAGTAGCTCATAGAAAGTCCTCGACCGCTTCCTCGGCGGTAATCTCTCTTTTGTTTCAATTTTCATTCTGATGCAGCATACCGTCAAAACGAGACAGAAGAAGAAAGAGCGGACAGAAGACGAGAGGAGGGATCAGTGGCTGCTTAACTGGCTGCAGGCGCCCGACTGCACGACATTGTTCCAAATCCGCCCCTTTTGGCTGTAACTCCCTCCGGCACTGAGGTAAAAGCGGCGCGGGATTCCACTTCGTCGGTGTAGGTGTCACTTTCCTCTACACGATTCTAAATAACCACGTTCATGAGCAAACGTCTCGCTCCAAATCGGAGACTAGTCATGTACATATCTTCGAACTTGAACACGTCGTGGGGACAACGAGTAGTTCATTGAAATCCCGGGTTCCATGAGGCCCATACGCAGAAATCAAAAGTGCAAGAGCAGGCTCTTGAAACATGAGATGATTTGATAGAAGGCATCGAGACCCTCGACTCCGGTCGCGTACAGTGCATACGATCCGTGAAATCTGATGAATAGATGTGCCACATCAAATCAGACGGAAAAGTTCCTGAAGGAAACAAAGATCGTCACCCGTACTGCAGATCAACAGGCGACGACGGTACGACTCGACAACAATTGAATTATAATGTCGAGCTTTTCCTCGCAAGCTAATTGGTCGGGATAATTGGTATTTAATTCGGATTGTTTGAACAGCGAGGACCGGGGAAGACTGTCGTTGTCATTGGTTGTTCGGCTCACGTTGTCCACTCGCTCACAATTGGCTATTGTTCGCTCCGCATGCGTTTATTTCCTCGGAACGAACGGCGGCGCATACAACCAGATCACCGACTTTGTAGCGACATTCAAGATTTCTCAGTTTATTTTTCCATGTTTTCAGCATATATCATGAGATATCTCTGTCATCGCTACGTTTTGAAACTCAGCTCCGAAGTTCGTGCTACCGTGTGCAGCGTTCAAAGCGTATCCGTCTGAAAGAGTGCAGTGAATAATAAATGAAGAAATGTAGAAAATGGGTCGTCGAGCACCCGGTTGGCGCAGACGTTGGTTTCTATGACATTGTCAAGAAATAGTATCTCGAAACTTCTCATATGAAGATATCATGATTCCGCGGGTTGATCTGCCGAGCTTTGCAGCCTCTACAAATCTTGAAATGACCAATGCCCGAGGAGAAGAGAAGAGGACAAATTGAATAAAGGCAAATGCCCAAATGATACAATGAGATATGTCGTATTCGTAATTTTGCCGTTGATGTAATGGCGAATGGCTGTGGGGTAGTGTTCGTCGCCGGATACCAAAGCGTTGTCGTTGTCTCTTTTCTTCCTCTTTCGGTGGGCGGAATCGATTACACGCGATCTTCGCGACGTTCGGAGGTCAGCAGCAACGGCAGCGGCAGTCGAGGGAAGGAGAACGAGAGGAGTGGAAAAAAAGCAGGAGGAGAAAGGACAAAATAGGAGAACAAGAAGAGATTTCTAAGTACAATACATCTCTTGGCCTTCTCTCGTTGGAATTCCTTTAATAATTCATGGGCTGGCTTTTTGTTGTCCTGGAACGGGAAGGACCGCGACGACGACCGGCAACGGCAGCCGCAGCAGGAAGACGGGGAGGAGATCAGGAGAACGAGGTGGAGAAGAAAGATCAGGGCAAGCGAGAGGATAAATATCACAAGGAGTCAAAGGAGAAGGGAGAGATCAGGATCAGAAGGAGGCGGCGGTAGAAGCAGCAGCAGCAGCAGCGTTGGAGGAGGCACGGACGAACAAACGAACGAACGCAGAAGCAACAGATGAGGTCAGCATCCTGGTCGAGGAGACAGGACATGTTTTAACCGCTTCGCTCTGATTTCCCTCAGGACGGACGGACGCACACACAGTCTCACACAAGTCCATCCTGAGTACACTCGATGGAAAAGGGAATTTCTCGTTTCGTCGGTTTTGAAAAGAATTGTTATTTTTCTTTCCTGTTTTCAAAAAAAGAGTTCGATCTGACTCGGAAGGCGGAAAGCAACGATTCAGCTGCTTTGTCGAGCTGACATTGGAAAAACTGTTGAACAATGTATAAGTTTGCCGATTTGTAAATGTTGTTCCGTAACTTTTTATTCCATAAGAACGCTCCTTCTGTTTCGAAATTACAAACCCCACAAGCAATGATCAGCGACTACAGACAATAGATAGATGTCTCGCCAAGATCAGATCGAACGCCAATCAGAACAAAGCGTCAGGAGCTATCGTTGAGCTGTCAACGTGACAGAAAGAAAGAGGAGAAATCAACCAATTGCTTCTGTCTGTTGAAAAGTGTCAATTTTTCTGGCTGTCTGCTTGAATCTTGCTCAATCTCGGAGAGGGAGAAACTTTTTTTCTGGATTCGGCCATTGCGCATCGCTCCACGATTGGCGGCTGAGATGAGATTCAATGGAAGAATTACATTTTCCCTCTTTAGAAAGCCACTCGAAGACAGCTGATCGATCGACCGATCGATCGATCGATCGACGCGGATAGCGGGAAACGCTCCAAACTTTGCAGCCGCTCGATAGGGAATGGAATCATTGAAGTTTCCTCCAACTTTATTCGACGCAGAGAATATGTCAACTTCGAAAAATAAGACCAGGTATCAACTTCCAAAGTTCGGAGTCCGGATATCAATTTTGATCTCCGAAGTTCGAAAATTCATTTCATATCTGGCACTTCCTTTTTCATGGTTGTGAGAAACGATGTGACATTCTCAATAACTTCGTTGTCTCTTTCAAGTACGATTACGGAGTTTTGAATTAATTCCCGAACTTCGGAGTTTGGAAATGAATTCGACTCGGCAACTTCAAAATTGCTCCTTTCGCTCATGCTCATCGTATAACGGTTTAGTCATCGGCACTCGAAACACCGCGGAATGCTTTCATAACTAGATATGAGAACACCGATCAATCGGCTCGGTCCGAAACCGCGCCTAGCAGCTCATTGAGATCTTCAGACGATCGCACTCAACTCAGCTCGGCAGAAAACTCCGGAACCTGTTTCGTTGCTCGAGCGTGAAGTCATGTCTCACAATCAGTGAACTTTTGCATAAGAGTTTCTGTGCAAGTGAATCTGCGGTGGCATCGAGTCGGAGAGGAAGCCGACAATGGGCGCGGAGAGTAGAGACGCAGAAATAAATCATCGTGAATGTTTTCGAAAAATTTGAAAACGATTTCGCGGAAGTTACATGTCCATTAGAAACGAAGATATCTATCTATCTGCCTTCCTCTCTGGTTTCCTCGCGGCGACTGCTGCTGCCGCTGGCTGTAAAAGACTTTTGCCAAATGACTTTTGGGTGCATTGACTAGACGAACAGACGAGCACGACGACGATCTTCTTCTCGCGTCCCCGGCGCCGCGTGCATACACTGAACTGAAACATCATCGGATGTGCCAAAACTATTAGGAATGACTTTTTGAACGCGAGCGCGGGTCCTTCGCGTTCTTCCATCGTCTGTTCCAATGATTGAAACAAAAGTTTCAACTCGAGGACCCCGCTCCGTCCACCGGGAGCCGTGGACGCCGCGCCGGTCATCTATCGATAGCTCTGAGCTGACATCTTTCCCCCCGCTGACGAGCCATCCTCTCACTCCTTGGACATCTCTCACTTAGCATTCCTCTGTACCTCGGTCGTTTGTGTGTGTCTGCGAAGGATCAATCGCAAAGCTGAAGAATTGCGAGTTGCTCGACAAAAACCACTGACTGGCTAATACGATTACGAGACATTGTTAGCGACAGAACGATACTTGTCACAAAACGTCTCTCAGAGTCGAGGAACCAAGCTCGAAGTTTACGATTTCGTTCAGAGAAACAACTTCGAGAAGATCGATTCGCAGTTCGTGAAGGTTCTCTCATTCTTCTGGCTGGCTGGGTGAATTTCTTCCGGGGACGCAACGGCAGAAAAACTTTGCACGAAACGATGACTCCCCGGACGGAATTAAAAACCAGAATTGAAGACTGGAAGAAAGGAGGCGATACCGGCAGCCGAAGACCCAATTGTTCGAAACGAGCAAACATGACATGCTCAAAATTCAGATGGACTGAGACTTCTTCTTCGTGACGCCAAATTGGACAAGGCAGCGCACAAACATGTAGACTGGGCGCGGAATGGACGCACGGACAAGCACTGTCTATGACACGACAGTCACGCGCGGTTTTTTTTTCTTTCATTTTTTTCCTCTTTCCTCTCGGTGTTCAGTAATCGTGGTTCGCGTATCTGGTCACTGATATCACTTTGTTCGTCTGTCTGCGCGTCCTCGCCTTCGTTCGTTGTTACTGTCGTTGTGCTTGAAAACAGCGGATTCGCTCGCCCAGTTGGTCATCTGTTTCTGTCAAACCACGACTTTACGTTCAGAAGACGCCGTACAATGTAACGTAATGGAATCTGCCGGTCGTGGCTGTCAAGCTTTCTTCTTTCTGCGCTGGGCGGCAGGGTCCGTTGTTATTTTCTGAGTTTCGAAAACGGTTTTTCTCTTCTCTGAACATTTCGATCGAAGAGCTTCCGTGCGACAAACAACGAACGGAAATACTCCGGAGCCATTGCGGTTCGAAAGATTCGAGTCCAAAGGTCACAGTTCGGTTTAGATGATGAGATCCTCGGTGATATTGATCCGTACAATGGATCTCGATGTCGAAGACGCCCCACTTTCAAATATTTACAGTGATTTCTAGATAAATTCTCGATTACAGAGAACTTCGTTGTAACGAGGTTTCACTGACCTTCACCGGTGCTCCTCGGCGATGCAGTACTCCTGACTGACTCCCTCTTCCTATCCTCAATGAACGGAGTGTTGTTTCCCCATTATCAGTTATTAGCGTTCGGACGCCATGACTGATCGCGGGCTACGGAGGCGGTGGAAGGAAGGAAAAACAGAAGGGAAGAACCTCGGAGCTCGGGAGGCAGCAAGTCAGTCTGATTGTGAGACAAGCACTGTGGCGAACAAGGCGCGTAGCGGCAGCCTCTAACATCGATTTCAATTATCAGTAAAGCAGGAAGGCTAGCTTATCGAGCATCCGTCCGATTGTTCGTTTGAGTCCTCGAAAGGCTGAACATCGTCATCGACGTCGTTGCCGCTTCTGCTGCCGCCGGCGCCGCTACCGTCAATACTCGACACTCGACTTGACTTGGATTTTTGCTCGACCGTTCATGTGATTGCCTCTGTGATTCACCAGCTCAGCATCATGCCAACCCCTTGATGAGATTAGATATTCTGCTATTTTTATATACCATCCCATACTATACTATACTATACTATACTATACTATACTATATGTAGTAAAAGGCACTATTAGTATGTATAGAGTAGCAGTATAAACTATGCTCTGCGCAAATATTCCTTCCTCGAGTATAAAAATAATAATTAGTATATTATAATAATGATACTAACATAAGATGACACGATACTATGGTATCCTACAACTATACTTTGGTATCTCGGGTCGCAGGGGAGACTCTAAATACCGAACTAAGGTCTAATGTCTGGAAAAACCTTCTCCTTGGGAATGTCCGTCGAGATCCTGTGCAAAAACTATTCTCTCACCTGTCGGTCTAACGGTGGCATCAGAGAAAGGCGTGCGAGACCCATCGCCACGGGACTGCAGGAGACCAAGTTGGCGGGTGGACGAGCAGGCGGGCGGGCGGACGGAGGCGACGACAATTCCTGATAATGGGTTATCTTGGCCATTGGCAGAACGGACATTGGGAAGCTATCAGGTCCTGAGCCTCTCCGTTATCTTGTGCTATTGAGCGTGGGGTCATTCGTTGGTTCTCTCCGTTCGTTCGTTGAGTTTCTTTCGATGCCTGCTACTGGTTTGACCGACCAGGCGGGCGGGCGGGCGGGCGGGCGGCGGACCGATCGCTGGCAGACCGGCCGTCGACCGGGTCGGCAAACGGCCGCTTGAAAAGGTTCTTCTGCAGGTGGCGTGCGACTACCGCTGCCGCTCGCTGCAGAGACAATGGCAGCCGCAGCAGTAGCAGTAGCTAGCATAGCGGAAAGAGCAGAGAGAAAAATGTTCGCTTTCAATTCGCACTTTGCGCCCGGGCGATAGCGGGACCAAAAGCAGCTGCAGCCAGCAGCAGAAAGAACGACAGACGACGAGTCGACGACCGCGACATAGAGACCACAGCTGTCCATAGAGGCCATTGAGAGTTGTTGGAGTTGTCCACCTTTTGTGACTAAGAACTGCGGCCACGGTCCAAACGACAACAACAACAGCGGTTGCCGCGAAAAGGCTTTTGTGCTGCCGGATGAATCGAAGGAGGGCAAAGAATAACGAAAAAAGACAGAAAAGAGGAGCGACTTCTGTTTTGCAGAAAAGTCTCGGAGAGTCCTGGTAGCACGGGAAAAAAAAGTTCAAAAGAACTCCCAATCGGGTTTGATGAATTGCACGAGCCCGGAGACTGAGTTAGTGATTGATGGATGTGGTTTACGAACATTGAAGCTCTCGAGCATGGACAATGGAAGACGAAAGGGACCCATCATAACAGCTCCTTGGGACACGGGAACGGTCGTCAAAGCACGAAAACAGCCTGCGGCGGATAAGCACTCGATTGGTCGTTGTCGATGTGCTTACATTAATCAGATATAAATTTCCTTTTTTTCGTTAGGTTAGAGCAACAGCTCAGGACCACGCAGCGATCGCGTCCTCGTAATCGTGGCCTGTCGTCGTGTCCTTGCAATCACACTCGAGCTCAGTTCGACCTGCGAGTTGTTAGTGAACCCGAACATCTGTCATCACCTGCCAAAGATCGCACAGCCAGACAATTATTTGTGTGTACCTTCCGTGTTTTCGTCTAAGCTGAGACACAATTCGAAATACGGTCTGACATGTTCAGAAGAGACCTCCTGGTATACCGAGAGAATACTGTTTCATCCGAGTTTCCGAGAGAACGCACGCAGATAGCCTTTAATAGATACAACGCCATGTTTCTCGAGTTTTCTGCGGAATGGGAAAGGACGTTGGGCATGATGACTTAGCTTGTGGATGATCAACGTCCGTGGGCAACTCGGTTTCGATCGTAAATTCCTCGGAATGGTGGAATGCGCAAGAATCCCGGGAAGAAGAACCGGGATGTGTTTTTCGGAAATACCCCGAGGTGTTTTAATGGAAGGTTCCTCATTGGCAAAGTTCCTTATACGTAAGGTTAGGTTCGGAGTATGTATGATTCTTGACCACTTCGCAACCTTGAGGTTCCCTCCTGGCGAGGGGTTGAATGGTTGTTCCTCCATCCAAACGGAATCCATGTATGGAAAGGAAAGCAATAAATGAAACAAAGGTAACGGTGAGGGATGTTCTCAAACAGCGTCAGAAGGGCACTCAGAATAACAGCACACGAGTGCTGTTCCTTTCAAAGGAGTTTCGGTAGCAATGACCTCACTCCTGAAGTGAGTGGAGGGCTGGTCATCCACCCGGCTGGCGAGATCTGTTCTTGTTTCTGAGAACAAAAATGTTGACCCACTTCTCGAGCTGGAGCAACAAGCTCCGAAGAAACAACACTTAACCCCTGCATGGTTCCTATCGCCTCTTTCCGCATCCCGAACGTTGCCCGGACCTTCTGAACCATTGGCAAGCGAACACACCAGGCCTTGTCGGCTCTCTTCCCGAAGCCCTGAACCTTCCTTGAGTTTCCCATAGTGCTTAGACCTCGCTTACTGCGACGTCCTCTACTCCGTCTTCCAGAGGGCTCGGCAAAGGCCTTCCATTAGGTGTCCGACGAAAATTCCTCTCGTTCGACCCTTCCTCGGCGAATGAAATCGACCTGCTTGGTTTTATTGCACCCAAAGATCGAGAAATACCTAAACCAAGGAGGAAAATGAGGTTTGTCTCGTTTCGTCGTTTGGAGACGTGATTGCTAAGTTGTTGAACGATTCGGTTCGAACAGGAATCGTTTCGAATCGAATCGTACCGTCACAGGAAAACTGGTCAGACGGCCGCAAAGGCCACACCATGAGGGTGTATTACGGAGCCCCGGTGGTTGATGCTGTGCACGGGCACGCTCCACCACATCGGTATTCCCCGTCGTTCGAACACCAATGACATTTGTGAACAGCTCCGAGTTTTCTTCTCTCTTCATCCCCCATCCGTGGGCCTCCACCGCCTCGAGTCTTGGCGAATTTGCGGAGAGTATCGGATTTCATTTTGGAAGTCAATCAAGCGAAAGTGTTTGGCAACTTCAAGACTTCATCGATAGAATTTTCAAATTGGATTTTCTTATTTGATATTGGTTGCTCCGTGAGGGCGTCGTCGCTTCACTCGGTCGGTCGCTCGCTCGCTCGCTCGCTCGTTCGACGCCTCGTTGGCTGCTGATGGTGGTGAAGGGACCTCTCTAGGACTCCGGTAGAGTTCGGGACTCCACCTCGAGTCTCGCTCGACAGACTCGCGTCCGACACAAAAATACATCGGAAAAGTTCCCGAGAAGCGAGAAAGCAAATGAAGTTCCACGAAACTGATAAAGGCATTCTTCAGAGGTCATAGTTTTCCAGCTCAAATTCATTTTCATCGAAATTTTATATCGAATAAATACTTCGTCAGGGTTGTAGGTTCAATTTAGTGCAGTTTAGCCCTCATAGAAGAGTTATAAATTCTGAGTAGACTCGCTCAGCTTCTGAAATGGATGAGTCCACCGGTCGTGCCTTCATTTTTTCTTTCTCGGAAGCATCTCGAACGATTTCCACGACAAAATGAGATGAGAAAGCGGCCAGTTTCTTCGTTTTCCTTCTGCGCTGTCAGTCAGTGAGTGAGTGAGTGGGACAGTCAGTCAGTCAATCAATCAGTTACGAGTCCGCCAAGTCAGAATCTAGAAAGTATTTTTGACGAGCGCCCTGTTATTGAGTGATTCGATTAGTTTCATAGTCTCGAGCCGCGCCGTCTGCAGGATAAAAAATTAAAACAAAAACTGAAGAAGAGAAAAACACTTGTCAGCTTCGCTGAAACGTCTTGCGAAATTGTTGATAGACTTCTAGATTGAACGTCATTTCCGTACATTCAGATTCATTCTGATCTTTTCCAGAACCTTACAACCTTGGGAAGATAAACTCGAATCACCGAAACCCAGTGAGCAAGTTCCTCAATGTCAACCAGAAATGTCAATCGTCATTGATCTTCAACTCTTAACGATAACAAAATGTTGCCTCTTCGTTTCTTTGTTTACCAAAGCAGATAACAATCACCATGATTCTCATTTTACAGCTTGTTGGATTCACGATGAGATTCACCGTGCGTTCGATTGATCGATTGTACCATCGATCACGCATTATTGGCCGAATCGATTTCTCAGATCGATTTCTATCTTTCGGATAGAATCAAGAACACCACCGGATCGGACGATTCCAGAAATTCTCGATATGTTCGCGACTCACCGTCTTTCACTACAGCGTACCGAGAAGCTCGAGCATTAATTGACCCGGACACAACTGAGCGGCGATTCCAGCAACGGTCGACAGGCATTGTTCTGGAAATCACAATGAACAAATCGAAGATGATAATTCATTACGCGCAGTGACAGAATGATTTTCATCCGGGGGAAGGGCAATCGCTGTCTCACTGGCAGAACATATGCAGCCGAAGTCCGTCATCAAAAGCTGCCTCGTTGGAATTTCATGCGTCCTTCATGGATTTCGACAGGGGAACGACTGAGGCTTTTTCATAAATGTCGTCGGCGTGAGATCCGCGGGTGTCATCCTCTGTTTCTTCTCTCCATTTTCCAACGATCGGATGTTTTTCCGGGCGCCAAGCACTCGGGAACGCAAATCGTAGCGAGAAGTGAATCCAATGCGCAACCGTATCAGAGCGAAAGCAATCTGTCAGGAGAATGAGGAGTTTGTCGACATTTCGATCGTGTGGAAAATGTTTGCCTGTTCCGAACGGAAACTCCTCTTTTCTTTTCGTCTCCTATATTTCGCCTCTTTTTCCTCCGTTCGAGCGTCTGAGTGAGCGAACTACGAAACCAATAACGGAAGGTGGGAACGCTTTTCATCTTGGGCACGTTTTCCAATAACCTCTAATGCGCCCTTCAGGACAAGACCCTTTCATTCCGGGGAGCGTAGCTCTTCTCTCAGCCCACACTCCTTTCCCATACTCGATGGCGATACACCGCCGCTGACTGTGAGAGAAGAATACGAGTTCTGATTTTCCAGACGGCGCAGTGGCTCTCAGGATTTTCCCAGGAGCTAGGAGTCGAGCCGAAGAACGGATTGTTGAAGTTGGCTTCGGAAACCTGTTGTCAGAGTGGAAAGGTCTCCGAGCGGCTGGTTTTGTGACCGGTCGACTGAGTGAAAGGTGTCAATCTTCCCCGCTCTGATCCTGTTATGCTCTTGGGAAATCCTCTTTAGGAAGACGACGACCTCTTCTTTCCCTGGCTCTTTGGAGCATGTTTCCGGTTTGTGACCGTCCCTCGGCACCTTTGCCGGACAAATTTGGAAGAATCAGACTTCGAACTCGGTGAAGGTCCCGAGGGCATCGACTCGAGAATGAATCCGAAGTTTTTCTCGATGAATTCGCAGACTAGGGAGAAAGGATGAGGATCAACGGTACGAAAGAGATCACGGTGTCCTCGAGGAGCAATAGATGACCCGGCGAGCGTGGGATTTGAGCAGAACCTGCAAATGCGCAGCGAAGGGCAAAACTCCGCCGCAGTTCGGCATCAATGGTCCCCCGAACAAAACGCTTCACGGCTTCATTGAGGCAGTCAAGGTCGCTGCCGTATCATACTGGATGTCAGCTGCTGGCGAGCCAGTTTTATCATTCATTCACATAGAGGCGACCTTCAATGCTTCTATCGCGCACAGCTAAGCGCCATAACAGCTGCAATCGGCACCACTTTGACCTCCGCTGCCTCGAAATAGAGCCGTAGCCAATTATGAAGTCCATACTATTTCGCTTCTCTTCTACATAATTTCTGCGATTCTTCGATGCAGCTCCGTGCATCGATTACAATCGAGAGCATTGGCTGATCATTATCCGAACAGACCTCTAGCTCCTGTTCAATTCCTATGCAAGAGCTCGGAAGAAAGTTGTTCAGTAGAGTGATGTTGCAGCTCCAGCTCCTCCAGTAAACTAAACTCTTCTGCGATCGATCATCTCAAAGTCCTCGTTTGAGATGGAATCAACAAAACAGCCTTTAGTACTTTCACCAGTAGGTACAATTCCGGTCAACAAAGCCGCTGTTCTACATTATGAGTGGCGTATCTATCTTTCAAACCCTGCACCCATTTGCAAGTCCAGGCGTAGGGGGTGTGGAGACAACGGCCCAGACGGACGCGCGAAGGTTCTTTCCGTGTTCGAAAACCGTTGGCAGATCCGATGAGAAGTAGTTCTATCATTTTCGAAAGAATTTCTCGCCTCGGCAGCTGTTCCAGCGTATCTAGTCTCATGCTACCTGTTGATCCATCTCTCTGGAGATCACTCAAACATGTGTCTCAATGGATTGTTTTGCGATTATCCGGGGATCCGCGAGTTGCGAGAAACGTTCACTTTAGGAATCTAAATATTCATCTGAGATTCGGCATTCACGAACCTTTGAATGAGATGCACGACGGGCAACGAAGCCGGATTCTGGTTTGCAAATTCTGTTCGTTGTCGTTGGAGGGTGCCCTCGAACCCAGTGAGCGGATCAGCTGATTTGGCTCGAATGGAAGAAAAAAAAATGGATCAGACTGAGTTGAATCCCACTGACTGAGAAGAGTTTGGAGCGGGCAAGCGCTCTTCCTCAAAGTTATTTTCCGGGAGGTTGAACATACGATCATCCCTTGCTTCTCGTGGTTTCTCGTTCTGCGTTCCTCCAATTCCTCTCTGGCCCTTCCCGCGCTCCACGGCTCAATGTTCATCCTACCTGGTGATATATCTGTTTCTGTCATTTCATTATTTCCCTCGCGCTGCTGCCGTTGCGGCCGGTTTTATTCGTTGGCTCGTTGTCTTCATCTATTCGTGCCTTTGGGGCTTGAAAAATGCAAGATCTTTTCTTGTCGATCCCCTCGCGCTATCTTGTTCTTCCGCTTTTCTCGCACTTGCTGCTTCTTCTTATTCCTCTGTTCCGTTCCGCGAGTGAGTAGGGTTCGCTCTGGGACAGCCATAACTCTTTGCGGAATTGGAATTTGTAATTCATACCTTCGTTCCCGCTCGACTGGAATTGAATGATGGCTCTCCAAGTAGCTCTTTGCTCCATTGCTGAACGATCTGTAGCCTACACCAGTGTTTCTCGACCTCATCTGTATCCTCCTTCGAGATTCGGGAACGTTTTCGCAGCGAAGCAAGGCATGAGACGTCGGATCGGCGAGACCCTCAACCCTGAAGGAACTGCGAAGGTCGTCCGGGTCGGAGAAGTTCGGAGTCGGAGCCGCAACGAGTCGTGTTCCTCGCTATCTAAGATTTGGAACTGCGTCCGCTTTCAGATTCCGCGCGAGAAAAAAAATTGTGACCGCTCAGACGGAAGTCGAGCAGAAAGAGAGGACACGATATGTAGTTCCTTCCCGCCTCGGTCCTCAGCCATCTCGGAGTCATTTCCGCAGGTTTCAACTGTTTCCAACAACTGCCGAACTGCTAATGATGTCGGCGGTCGTGGTGGCCGTCGGAATCGAGGCGCTGCCATTGGTGCAGGTGGCCTTGTGGACGTCGACGTCGATGTTAAATGAACTCACTCAGACCGGTTGGTGCTTGGTTATCACTCGGGGTATTATGCTTGAGTGCCGCCCGGGCTGAAAGTTGGATGGGATGTATGGGGAAACTCGAATTTCATTCAGCGTACAAGAGCGTTTAGAGGAGTTTATGACTGCTGACCAACGAAGGACGACATAAAAGCGACCGACGAACCAGCATACTGGGACGAAATGATGTCCCGCCAAATGGCTCTACACACAATTCAAACTTGTGGCTGAATCGAGTATAGGACTCGCCGACTTTTTCGAGCGCTCCGCTCGAAACATCCGGTCTTTGTACTCCATCTCTGAAAATATGTCATGGCCTTCAACGTGTTTGAATAGAAAACTGGGACCGCGGCCCACCTAATGGTCGATGGTCGAATCGATTCAGCGACCAGAGGATATTCTCAAAAGTGACGTCAGCCCACCTTGTTCGGTTCCAAGGGCCCAGTCAACCCACCGTCATTAAGAGTTTCAGAATCAGCTTCGCTTCGGCAGTTAACCGATATCATCCGAATGATATAAACTCAGAAAGCCTCGGAATTTTAGAATTTTTCTTTGGTTTTGGTCAATTTTGTCGTGACATCACATCGCGTATTTGAATGCAGCTTCGAGGCTGCAAATGATGGTAATCGACACAAAACGTTACGACGCCGACGCAGAGAAGTTTCAAGCCAGAATTCAGCGTGAAGTTTCGAGAGGGGTGATCTGTTTGCTTTTATATCTCGTTGAAAAGAAAAGAGCGAAGGAAGTCAAGAGTGAAGGCTTGGTCGAGATCGCTCGCCAAATTGGCGACCAACAAACCAGGGTTCCGACGACGGTAAACATTGGCCCTACGTCGACCGCGACGTCGTCGTCCAGCAGCGACCGTATATTAGCAGCGGAAATGGTCCACTTGGCTCTCAATATCGAGTGTGCAGCCCACATACTACTCCAGTGGTAGAGGCCGATTGTAGACTGAAGTAGGCCCTCACTCTCCTGCTCAGTCGTTGTGACTCTCGAACGCCCGCCCCCGTTGCCGCTGTCGTGGCCTTTATTGAAACAGATGACTTCAGATTTTACGGCAAGCAATGTTCAGCGGGTTTCAGTGATTTTCGTGAACGACTCGCCAGCTGTCCGGACCGACGGCCATACGGTCTCTCCGCTCGGAGGAACGATTCAAGGAAGCTGAGCTAAAAAGTGTTGGATTGAGAGGAACATCTCCACTCGAGGAGCAGCCGCAGACGGTTTTTCGGAAGAACTACGACGACGTTGACTTCGAAAAGACTCTGGAAAGAGGTCCTTTGTCCTTCTTAGCTCGGCTTAGAGCTATCCGAAAGGTCATCGGTTCTCTGTCGTGTGCTCGTTGTCGTCACTCACTCGTCCTATCTTTACTTTTTCACACTTCCTCGTCCGTGTCCCGGAGTGTGACGGGTTCTGTTTTATTTTTGCCCGCGTTTATAGCCATTCTCGGCGAGCAACGCCCTCGAAATAAAACGCCGCGCGCTGAAGACGACGGCCCCACTTTTCTATCCGGCTAAGGAAAAATATATATAAACTCCATCTCAACTGTCTGTGACCTTTCTCCACTCGGTTTTCTACTTTCGTCGTTCTCTTCCTCCGCCCTATCTACGTTTCCAGGAGCATAAATAGAACAGACATGAAATAAATAACCGTGTCCGACCATAACAATTCCAGACACGCTGTCGCATATGCCCCACTGTAGCCGAAGATTCAATACAGGTTCTTCTGCCCGCCATTTTTAGCGGAGCTTAGTAGTGTTTACATTTCCGGAGGACGCTTGACCTCCTCGAAGATCATCATAAAAACCTTCATAAAACGTTAACAGTTACGTTCGCTTATAACAAACGGCGAGCCCTCATGAACGTCGACGTGCTGACTTTCCGGAGCCCGTGCTGGAAAACTCGGAACTGCACGAAGGGCCGGCAGAGGTCCCAAGTTCCGCTTCGTCGGTAGCGTCAGTTGACACAAATGTATTGAGAGGAAATTTCGGAATTTTCTCCGAAAACCTGATGATGAAACATGAAACAATTCTTTGATATATGCTGTACGTTCTTGTTGTCGACACGATTCTTTGTCGGTGCCAACATCGTGACCTTGAGTGTTAGATGGATCCGAGTACAAAAGAAAAAATCGAGACAGGGATGGTTCCTATTACTCATCATCGCAAGTTGCGGCTCGCCGGAGATATCGATCATCGTACTTTGTCACTTGCTCTTGTCATATTGGTCATGCCTCGAGCCGACTATAAGAGCGAGACAACGGCAACGACACCAGCCTTTCCACGAGTCTTCTTTCTGAGAGAATTTCCTCTTCTCTCTCTCTCTCGCATCCCCTGACAGTTTTTCCCGCGTTTCCTCATCCTTGCCTTCGCTCTCCGTTCCTCCGAGACGAGCGTCCCCTCAACTTCGGTATCGAATCGATCAGATGATTGATTCGTCGGTGCCAAAAGTCCTCGTTCTGTTTCTTTCCGCTTCCGCTCGTCGGTCTTGTCATCAGGTGCATGTTCTGGAACTTCTCCCGGACACTCCAATCCTTGGGGGATAGAATGTGGGCGATGAGGAGGAGTTGGGGGGGGGGGGACGAAAACTTCTCCAAGATCCAGTCTCTGTTCACTTCATGAAGGGACGATTCCGTGCATGTCGGCGACGAGGGGGCGACGATTGGTTCACGCAAGGTCGCGGCGACATTTCGGACTCCTGGGAACGTCGCGATGGTCGGTCGATCGGCGGACAGGGAAGCAGCAGGAGAACGGGCGGGCGGGCAGGAAGCGAATAGGGAGGAATCCATCAAACATGAGGCCAATAGCCGATCAAGTGAGCGCCATAAGTGGATAGACGACCATCGAGACGACGCCCATGACGAAAACGAGTCGTCGTCTCTCGTCTCGGTGGCATTAGCAGTCTCTTTTCTTCTCTCTCTCTCTCTCTCTCTCGGTCATGGATTATCGATATTCTCAATCAGAGATCATTTTTATCACTGTCGTCGTCTCCGTCTTAAGTAGGGGAGAATGCACTTCTACCGCCGCGGAGTGTGGACTTGATCGATAAGAACTCGATGATCCCGCTCTCAGCTTGATGAGCGAGGAATAATGAGCTGCGAGCACGAAGAATTTGAGACGCGTTCCACCTGCAAAAAAAAAAGCGCGTGCAGGACTACGTGCAACTCTCATGCTGGAGGTCGTTTCAGATTCATTCGGCTGGGATGGACTCTTGGCTCGTGTTGTTCAAGTCTAGAAGTAGTTCCGGTGTGATTCGAGGGTTTTTAGGCGACGAAAGTTCCGGAGAGAGGAAGATGGAAAGTTCATTGTGCAAGGAAGGGTTTATGCGTTGTGTTTGTTGGACAAAATGGATCGCTCGGATATGAAGACTGCAAGCAGTACGATAAACGGAGGCCTTGTTGAAGAAAGGAATGGCGGACGATGAGAGGAACGAACGGCGGCGGAACGACTGAGTGAGTCAAGCAACAGCGGAGGCTTTTGGAGATTGCCTGCGTCGAAGGGTCTTCTCAGTCGCGTCCTTCTGCTGCGCGCATTCTTCTTACTCTCACCGCCATTCCTGCTCCGACTCGTCCTTAGCACCAGCAGCTTCCTCTTCCAAGCAAACGTGCGCTAACGCACCCTCACTCTTCTCCTGCCGCCGCTCACACACACACACACTAAGCACAAGGCACGGAGTACGACGGTATTTCAACAAGGAGCATCGTCATTTGTCAAGGGCTGCCTCCAGCAGTCTCGTCTTCTCCGCCGAGTGGATCAAGCGAGCCTTGTCGAGTCTACGCATCTGAGAGTGGGCCAAGCTCAGCTCAACTGTCTCTCTCGTTTCATGCAGGCCCTTCTCACCTGTAGCTACATATCTTTCCGAATCAGATGAGAAGGCCAGTCATCAGACACCGCACTCACAATAATCATTCCAATATGGAAACGAATAAAGATTCTTTTCTTCTCTGAATTCAGGAATCATCCGAAATATTTCATATCCGAAGTGTGCTGTTGGACTCTCGCTCACTTCGCTCGACTCTGCCCGTCTAGTCACTTCTCATGAACGTCAAACTCTTTCGCACATTTCCGTACGCGCCGGCGGAAGTCGCTCGAACTCCGCGACTGCCAGTGCAGCAGCGTCTGCGAGGACGATAGTCGCCGCATCTTAGCGTCCGTCATTTCCTCTTTTTCGGAAGACGACAGAAATGAACGACGAAAAGCGAACCCGCGGAGGCGATACGGAGGGGAACGCGACGGTATCTGAGCGGAGCGTCCCTTGCCGCGACGGTGAGCTGAACAGAAACCTCGTAGTAGAAGACCCTGAATCAGAAACAGCTTGCATGTACTCGTTGTTGTTTCCACCGATGGGGCCACTTGTTCCCCGGCTCAGATTCAACAGTCGAGTCCGCCGAAACGATTTCGCGATCCAATCCAATGCGGTCAGAGGGGACTTGTGTCTCCAAACACAAATGAGTATTTCGCAGCGTTGGCCATTAACAAACTAATTGTTCGCTGTGATCGGGGTAGAAGTTCGAATTGAGCGAAGCACAAGAGGGAAGTAGAGCAATCAGTGGATGCTGGCTGGGTCTTGAGAGAGAGATTCGTCGCGTGTTTAGGCTACAACAAAGCGAGACCCAATGGGTTGAAAAGACGACGGCGGCGGCGGCGACAACAGAACCGCATTCCGAACAGTCTCCTTAATTATTGGTGGTTGGCTGCTCGACTCAAGCGCGCCATGTTCCCCATCTTCCTCGTTCCACCGAAGCAGCGATTCGTTTCTCCGCCTGCCTCTCCTAGTGTGTGAATACAGTGTATCACACTTCGTAGAATTCGTTAATAGCTCGCGAGGAATTTATCTCCGAGGATGCCGTCTCGACTGCGCGCGCGAGCGCTCGGACGTAATTGTGAGGACGACCGAGCAACGGTGGAAGAGGTACACCCACTTAGAAAGTGACGCAGCGTCCGAAACGGATGTAGAACGTCCTTTCCTGCTTCGAAGCGATCGTCTTCGTCATCACTCTACATTTGGCCTTACGACTCTTCCGAGACTCGGGTGGGAAACAAGAGCACGGAGGCAAACGGCGGATATTTCGCAGTTTAGAAACGAAGACGCTGGGAATTTTCTTTCGAACTTGTTCTTCGTCGAGATTTCGCTCTCGAGTCGATGAACGGAACTGTATCGTGGAAGTCAAGCGAAAAAGGGAGAAGAGACACATTACTGTCTCAAAAAACGTTCGGAGAGAAAGCGGATCACAACGGCAAAGTGCCTTCTTTAAGTGAACGACACGACGCGAAGAGAGAAGAAGGAGCAACAAGACTGATGTCACACAGTTCTAGCCTCAAACACAAACACCAACCAACGAGAGTTTCCTCTGATTGCGTAGCAGCTCTTGATTCCACAAAAACATCTCAACCGAGAATCTCTCGCTTTCAAACGACAGGATTCGAGGAGTTCCGATCAACGCGGAGGGAAATCCTCTTGAATCGTCGAGAAGCCGTTTGCGAGCGTAGCATAACTGAATGTGTGCTCGTGAGTTTTTTTTTTCTTCTGTTGCCTGCTAAAGATCTCCAATACCTCGGCGCGCCATCCGCCAATGCCGTCGTTCCTCCGTTCGGCGAGTGGGCGGCTGGCTGAAGCATTCGGTCGATGAATAATCGATCTTTTTCCCTTTTTCCGGCGAAAAATGAGAGGTTCAACTTGCTCGCAGTTTTCCACACGACTTGCTTCCTTCCTTCCTTCTTCGCTCTCTTTCTCTCTCTCTGACAGGCGGAGAACGAACAAGGAAGACAGGAGAATAATACCAGCTGCATAGAAGGGACAGGTGGCAGACAAGAAGTGAAGTGATATTCGAAAAGGCAGCGAGAGGTTAAAACGAGTTCCAAAGATTGATTCATTCGAAGTAGCTGCAGGACGAGGACAAGTCTCATGTGAAATCTGACGGAACAGGGGAAAGCGTCCTCGTCGAGGTCATCACAGCACCTCAAAGAATCCTCGGTTTACAAAAGAATTGTAACTCCACGATTTCAGTGGAGTCGGACCAAGATCCACGGGTGGGTCACAGTCGCATCCTCGGTGGAGTTTGGAAAGGTTCTCGCAGTAAATTGAGTTTCTCAGTTTAGTTCGTTCCGCGATTGAGAGACAGAGAGGGAGCTGGACTTGCGAAATGTGGCAACGATGAAGTTTGTGGCTCGTTCACAGACACAATCCATCCGTGATCTGAATATCAGTATCCCGTTGCAAGCGGGATATGATTGCACAAATTGCGAGCACACAGAAACAGCGACCGATGACGATAGCAATGTGCTAGCGCGTCGTCGTCGTCGTCGTCGTTGTTGTTGTTCGGCTCTCGCTTGTTGATGGTGGCTGGTGATGATGCCATCGTGGGGTGGAAGGTGGTGTGCGTCACAAATAACGCGACATCCAGGCAAACAGCCCGAACGATCTTGCATTGAGACCGGTGTCGTGTCGAGCTGCTGGAGGACGAGGAGGAGAGAAAACCACCCACCATCAACTTACGAAGAATACTGCGGCCAGGCAAGTGAAAGGTGCGACAGACTTTTACCACAGGAACTGTATACTCGCAACGATGAACGCGACGAGGGACATACGCCCACAGGCACATGCGCTACGCTAATTACGGACCGTCACCATCGCCGAGCATTCATCCAAGCAGCCTAGTCAAGCAGCAGCAATAGAAGCAGCTGAACCAACGAGGCGACGAGAGAGCGAGCGGTTAGCCACCGACCGCGTGCAGTGTGCCAACCTCACTTCGACAAAGTGCGCCCAGCATGCGATTATGTCTTGGTAATCTTCCAGCGATCGCAAACTCCCTTCCATCCTTCTTCCTTGCCTCGGTTTGCCTATCTCCCGGAAGGTTTCTTCGCCTCCGTTTCCTGACTCGATCGCGATCGTTATCGAAGTCCGCTCCAAAAAAGTGCAAGAATCCCCGGAACTGGAAGAATCTTCTCGGAAAATCGGAGAAATCGAAGATTCGATCGTCGAATGAGCCAAATGTTTTGTTGTCACCATCGACATTGTCGACCACTGCCAAGGCGATCACGGAGGAAAGCGCCAGCCCCGTTTGTCAACGAGTTTTCTGCTTGTTTAATGGGGTGGCAAACAGCGTTGGCCCTTTTTCTTCTCGTTGCTTCGGCAGCCGACCTTTTGCCGTTCGCTCTCTGGCCGTCCTGAAAACGTACTCTCAGTGATTGAAGGTTCTTTTCCTCGACCTTTCTTCCTTTGCTCTTGTTTACTCCAACAGCTTCGGCGAGCAGACGTTAGCGAAAACAGCGACAGAACATCGCGTCCTGGAAGCAACAGTCACCGAGTTCGAATTGCAAAGGACCGGCTCATTTGAAATTTCATAGGTTTTCTGGTAGAGCTGAATCTCAATGTTCTCGCTTGGCCGGCTCTGGGGTTTGGATCCGCCGACTGAAAATGTTCTCTGTGCGATTCGTTCTCGCTTGATAGCTCGATCGTCGAGAACAATCCCTATTTCATATTTGCGCTTTCGAGTGTGAGGCTTCTTCTCCACGATGGAAGTTTTCGTTTCCCTCTCGATTGCTCCTGGGGTGGCGGTGGCAGATACCTAAGCGAGGTGAGTTTGGACGACGGTTGAGTTCAAACGAGTCCCATCTCAATGAGTAATGGGCGCGGCCTGATCCTTGGAAAATATGCTGAGCAAGCGCTCCTCTTCGAACAAGAGACCCGGAAAGGCTCCGAAACTCGACGTCAGATTCAGACCTCGCTCCGTGTCCTTTCGATGTCTCGCCTGTCTGAGAGAAGTTGACAACCTGCTTCGCCCAGCGAGGCGCATCTTCCCTTAGTCGACAACCCATTCCAGTCAGTCAGTCAGTCAGTCAGTATTCGCAACCAACCACTCGCACAGCAGTATCCTAGTTCAGTCGGATTTCGTTAGGTCCAATCGCGAGCGTGCCTTGCTCAGACAGGCTTCCAGCTAGTCATTTTGAATGGAAAAAACCGGCGACGACGACTCGCTTCCTCCACGCATCCCGCTCTACCCACTTTTCCATTCATATTTCTCTGTCGAGCGGAGAACCAATCGCATGCATATGCCAATAGATGCTGACTGATGGTAGTGTATGAGCAAGCACGCATCGCACGATATATTCAAAAACGCAGCATCCCGTTTCTTTTCGGAAGAAATCTTCTATCTGAGTTTCTCGAACGAAACCTAATCCGGAGAAGTTTCTCGTCGTTGACAAGAGGAAGAAACCAGGAGAGTTTGTCCTTAACTGCGTTCAACCAACAACTGACTGAGAGGGAGAACTCGAACTATTTTCTTGAAATTTCTTTCCATCTCTCGATACGGATCGGTTTCCGGACTAGAAATGGCTCGTTATCTCAAAATTTTGTGTGTTATCCTTCCTTCCAAGATCTCAAGTTTACTTCAGGGAAGGCGTCCTTCGCCCAAAAGATGTTTTCCACGGATTTGATTCTGAAATCTTCGGATGCGCCTCTCTGACAGCGTTGTTGTAGATTCTCAAGGACGACCAGCCGCAATCCTAATTCAATGCTCCGTTCGTTCCATGCGTTGAGCTACGAAAAATCTATCGAAACCCTCCGAGTGTACGCGTGTGCTCAGCCTCGAATTCATTCGAGTTCATCGTTTGATTCATTGGTTACAGACCCGCAAACACGCAGCCTTGCCGCTGCGCCCGCTGCAGTGAAGAGTTCGAGTAGGTGTTGCGTGACCGTCGTGTGAATCAGTTGAACTCACAGCGATGATGGAGTGATGCTTCACCTGCTTAGGCGCCTCCCTAACGACCACAGTTGGTAGTGGAACAAAACGAAAACCAAACCCCTCAATCACTCTTTTTTGTGTATTCTCGACTCCCAATCCTTTTTGTCGTTATCTTAGCTGTCGCCCCCCACTTTTGTCATCGCGGCCGCGTGCCCATTCCTCTTGCGTCGGTTGTAGTCGAATATTTAGCTCCGACTTGAAAATTTCACGTTTTCCGACGGAGTCTTGTGACCTTTTATTGATTTCATGTTCCCTCACAACTTCGAAACGATGTTCTCGAACTTAAGTCTTCACTAATTGTGGAATGTTTCGATGTGGGATGGGTTTCGATGACTACAGTTCTGTCTTCAGGGATCAAATTATACAAATTCAGAGGAAGCTCTCGATTGGGTCAACTGGCCGACGTCCAATCTGGCACAATGTATTCAGTGCAGCTGAGCGACACCCGATATGCAACAATAACTATGTAGAAGGAGACTAGACGTGAGCGTTCCAGTGGTCAATTCCATTAGTAACGTAAGCCCTCCAGTGGTCGTGAAACCTGATGCTAAATCGTCAGGTTCATCAGGGGGGGGGGGAGGGCCGACGTCGTGTCATTGGTTGGAGTTTACCGGAACGAATCGCTGCGGACCTTTCCCCCGTCCATCGGCCACGAGCTCCCTTCTTTCAGCACTCAAGCCCCTCGATGCTTGAGCAGAGCTGGGCATACGGGAATCAATGTTTGTTCAAACATCGTCACTAAGTTCGAGAGTTCGTTTCGTCGCCTGCACGTCACGACCGACTTCACGCCCAGTTCCAGTTTACTCGACCGGTGTTGTCTTTTTTTTTGTCTGTGTCCGACGGCTGAAATGGATCAGCGCCCATCCCTCCCCCCCCCTCCCCATCCCCATAAGGCCGAATACTCCGAATGACAAATGGCATCGGCTCTCAATAGCTACGCGAGGCGTCTCTTTGTGCTCTCGAACATCTTGTACGACGATAGCTGATTATCTCGTTGGCTCTCGAAAGGTCGGGGTAAAAAAAGGGTCGGAAGAGGCCCACCGACATATTCATTGAGGCTTTGTGTGGCAAGGACACAATGCACCCACTCGACTCAGCTCGTGCCTCATTCATTAATTCCCGATTCAAGGGCGAATGCCCTATCGAACGGATTGCAGCCTTCTGTTCGTCGCTGAGCCGTTCGACAGCGGCGGAAGGTAGACGGAGACGACGACTGCGTTTTCGGTGCCTTCGGGGACCTCGACGCACCTGCAGCCCGGGGGGTTTGCTTCTCGCGATTTGCATTCGGAGTTGGGCACCATGGATTCGGGGTATAATAACGTTTTGGGCAAAACGTGTTTCATAATCTGTTGGCTATTCCAGCCACGGGAAGCCCTGGGGCGACGGCCTTCTGATGTGGACAACTCGACTCAACAGTCGTTTCCCGTGGCGCTCGAAGGGAAGCTGATCGAGGAGGTGTGGAAATGGACGGAATCCGAGGGGATTTCTATTCCAGCGGTAGGCTACGAATGATGATCGATCATTGTGAAAAATGGAAATTTTCGCACCAGTTCTCGGATTCGCAAGGATCGCTATAGCACTGTTTGCTTTCCTTGCCGTCGTCGATATTTTCGTCCTTCAATAACAGAGCTGAGCTTCCAGTCGATTCACGCCGCCGGCCGGGAAGAATCATCGATGCTCGGAGGTTCTTTTGTTGCGAACGCCTCGTACGGAACATCCGACATCGACAATACATCTGACTTATTCAACATTTTCCAACATGCCAACATCACCGGATGATTCAAGGGACTTCGAGCATTCTCACAAATTGAAGATTGCGTCATGTTCTGTTTGCCGAGTCGAAAATATTCAATTGGGACCCGCGGAAAAACGATTCCGAAGAGCTTCGAATCAAGACGGCAACATGTGATGTCTCGGATCGATGTTTCCGCCTCCCATGAGATAGCCGGACGAAGGCCAGAAGTGGTTTATGGAAGCGAAATTGGTCGTTGAGCTCGAGCCTCTTATGGCGGTTGTTCCAGCATAGCCGCTGTTACGCCAAAAGTGAAAGCAGACAGCCGGGTCTTTGAGCAGAGAAAGGAAGCCATCAAATTTGCTTGTCGAAACAATTGAGCGAGCTGATTTCAGGAGAATAATGTTTTCAGAAGAGCAGAACAAAAGACTCTCGTAGCGGGCTGGCTCTTTTCTGGATGGCCACGTTTGAATCATGAAGCGCTGAAATCATGGGAGCAAAATCACTGGGTGGACCGTGGCCGCGGTGGCGTTTTATTGAATCTCCTCCCGAACATTTCCTCATATCGTTTGAAGCTTCATTGTATTATCGCGTTCGCGTGGTCGATTTAGGAAGAAAACGCGGAATTCTAAAAGAAAATCTCGTCGGACAATCTGCTTCCTCGTGACCGGCCGGCTTCGCCTCTTCTGTTTTCCTCCCCAATTTCTCGTTCGGTCAGGATCGGAAATCAGGCTTGGGGAAAACTATTTTCGAGTGGAATCCGCTCACAAGAATTAAAAGCCCGCACGGAACTCTCAGATCACAACAAATCAAATGTTTCCCAGTGGAGATGAAAATTTTCGAACTAGAGCTGGAACACCGGGAAACGCATCACTTCGCGGTTGTTCTGTGGTGGCTGCTGCTGTTGCGGCCGCCGCGCCGCCTTTGCCATTACTTCCAGCGGAGAGCAGTGCGTCGAAAGGCGAGCTTTTGAATTTTGTTTAATGATTTCTTGATGACCATTGGAGTGATTCGTTGATGGACGGTGGAGAAGACAGACCCCACTCCAATTCTATTGAACGAATAGAAGGGGAACGCGAAAAGAGCGGAAACAAAATGGGAACCAACGAACGAGTGAACAACCATCAAGCGAAAAATGGCAGATGCTCACCCAGAGTGACCAGACACCGTGGTAAAAGTGCAGAATGCTGCCCGAATTGAAGAATACCCTTAATTTGGAACATGATTCAATGTAGGTGATTCGTTCACAATGTTTCCACGATTTCCTTCTCAGTTTGAAAACGGTGTGAAGGGGATGAGGTAAATGTCCATGGAGCTTCTGAGAAAAAAGAAACGACGGGATTTCAGTCGAAAACGAGTCCTGTGCAACACGAACTCCGGTGTTGTTTTGAAATCTGAAACTCGAACTTTGACGACGTTGGACGTGTCCTCGTAGTTTTTACAATAAAGAGAATGTAGCTGAGAAAGCAATGCAGGTATACAAATGAAAAGCTTGATGAACTGATTTGCTCTGGCTCTCGACATCTTCAGCTGATCGCAACGGTTTTCACTGCGATATTCAAGTGGAGAGGAGTGAGAATTGTACTTTTCCACGAATTTCGAGCCAAAATCATTTGAATTCCATTCGAAGTCGCTTTCATTTCAAATGTTTGCTAATTTTTACAGCATCGTCGTAGCGCATAGCAAGGTATAGTGGAGCGCCACCAATAACGAAACGCCTTGTCATTCTCCGAGCAAACGTATTGCACACTGTGCTGAGGTAAGATGAGGCTTTAGGACGAATCGTATTCCCTGTGACGACTACCCTCAATGTCTACGAAATGGTCAAGAGTAACTTGGAGGAAGAGATGTCGAAACATTTTTTCGTCAGTGGAATCAGAAACCGTCCCAAGGATGTTCCCAAGGGAAAATTCTTGAACTCACTGTATCTACTCGAAAATTGGGAAATTCACAGATTTTGCTGCGGCCGAAACCCCGAGAGGAATGCCCAACACGAAAAAGTCACTGAAAAGTCATCAATAAACTTATCCTCTCCGAACGCAGTCGTGGCAGGAATCAGAACCGAATTCTTGTCTTCAAGATTCGCTTGATTCACGCAACTCGAGCTGATCTGCAAACGTGGAACAACCTCTGAGAACGACTTCCGAAGCGTCTCCCAGTTCCGGATTTTTAGCCAAACCTTCGGAGTGGCTTTCTGTGTTCGGTTTCGAGTGTACCGTCCGATTCGTCCGCAACCTTGACGCATTTCTCGGATGGTCTCTTTTCAACTCAGATGGCGTTCGACTGAACGTCACACGAAGGCCGTTTTTGTCACTTCTCTTCAGGACAGAAATGTAAGCGACGAAAAAAAATCTAAATATCATTTCGCCGCGTTTACCCGGAAAGGGATCCATCGCAGGAAACCACTGCCAGGGCAGTGCGCTGAGTGGCCGGTTATGCGATTGGGGACGAAAAGCTGAATGGCGCTTATGCCGGATCCTTTCCGGATCCATTAGGTCCACAGCGGTAGCAGGAGCGGCACCGGCATCCTGGCCGACAGCGAGCACCTCGGCAACTGTCGTCTATTTCTTCTCTTATTTTTCGCGCCTCACTGAAGACATTTTCGCTTGAAATCATTCCTCCTCCCACCGTTGCCGCTCCTGTCCTCCTTCTCCTTAAACTCCCTCCGCTCGTCGCTGAGACCTGATGCCTCTCTCCTAGGCTCGCTTGTCTTTCCCTGTATCCTCCCCCCAGCCTTTTCGATCAGAGAGGGGGTTGGAGGTAGGGGTAAGGGCAACTGATCACAGTGACAAAGACAGCCGCTCGGGCAGCCTTTTTAATGTCTGTCTCAGCCTCAGTGGCGAGCATAGGCTCCGTTCCATAAAACACTTTCCCCGTTCTTCTGAATCGCCTGAATTTTTTTCATCTCATCGCCTCCTCCCCCCCCCCCCCCGTTTTTCCTCCTCCCCATTTTTGCCCCCTTGCGTCCTCCGTACTCTCTCTCTCTCTCCAATGACCCTCTTTCTTCCTCTCTCTCTCTCTTTCCCAAGCACACGCTCCCCCTTTTTCTCCCTCTCTCTTTCTCTCTCTCTGTAAATTTGCTCCAAAGCAGCCAGATTTCATCTTCAATGTCGAAACGAATCGAGCTAAAAACATTCGTATTCACGGTCAAACACATAGATAAGTGCTTCACTGTGACGCACGAAAGAGTATGAAGCACGGAAGTGAGTCTATGTGTTCGTAAAACATGACCGTAAAACGTTTGTACAGATGTCGACCACTCGTGGAGATGCAGCCTCTGGTCGAAATCTGTTGGCAAGCTTACCACGTTCGTCGCGTAGCCGACTGTCCCGTTTCGGGAGTGGTTCGTTGGCTGGTTGGAACTCTCAGGAAATGGTCGCTGTCGTTCTGCTCTTCCACCTGATTTTCTCTTCTTCTCATCTTGTCCCTGTTCGTTCTCCTCGTGCTGCTTCTGCTCATCCTTTCCTCTCCTGAAACAGGACAACTTCTCCTCCCCCTCTTCCTGTCGCCCGTTTTCACCTGCTTCGCTCGTCGTCGCTCGCCACGAGCGGGCGTTGACGAAGTCGAATCCTAACGCTGAGCAAACGAATTCAAGGAGAAAGGCGATAGGAAAAGAAGGCGACCAAAAGAGTGGCTTGATGATGGGTGGGTGCTTTTCGCGCGCAGCTGCTGGTGGGCGAGAGTGGGTGAGCGGGACAGCAGAGTGTGGGCGGAAATAAGGAACCGACAAATCTCAGGTAGACTTTGCTGAGCCGAAAGGCAGGAATTTGCATTCCGAGCCGCAGTCGTTTCTGATTGAAATTCCGAGGACCAACTCCGGCCACAACTCAGACCAGCACAACTCGCGGTTCGAGTAGGCAGAGCTCCGAGAATCGAATTTTCGAGAAAATGCGTCAAATACTGAAATTTCCCAACCGATCCCCTCGAGTTGTTGTGTCTCTTCGCGTTCCGACTGCTGACGGCGATGGAGCCTGAGATGAAGACGATCAAATATCGAAGCAGGAGACAGAGAGCAGGGTGACATTTCAACTTCAAATGAAAAAAAAATCCACCCCACCTCCAGGCGAGAACAAGTCCTCATTATTGACGTCTTCGACCGCTCCCACTCTTCTTCCGCTCTCATTCCTCCACTGTGTCTTCATTCCCACACAGAAATGCCTTCCTCCGCTTCATCAATTTTCTTCAGTCTTCGAATGAGAGGAGAGTCAGCACAATCGAACAGAGAATGCGATTGACAACATTGGAAAACACAATGTATGTATCGATAAGAAATAACAAAATATGGAAATTGTCCTAAGAAGGGCTATACTAGATGAGAAATGCTTGAGGACATGAAAAGGGCCAGAGTAACTACGTCAGGGTTGAGATCGTTCGTGAAAGAAGAGTTGTGGGAACAAAAAGAGAGAATAATTCCCGGAGAAATCCACGAAAAACGCCAATGAAAAAAAACAACCCACCAAACTATGAGAATCCGGGTGAAAACATCGAAGAATCGTCATGACCGAGGTGCTCTCTCACTCTAGGGCGACTCTATCACGGATCCTGTCACAGGCCTGAGAACTGTGGACAGCTTTTGAACTCATCTCGACTAAATATTGAAGTCGCGACATGAGCGGACGTTTCTTTGTCCTAAAGTAGACATTTGAGCGACGGAAATCTCGCGCCGTCTCGATTTGGAACTTTCGAATCGTTTCTCAATCGATTGCTCCGAAGTTAACGACGAGAAATATGTACATGTCTCCGAAATAATATTTGACTCGTTGGTCAAGAATCCATGAACCGCAGAACTGGATATCTCTTCACAGTTGCTCGAAAAACTCAGGCGGACAAACCAGCATGACACGTTCGTTGACGTTATGGGAACTTTACGCGTGACGTAATGATCGATGCACGGTAGGAGGTAGAGGTGAAACGGTGCTTTTGAATTCGGAATCGAGGCGGTGATTATCATTCTAATTCGAAACATCGTGAGAGATGGTCCGATTCCAGATAACGATCACGCGACACTTCGTTCTGTGGGTTGTTTCGAGTCGAGGTGTCCAAACTTATCTCTGCGCCGAGCGGGTTTCGAGGATTCCGGCCCGCAGAGTATTGTATGATCCCAAATCAGTTTCAAAGTGGGAGAACAGCACACGTGGTTGGGTGGGACGAACCTGAGCCTGTGTATATGACTGTTGATTTTGACTTTTTTCCTTCATCTAGCTAGGGGAGCGAGTATGCGAACGGCCCCCAAGTTGCACGCGCAGAACATTCAAGACACCCTACAGCGTGTGTCACAAGCGTCCTGCTTTCGCGACGCTACGGTTTGGTGGGGTGGTCCGACACTTGGCCTCCTGATCGTAATGAAGAAACTTTCTTGCCGAAGTTTCCTCCAGCAGCTGTTGTGAGCCCCCTCTGAAAGCGGCAAATCGAGCTGGAGGAGGGAGTAGGCAGACGGCAAGTAAACCGGCAGCGCGCCACAGCGAATAGGGCCGGCAGCTTACGCCTCTAAATCAACAGCGCGGAGAAGGAACGACATCGACGTTGTGCCGAAAAAAAGGCACAAAAAGATAAAACGAGAAGAACGCCAACTTCGCAAGACGGCACAAAATTCAGGTCATAATCTTTACGAGGAGACTCACTTAGCGGCTTTTTTCCTCACCTCGTTCCGGAGGGAAGGCGAAAAATATTGTCGCAAGCGAGCATGCCGGGGACGTTGTTTTGTGCGGAAGCTCGACGATCATTCGACCAGTAGTATTCTTCATTGATGACAAGTTCGCGGATACCGAGCAATCTGCACTTCATCCCGAGAAGGAGTATCGACTCCACTCCGAGTTTCCGCCTAACTCGACGAATCATAGAACCGTGGTCCGTTACGCGGGCATTATGCACGAGTTATTGTTTTGTGGACATGTAGGCTCGCACGAGCGGGCGAGTTGATGCATTGTGCTGACCCGTGGTGTTTGTGTATTCATTCAATTGTTTCGTATGACCTTGCAGTTCCGGGCCCTCGAGTGACGAGAAGGTAGTCCAATACAAACGAACCACGGAACGAGAGGCGAATTGGATGACTGAAAGAGCCACCGGACGAATCAATCGTTCCTCGATGCCGATCGACGCCCAGCAGTAAGATCAGCAATAACTGTTTCCGATTCTGAGGAGGTGTTTCCGCCTGTTGTCGTAATTGACAGACCGTCCGTCCGGAGGGTAGCTGTTTGCGGTCCATATCTTTGGGTGATGAATCCACACACACTCGAAGGTATGATGCGCGAAGGCGAGCGTGGAGAACGGATTGACCGACCGACCGACCGACCGACCGACCGACCGACCGACCGACCGACCGACCGACCGACCGACCGACCGACCGACCGACCGACCGACCGACCGACCGACCGACCGACCGACCGACCGACCGACCGACCGACCGACCGAAGTTTTTCCCCCTCGGATCGTTTCCGGAACGCGAGCCTCATTCGCGAATTCCAATCTAGTCTGATGATCCGTGAGTGGCCAAGGTCGAGTTCGGTTGGTTCGAGAAGGTTGGGAAGTCGCTGCGTTTCTCCTCAAGACGGAGAACTCGTAAACCATGTTGTGTTTCACTGAAGGAAGGGTCGAGCAGAAACCATTAGAAGGCGAGCTTGCTCTCAAAAGGCCGACTTGTTCCTTTGCCTCCGTCGTTCGAACGCATTAGAACACATGTCTGAATTAGGCTCCTCACTGACGAATCTCGAAACCTCCGGCTTCCCGGACGAGAAGCGGCTCTGCAAGCAGTGTCTGAAGCTGCGTGAGATTTCTCCACCGAAGAACCTCGGTTGAAGAATGGAGTCTCTTGAAGAGTTTCCTAAGGAACAGTTCCCGTTTCGGCCAAGGCCCAAAATCTCCGCCTAACTCTCGATCGCCAGAACCGGTACAGCAGACTTGTAATTGATTTCGCTCCCGAATGCTGTTCTGCTTGGGGTCTACATTTTACTGTTGATCTGGGCCTAATTACTCGCTTGTTCGCTCAATTCTTCGCCCGTTCGCTCGAGAAGAACCCACCGCGAGAGCTGTCGCCAATGAAGGAGAAATTCTCAATGTCTCTTCAGGGACCGCAGCGTTCCTTGTCTGGCACCCTAACGGTCTCCCCTGATTCTCTCTAATGTGCTCGTTATCCGTCTCCCTAAGATTCCTCCTCCTGCTCCATTTTTTCGTCAAATTAGAGAATTAGTTCGTCTGGCTATGACGTCGCTGCATTCGGCTCGATCGATTTGTAGAGATCAAAGACTGTGAACCTGAAGTGTTTCGAGATCGTTGGCCACTGGCTTTGGGCTCGACTTGAAAGACACCGCATCAGGTGTCGCCTTGTTCCATTCTGGTTCTTAATTCGTGTCCTCAAACTTCAAGCAAAGATCTCGAAAGAAGAGCTCTCGTCAAAAAGCGAGGAAGGGATGGATAGTCGGTGACTGCTCGTGTCGTTGAAAATAGTAAAGAACTTCGAAGACACCCGCGCCGTATCTAAACAGAGACACAGACACATGTTCAGGTCATGACAACGTCTACGGCGTCCCGTCACTCAGAGAGGCTTAGTTCACAGAGGAACAGATTTCTCTTGCTGCTCGGCTGCTCCTGTCATTCGATAGTTCCTTATTTCGTCCTCGTTCCCTTCCGGCCGCGAGATCCCGGAGACGGAGTGAAGTCTTCCTTCAAAGGTTCTTATTTCGAGAGAAAATCGTTTCAATCGATCCCACATTCGAGGTCAATGCTCAGATCGCGAAGCACTCGGCAGAATCGTCAAGGTCTCGAAGGAAGCCTCAGGATCGATGGATGGATGAACTCACTCGTTGGCTGACCGTGATCCTACTGAAGTGCATGCGTAAAGCCCTCAATTCAGGACGACACGATGATGATGATCCTCATCAGCGTCAAACTTGAAGATGAACGACGCGACTTCATTCGCTCTGCCTTGGAAAAGACGGAGTGCCACGGGAAGTCATGGAAATCCTATCGATCGATTCAATCTCACCATTTCCGCGACTGGAACGGGCTGCCCGGAGAAAGAGCTCGGTTTTCGGTGGAAATGTGGGACGAGATAAACCGAAATATTTTGGGAACAACCGCGGCAGAGTAGTGAGTCACGAAGCGCCACATTACATCCTATTTCTGAGATCGAGAGGTTCAGACTCCGCATCAATATTGACGTTCCTCTAGATTCCCGAGATGTATCTAACAACTTTCGAGTCAATATTGTTGGTGTCAGCCGGCGGCTTTTCGCGGCCCGATTCAACTTCATGCTTCTCCAACATCATTCGACGAAATTGGCACCGCGCCAAGTGCCGCGAACTCGAGCTCGCGCGATCATGAATATAGGTTTGCGACACAAAGCGAACGCATTCTCAAAGCAAATGGAACGCCTCTCCGCACAACCAACGCTTGGAGGGCCATCTTTAGCCGAATAGCCAGTTCAGTTGTACTACAGAGGGCTTAGTTCGCGAGCGCACTCACTCGGTTCTCGAGTAGACTACATTTCCGGACGCCCGGCTCCCGGAAATTGGATTTCCGGGCCGGCCCGGCCCGGTTATTCAATTTCCGGGCCTGCCCAGCCCGGTAATTAATTTCCGGGCTGGGTCTGCCCGGTAATTCAATTCCCGGGCTGGATCGGCCCGGAAATTAATTACCGGGCTGGGCCGGCCCGGAAATTCAAATACGGCATTTTTCGGGTTCGGAGCGTGGTTTTCCATGTCCGGCTGGTGCCCCCAGCCGACAACTGAATTTCCGGGCGTGCCTAGCCCGGAAATTCGAATACGGCATTTTTCGGGTCCGGAGCGTGGTTTCCCATGTCCGGCTGGTGCCCCAAGCCGACAATTGAATTTCCGGGCTTCTTCTAGCTCTGGGCAGGGCGAACCACCACTCTTCGGAAATATTTCATCGGGGGCTGTCTTATGACAGGATACTCATTAGGGTCGAAAATTGAGCTACATTTCAATGGTTTACACATTATACATAATAAAATCCTTCTGTATGTTAGTTTGCTTGTCTGTCTGTGTGTATGGATGTTCGATAATGAAATCTCAACGAAAATTCTGACCCTCTCCATAAAGTGCGAGATCGATGGTCTCTCAAGATCAACCAATAGTTTTTGGGGTTAATGGTACACTTCCCGTGCTAATCTGACCTATCGGCTACTTCCTTAGTGAGCTCAGATCTTCTCATTTAAGACTCACTCTTCCTCTCTGCAAATCCTCTCCGAGAGAGCAATTGTCGGCTGGGGGCACCAGCCGGACATGGAAAACCACGCTCCGGACCCGAAAAATGCCGTATTTGAATTTCCGGGCCGGCCCAGCCCGGTAATTAATTTCCGGGCCGGTCCAGCCCGGGAATTCAATTGTCGGCTGGGGGCACCAGCCGGACATGGAAAACCACGCTCCGGACCCGAAAAATGCCGTATTTGAATTTCCGGGCCGGCCCAGCCCGGTAATTAATTTCCGGGCCGGTCCAGCCCGGGAATTCAATTGTCGGCTGGGGGCACCAGCCGGACATGGAAAACCACGCTCCGGACCCGAAAAATGCCGTATTTGAATTTCCGGGCCGGCCCAGCCCGGTAATTAATTTCCGGGCCGGTCCAGCCCGGGAATTCAATTGTCGGCTGGGGGCACCAGCCGGACATGGAAAACCACGCTCCGGACCCGAAAAATGCCGTATTTGAATTTCCGGGCCGGCCCAGCCCGGAAATTCAATTGTCGGCTGGGGGCACCAGCCGGACATGGAAAACCACGCTCCGGACCCGAAAAATGCCGTATTTGAATTTCCGGGCTAGACACGCCCGGAAATCCAGTTGTCGGCTGGGGGCACCAGCCGGACATGGAAAACCACGCTCCGGACCCGAAAAATGCCGTATTTGAATTTCCGGGCCTGCCCAGCCCGGTAATTAATTTCCGGGCCGGTCCAGCCCGGGAATTGAATTACCGGGCCGACCCAGCCCGGAAATTAATTACCGGGCTGGGCAGGCCCGGAAATTGAACAACCGGGCTGGGCCGGCCCGGAAATTCAATTTCCGGGAGCCGGGCGTCCGGCAATGTAGTCTATTCTCGAGCTCCCCGAAAGAAGACAATGTTCTCATTGCAAATGATCCAACGCTTTAATGGCCTCGAGGGATGAGCGTTTTTTGTGGAATCTATTCCGAGCGCTCTTTTCCAGACTAGCGTGCTGTTCTGTAGCACTCGATCGCCGCACAGCGCAGCGTACAGGAACGGAATTCCTCATCAATCGCTGTCGTTTTACGAGATAAGGAAACAATATGAGAGAATGATTGCTCCCTAGAATCATTTGAACAACGACGGAAGCCGCTGCAGCGGCAATGGTCGTTCATTGTTGTTGATGTCCTGTCTCTCATGAGCGCTTGCTATGGCTCCAATATCTCCTCTCTAGTAGTTGGGAGAGCTCTCCGCGATTTCATAACCGCTCGAGGAGGGAAGGCGGAAAAGAGAAATCGAGGGAAGAAGCTCAAAGATGAAAACGGCTACTGCGGACGAGCGATGCTCAGCCCGAAATAGAAGAATCATCCCCGACCGTATGACGATATAATTGTAGCAACACGAACCTATCTCCCATCCCGGCCAAACCTCACCCACCCCACACGAACACAATGACAAGGTTGAGTAATAATGACGTGCCGCCAGAGACGTGGTCCTTCACAAACGACCACTCATTCTTTGTTATCACCAACCTTTCAGAATGTTTTGCTCCTCACATCGTCTGTTTCCATCCGAGGCTCTATTCCTTTTCTTTTCGCCCGTCTGCTCTGTAATCGAGTTTTGTCGAGAGGGCTTTCTGATAAATTTCATGATGGCAGCTCAGAACATGATTTCCTCGCTTTCGGAATTCGTCTCGCGATATCGCAAAGAGAGTTCAAGGGTTGTCGTCAAAAGTTCAAATAACTTCGGTTCCTCCACTCTGCCCAGGGAATGATATTCCTGCTCGATCGGCTCATTTTTTCTGGGCGCAAACCACCCGAGTGCTCGACAATATGCTGCACCGAAAACTTTGCGAAGTTTCGATGCGGGCGCGATAACTGCAACGATGACAGCTGCTGCTGCTGCTGGAATCGTCCGTGTTTGAACTGAATTTGATGAACTTTCCGAGTCTCCATCCAACCGCATGACTCGCTCTTCCTCCTCAAGTTCCTATCGAATGATTTACACAAGAACAAGACCCCGTTCGGTTGCTTGTTTGCATGCATGCGCGCTCGAGCGCAACTTTCTGCCGTGTCAGACGATTACGCTCCATTCAACGCTATCTACAACTTGCAGAACATATGACGGTGACGGTGGTGGCCCTCAGTGGCGCCAGTAGTTCCTGTTTTTGTCCTGACCACCTGGCCGGCAAACAGGATGTCCTGCAGCGTCCGCCTGCCCTGCATAGTATGCCCTGCATGCGACAAGCCAGGACGAGAACGAGCGGGAGAGAGAAATAAGCAACGGTAATTAGGAAATGCACAGAAAGACCGCCTGCGCGCTCGACGACAAGAAGCGCACGAACTCCTTAATGTACTCGCCCTGCCACAAACAGACGAACTCAGGCTTAATTTAATTCGAAGTAACGACTGCGTTCCCACATTTTTTCCATGAGCTCATGAAACTTTGTCGACAGAGAGCGACAGGGAACAAAACACTGAGCACCGTTAGTAGAGCAAAACACTGAAAACCGTTACGCCTCATCCTTGACCGTACCACGGAACCCTTACATTGTTGGCCAAAACCGTTCTACATCCTCGTTGTTGATCCTCTTAACCGTTTGACCGTTACACATAACCGTTTGACCGTTGCACATAACCGTTTGACCGTTGGGATTATCCGTTTGACCGTTGCACATAACCGTTCGACCGTTACATTTAACCGTTCGACCGTTCTCACTTGGTAGTAAACGGTTCCAACCGTTCAACCGTTATGCGTTCACAAAAAAAAACGTCATCGCTCGGTGAGGCTTTCAGGAAAACTATATCTCCGAGGTATTTCGGGCGCATTCCTTTGACGTTGAAGGGTCAGAATTTCAAAATAGAGTTCCGCTGACCACTAGCAGCGTAGTAAACAGAAATACGATTCATCGGCAACGGCTCAATAATATTATTTTTGGCATATTTTGAATCGGAAAACTGATGGAGTGTGAGTTGTTGCCATACATCAGACTCCCACAGCCGGCTTCCTCGCTCGGTCGGAGGTTGTTTGTGTATCCGCGGACTTAGAACTGGATGTTCCGCTCCGACGGTCTCGTAGAATGGTGAGTGTTGTCCAAAGTCTTGAATCAACAAACGTACATTGACGATCTTTCTCGAAATGACTGCGTTTCCGCTCCCTCCCTCCCTTCCTCGGTCGGTCTGCTTGCTTGCTTGCTTGCTAGCTAGCTAGCCCGGTGACAGAACTGGTGTGTTTGACTGAATTCCACGTTGAGTCGCTCCAACAACCTCCAGGACTAGCGATGCAGTGTTTGTCGCGCAAATAAACCGCTGCGACCCCATTCACGGAAACCGCCACCAAGTTTCGGAGGAACGCCACGACCCGGATCAGAGTTTTATTTCTCGGTCGGATTTCTTCCAGTTCATTCGAACGCCAGTCCGAAATACTCGTGGACTGTAAACTTTTCTCAAAGAGAAGAAGAATCTTCAGAACACGAACGATTTCTTTTTTCGGCTCGGTTTCAGCGAAGCTGGGGTCTCTGTAACGGATCGGAGATAGAGTTTCCACGGGAGCGGATGTGTTGCGCTGTCGAAGTAAAAGGTCAGCGCTTGGGTTTTTGCTGCCTCCGCTAGTCTCGCCGCTGCTGCTTTGCCCAGATGAGCGTGCTGGTATGCATGCGAGCGGGCAAGCGTGAATGCATGAATAAAAACTAGTTAGGTTTATTCTGAGAGCTAACGAGGCTACGCGCGGGAGTTATATTTGGATTGTACGAGTGTGTGAATGTTCGGATCAATCGTCCACCCCACCGACACAGCATTAACACCTCTGTCCGAGCGACGACCCATCGTTTGTACAAATCCCATATCCGGAGATGTTAATTGTCACCTCTGCATGGCGTTTTTCTTCTTCCTACTTCCGGCTTCATTAAAACCTCATTTCTACCTCGTTTTCTAATCAGCTCCGCCAGAGATAAAGATGTTCCGTCTCGGTCGAGCCTAGAATGGCAATGAAGGAATGTGCTTACCCGATTCGATAACGACTGGGACTTTGTAACGACGATTCACGAAGCGATCGAGGTTGTCGCCCAGCACGTCTCTCTTTTCGTCCCATCCAGGATTCGTTCAAAATGAGGAAGGAAAAATCTCGCGTTGATGAAATCCGTCGGAAAAGCTCGAACAAAACCAGAACGGCCTCGTGCGGAGTCACCATTTCGATCTCGGTGTGGCGAACGATAGATTCCTTTTTCTTTTTGGTCTAATGCTATGTAGTGGCCGGGCGAGTTTTTACCTTGGGCTCGCTATGATCACAACCCCCAGGGCCCTCGGACAGAGAGCTTCCATTTCCGGACATGTTATTGCATATCAGTGCGCATCCCTGTTCGTTCGTCCACGCCGTGTTTGTCCGCTTGTACTGCGCCTCCCTTGCCTGTCTGCGTGGCTAGCTCGGGGTGGCATGTCTGCCTACTCGTCCGCTTAGCTTGGACCCGAGGGGGACATCATCACAAATGAAACACTTCCTGTATCAAGCCATCAGATATTCTCCATAGCCTTGCATCGCGCCCACAGCACCGTCCCTCTGACCGATCAGACTGTTGTTGTGTTGGTTTCCTCTTGTTGCTCGGGGTCCTTCTGCGAAGAGAAAATGCTTTTCAATAACAAGCCGTCACTTACAGTGGCTCAGCATCTTACCGATCTGGGCTCTGTTCTACAACAGTGACGACGTCGACGACAAGCACTTGGCCCACGAGAACGGCTTCCACTCGGAGCTAAATCACTCTCGACCGAGCCTCCTGTGTTGACTGAATCGATCCTCTCTCACGTACACTCGTGCACTGGACTTTCTTCCGAAGCGACTTGTTCAGCCTCTCGGACGGACGGTCGATCGGTCGGTCTCTCAGCCGCTCACTGGAATTCCTTTTCTGTTCTTCTTTCGCTTGAAGGTAGTCACTGTGACCTGTGAAATGCTCGTTCGAACGAGAAATTCGTAGGATTTCGGATGAGTTTCCCGAAAACTCGCCAAATCCCCGAGAAATCGTAATTTCCTGTCGAAATTCGAACTCTCTAAACGAGATGAAAAGAAGCCATACTGTCGCCACGCTTTTTTATTTGCTGACCATCGGGTTCAGCACTCGTGTGCTGCCCCTGTAGACGTCCTCAATCAGTTGTTCATACTTTCGCGTAACGATGTCGAGCAGAGGAGCATCCGGCTTTTCACTTCGGCTCAAGCTCTCGGCTGAATGTAAGAGGTTTAGCAACGACCGTTCGTAATCGACCTGCTCATCGAAGCCGCTGATACGGGAGGCGTACATAATCGAGCTCTCCGGTTTCTGCAGCTTGTTGCACAACGACTGCAACTCGAGCAGTAGTCGGGATTCGTCGAAACAGGATTCGGAGTGGTTTCGGTATCGGCGCAACAGAAGTAAACAGCACGCGTACTTGATCCTCGGCTCCGACTCATCACCGATGTCGTTGAGAACGTTTTCGAGTTGGGGATCTGGTTCGTCGACGACTGCGCTGTCCTCGGTTTCGCACCGCTCGCATTCGCACTCGATGCCCAAATCCTCCAGGATTTTCTCTCGACGGTATTTGGACATTCCGCGGTGAACCATCGATACCGGGATATCCTCGACGGCGCGCAACACGAAAGGTTTTGTGGCTCGGAAAACGAAATCGGTTCCTTCGAAAACGTTGACGTAGCTTTCGTATCGATTGCAAGTGTGCGCGAGATACGCCAGACCCGGATACACTCCCCAACCAATGTAAGCTCCAAGGAAGAATATATGAACTGAAGTGGCCATTGTTTGTTCGAGTAGGAGCGAAACCTCTTCGTGTTTATCGAGATCGGCCCAATTCGAAATCATGTCCAGATAGAAGCTCTCGTCTTGGTGGCGCTGGAGAATTTCGCAAGGAATGGAGACGTAGTCGCCGATGTACACGTCCGTATCCAGAACACGTTGGACGAATGTTGTCCCCTTAGATTTTTCCGAGTCGAAGCGTCCGCAAACCCTGATCAAGAGTCTCTGGAAGTCGGGAGGCACCGCGCTGCAGCGTCGGATGATTTCGCATTCGAGACGATGAAATGCCGAGTCTTTAGTTTGGCAATCTCGATCGCAGTATTTGATAATTCCACATTCGTGACAGAAGACTCTGGTCCGAGCCGATGCGGAGTTGTGCGCTCTTGGCAGTTCGGCAAAACAGAACGAACAGTGAGATTTCAATAGCTCACCGTGCAGGGCCGCAGCGTACGCTTCCAGTTTCAAGACGTCATCACCTTTCTCGAAAAATCTCTGGTGCTCAGACATAAGGCTTCGAATGCTCTTCGTTGTCCAGAGGGAAATATCCTCTGATTCTGGGATGTATGCCTGCGGCACTCCACGCTGAGTTTTTTTCGATTCAGTCTTGGAAATTCTGGAAATGAATATCGATTCTAGCCTTCGTGGGAATCTCGCGCACCTTCCATGGGGGCTGTCTAACATTCTCGAAAGCGATGGAAACAAAGATATGTACATATATAGAAATCGATTGTGGCGGAGATCTTATCTTATTCGTTTGCTGCTTCTGCCTCTGTTTGGCGACACTCGTTCTCAATAACTTTGCGCGGACGACTGCTTTCCTCGATTGCCCTGGAATCCCGCAGGCGCTGAAATCCTCTTTCCGACAGGGTTGGAGCTCAAAACCTGACACCATTTTTGAAGTAAGGACGGTCTTGATTTCTTTCTTTATTCATTCTGAAAGGAACATTCGGATCTACGAAATTGAGCTTATCGTATGCGAGAGTCCATTTTTGATCCTCGCGTTGTGAAGAGTTTTTCAAGAAATTCGTATTCTGCTTCCCGGGATGGCAGCTTGAATGATAATTTTTCCACGAATGTTCACTGATCTATCTCTCTCAGGCTCGTGACCCTCTCGGGTTTTATCATGTGGATCGCTGCTCGAGTGGGATCTCGACAGTTTAGCCTCCAGATTGCAACAAAGACAGTCGATTCACGTGGACACAGGGATTTTATATTCAGAATTAGGTTTCATCCAATTCACAATTAGATTCAACGATGAGGCTTGAATTATGTATATTAGACCAACATTCCGACCATAACGAACTCGTCTCGTAATCAACGATTTTGAGGTTTGCGACAAGACACATTTTCACCGGTTTTTCGATGCAGCATCGATTCGTCGAAAATGCATTCGTGAGTTCGTTCTCTCACGATTGCATTTTACGGCACGGTTATTCGATAGATTGAATTTCCCGAAAACAAGATCGCAGCTGCAATTTGTTCTGCTTCGGAAGCGACAGAATTCGGGTCCGAAATCCGTGCTGGAGGTTCAATAGCAGTCGAATATGAAGATTCACCCTACTCTAAACAGTCAGTCAGATGAACTCTAAACATTCAGTCGCATTTAGACGATGTCCTCATTCGGTCGGATCGGTATCCGCCCAATTATGTTAGATCCAGTTTCATTATGATTATAGCGCTCGTCGCTTTATTGAAATGAGCTGCGTTTAGTCGTGTAATATAGGCACGTATTTTTTGAGCGCCCGCCGTACAAGTTATCTGCATTACCGTCAGAGGCTGAGGGTAAGGCGAGCTCTCGCTGTCGACTTCGTTGTTGTTGTTGTCGGCGGCGGCGGGAGCAGCGTTAGCGTAAAGGTAGGGTATTTGAGCCAGAAATGTGTGTTATCAGGCGTTCGCTCGCTCGCTCGCTCGCTCGCTTGGCTGCAGGGCTTCGCAAGCCGTGTTCGCCTACGAGGTATTTATTTGGATGTACGTGAGGGTTGCTCTGCGAGGTGCTGAATGAAATCTCCATAGGATACTCAGTGACCGCAAGCATGGCCTCTTTCTTGGAAGTGTTTCTCTGGGTGTGCCTTCCGCCGAATCTCTTCCGTGATGACTCTCGCCGAGGCTCTCTCGATGCTTTGCCGTGTCGGCCACTTCTAATGCATCCCTGCGGAGTCCACCTCCGAGCGAGCATTCACCCGGAGTAGCTCCGGTCAAGCAGCTCGTTGGTTTGTCGGTCATGGAGAGATTTGATCCTCCGGTCAATCAGTCAGACAGTCGATCTATCCATCGATCAATCAATCAATCAAAGCTGATTGACCTCCATCCAGCTTCCGTTAGCGTCATCTTCTCTCGTTTTCTCCGATTCCCTCCGTCAGCATCCCTATTAGTGTTCCCGAGATCCCCCGCCCGTCGGCTTCACCCCCTGAAACCAGGGTTGTCCCAAGTTCATCTAAAAGTTCACACTCAGCCGTACCACGCTGGGATGAACTCCGTTTTCCGTAATTCCGTTTTTCCGTTATTTTCCATGGGATATGGAGTGTAATTCTACCGTTCCTCCAGTCTCGAATAACATAGATTGAGAAATGTCTCCAATCTTATTCGGCGAAGTCGCATCTCGTCCTGGCGAAGGACCAGGGCGTTGGGGTCCAAGACAGATTTTGTAGACTGTCTGCGTCATTTCATACCATGAGTACAGAGTAGTCAAACGAGCTTTCGTCCTTTCGGTGTGTCTCTCTTTGTGGATGTCAAAATTTCATGAAGGAGTCTGCAGAATTATTTTGAATTGTTCAATCAGATTTCAGATTCCAGTTCTGTTGGACGGGCACTAAAGGCCGAGAGAGACGCGAAGGAGAAACTCGAGGAAACGGATCCACGAGTGCAGAGTTGATAAGTCGAAAGAGTGGATCTGACTGATGTCAGGAAGTTATCCTCAATTGAGTCGGTGTAGCTTGAGACAGGTCTGAGAGGATTTCGTGCCACTCAAGGTACTGGCCACTTTGACGTCAACCATTGTTAGGAGCCGCATATGACATGAGTCTCGGGTATCGGTTGGTCTCGAGTTGTCGATTTGAAATTTGACAACTTCGTTAACTATTGCCTCGATAACTTCTTTGCTTTACTCGTAAGACTATGTGACATTCGGACTCGAACTCTTGTTACCCATTTTGAACTGCTCTGTCAGACTCTGTGAACGCGCCGAGCCGGGAACCGACATGATCCACGAGTTTCCAGCCATTCACTGAATACTTCAACAGTGAGGAACCTGATTCTCGGACCTCAGTTTTCTCGTTCCATGTCGCGTTTCGTCCTAGTGAGCGTCGGTCGAAGTTGGAACATGTCTGAGTGATTCACTTGTGCGTCTATACCAGCTGTAGTTGTGTTCCAACAGAGCAGTAATAGCAAGCAGAATTAGTGTAGGTATTCGGGAGCACTTCTCGAGAGTGGTTCCTTGAACGCGGCGGGTTCAACTCAACCGAAATTCACTACTTCTATTACTACGACCAGCACTACAACCACTACTGCGTCCGGGACGACCTCGTTCATTTAGATTACGTTAGAAGCTTCCTCCCTTCACTCGACACAATGAGCTTCCACGTGAAAGACGTTGAGGTACGACGTGCTACCTGACATCATTCAAGTGTCGTCCCATAATCCATCTTTTCCGCTCGTGAGGTCCTTGAGGCTCGTGACATAATTAATCGAGCTGCTGAGACACCGACGCACTTTCCCTACGCTAGAATATTTTATTTCGGATCTTCGCTCGCCAGCGGCTCTCTGATCGGGGTTTTGTCCTAAAACCTCGTCTGGAGTTCTCTTCTCTCGGATTCCCAAAAGTTTTCGGTTCGGAAGGTGTTTCGTTCGACCTTTCCAGATCTCCATCCTGCGACAGGGTGTTGCGCGAAACGGCGATGCCATCAGAGTGCGCTCGTGTCGGCGACTGATCTTCTAGTGGAAAGCGGCCAGGCGCCAGCGTTATTAAGAACCATAATTAGCGGAAGGTGTATCTAAACGTGCGTATACCAGAGGGCTTTTACCGCCGTTGCACGATGCACGACGCGCGCTAAATATAGGATCCGTAGTAGATCAAGTACTGCGTGCCCCGGAGTCGCTACACCCCGGAAGATATATGCACTGCATGTCGCAGGTCAACCCGACTCTCGATCGAGAGCATTCATGAGCTCGGGAACAAAAACTCGAGTCGGAGCCTGGACGAGGGATAATCCTCGATCGCGGAAGAAGTTGATTCCTTGCTGAAAATCATTTGTCCAGTCAATTGAGAGTCGACCGATGCTCCTTTGTGGCACGTTTTTTTTTTGCTTGAGGGTATCGCCGTTTTATCCCAACACAAGAGGCTGGTCTTAACAGCTCCTGGAAGAAGTCGTCGTTTTTGTTGATCATCAATTGTTGTAGAGGAAAAACGTCCTCAGACAATGACGTTTGCTCGACTGTGTGAGGATACACGCGACATTGATCCTCTGCGATCGTCGGATGAACACCGAGTGAGAACTCGGCGATTTCAACGAGTGTTCGGATGTCAAGTTTTTTGCCAACGGTGAACACGGAATTAGTTCGTCGCGCTACTTCGTAGAATTTCAATCAACAAGCTTGTCCGACAACGAGATGTCGTTCTCAGGTAGCAGGCTGGGTCGAGAGAGAGAGAGAGAGAGAGGGGAGAAGGAAGGGGGAGCACCGGGCGCTGGGATCTCCAAGAGAGAGTTTTAACTCCATCACCCTTGAAGACCGAGTTCGCAATCCTCTTCGACTTAATCACGTTGCGCAACTCGCTCGGTGACACAGACGCTCCGGAAGGCTCCTCGAAAGCATGTCGGGCTTTGGATTGGCATGCATTACATAACGCCCTACAGAACACTATTTAGAGGAGGGTCAGGAAGATCAGCGTCTTCTCCTGGGTCTAGAATCTCAAACGAAAGCTTACCTCAGGAGCTTGGTAAGCCTTGGTCACTCGGTTGAGCGTTACGCAGCCAGGATCGTGAGGCGCCCTCCATCTCAAAGGAAGGGGGGGGGGGTGGGTAAAGAAGGGGGAGGTGGAAGGCGACCGGAACGGGGAACCAGGAGCAGCCTAATGAATATCGCTCAGAACTTTTTCAGAAAAATTCACTAGAATAGTCGAAACACAGCGAACTCAAGTCGCTCCTGCGTACAATGAAGTTTCTGCACTGGAAGAAAAGTTGCTCAAGAGTTGCGTACTTGCGATTCTGTCCATTAAAGCGGTGCAACGAGTCTGGGGATCGACTGGCGTTGACACGAAACTGCTTCGAAATGAAACGGACGGGAGGGAGGTCGGGTGCTCTATCATTTGTCTGCCCGGGTCTAGGAGTCATCTGCGTTCTCGACGAGAACTCGGTTGAAGTTTCGTCCTTTCACTTTCGGGAGCTCCGTCACGATTTTATGGAATCCGTATTTTGAGTATTTCGAAGAGTTCGTGGATTGTGTGCCCGAAGGCTCGAACCTTCGATCTACCGTCTGACCGGCGCACTATGCAGATGCGGCGCCTGAAGCTTCTCCTAAGTTGATTCTCTGCAAGGCCGACTTTCGGCTCGTTCGTCCGTCAGTTCATCCGCGGTTGTGTCGGTGCGTCCGCAAGTACGTACTTACGTACGTCGAAACTGAATCCGCTTTGAAAGCGCTCTCAACTTTTGTATGAATATGGATGAGTTGCTATATCATTAATCTCGGGTACGCTCCGGCTGCCTGTTTGCCAGCTTGCCAAGCAGGCTCCGGGGTCGGCTGACCGAGTGTTATGGCAAGCTGCTTGCTCGGATGGCGGGCTCCTTGGAGAACTCAGCTGCTTGCTCGGCTCGCTGTCTGTTTTGATGAAGCTAACTTGGAGAACGATATGAAATTAGGGAGGAAGCATTAAAATATTTGGGGATGAAGGGGCTGAACTTTTACGATTTGAGGGAAACAAACCCCCCGAAGCTGAAAACAGACGCATAAAATTCTCTCGCGGCCCGAAATCAAAACCTCAAGCAATGTCCTGTTTCCTCTGCTCCGAGGCCCCTCCGATATAATCCGAGAACGTTACTCCCGAATACTCTATGCTCAGCGCTCGATGACCGTCACAGGATGTGTTCAGTCCTGACATCGAATGAAGGAAGAGGGGAAAATCGAAGAGTGATTCCTTGTTTTCGAATCCAGCGAAGAAAGGGAGAGGACTTTTGAGCTGACGCTTGATTTCCTGAGGAGTTCGTAGCTCGGAAGTTCGTGTGGAAACGACTGCAGACTCCGGGCACCAGCCAGTTGTATGCGCGAATCTCTGACGGATCATCAAAGTGACTCAGGGTGGAGTTTGACGTGCGTCCTTTGACGTAGTGAAGTGGGCTCCAGCGAGTGAGTGAGTGAGTGAGTGAATGAGTGCTCGTAGAGCATGTGCTCCGAGTTTGCAACGCTTTGGGCATTGTGTGGTGTGCCATCCTGAGTGGGACTTGAGCCCAGGAGCAGCCTCGGAGCACATCGACTTTGGTCAGGAGACTCACCCGTCGGCGGAACCTATTTTCGATGTGATGTTCCATGCGTAGCAATGATTCGTCATCGTCAGCCTCTCTAATTACGCTCTCTTCAAGAATGACAAGGTCATCTCTGTCGTCGGTACTGTTGACGTCGGTCGGCGTCGCATGCTTTGTGGCCTCCATGTTGTTCAGATTTGATTGACCTCGCAGGCGGAAAAACATCAAATGTCATGTCGTCCGCCTGTCGTCGTCGAAAACTTCTGATTTCCCTCTTTTCCAACGTCGTCGATGGAAATGAGCATTGGGTCGAAGATTTGTGGCTGCCGGTTGAGCGTTCGCTCGATCTTGGATGTATTCACCTCGACGATCGCGTGAGTTCCCCCCCCCCCCTCTCCCCAGATAGTTTGCTGATAGTTTATTTCTTCAAATCCTTCGAACTGCTCTAGACTGTTCTATCTGTCCAGGAAGCCCATCCGTTTCTTGCGTAGTAAAAACACAAAGAGAGCATGAGGCGAAATTGCATGACGGCATCATCCAGCAGAAGCTGGTGGGAAGAGACAAAGAGAATTGTGTTTTATCCCGAGGCTGAATTTCGTCAATTCGATTTGTGAGGACGCGAAACGACGACGGCGACGACGACCGAGCTCACTTCTGCGTGTTTGTCTATGCGCTCGAGAGCCTGTGCGTGGGTGCGCAGCTCTCTTGCTCCGGGCAATTCCACTTACCTGTTATCATATCGAGAATCCAGTCGAAATATCCGGACGGTGCCGACCGTCATACGACCGAAAGGCTTGTTCCGAAACCTTTCGGAGATTAACTCAAGCCAAATTCAAACACAGGCAGCTGCCTTCAAATGCACACGCGAACATATTGATTGCGATCTCGCAAACCGGTGCCGCACCGCGGAGTTCGTTCAGCGGGGGTCTTTTCCGATCGTCGCTCGCTTTGCCCGCTCAGAATTCCATTACCTCGCTTGTCTTTTTGACATCATCCGTCCCAAAACCCTATGATCGAAATGATTTAGGGAAACTCACCCCTTCTGAGCAGTTAGGGAGCTGCTCCCCATTTCGATTCTTTCTTTCCTCTTTTCCCCTTTTTCATTCCCCCGTTTTCCACCTTTAGACCTCCGGAATCACGGGAAGCGGGAAGTCCTCAACTCACCGTGGAAACCCCGATCTCCATTTTCCCTCCCTTTTCCCTATTGCTGGTTTTTCCCTCGAAATATTGACTCCCTGTGCCCCATTCATTGTGCTCCTCGGTGTTCTCCTGAATGTGTTCTTTGTCCCTCCCTCCCCCTGATTTCCCTGCTTGGAATCGTCGCCGATGTTCCCTCTGAGCCGCTAGCTCGAAACACGCGGAGCCGTGGGTTTCGAATCGTTGGGTTCTCCTTGGAGTTCGGATGCTCCTCTATAACTCGGAGGTGCTCCTGGCAGTGTCGTAGCTCCTGTCAGGTGGGGACAAGGAGTTGGGAGAGGAATCGGAGCGCCGACTTCTAGTTCAAAATGCACCTCAAGAACACGAATAAACGAGGGAATCGACAACCGTACCCCTTCGGTTGAACACGCGGTAGGGAGCACGAACGAACGAACGGATCCAAGATGAATCAGAGGTTGAAGGAGAAGGGGAAGTTCTGCTGAAGGAGCCACAGGAGTTCTGCGGTAGACAGCGGCAATGCTGATGATTTCGTCTCACAGGAGAACGGACTTTTTTGAGCCCACGTTGTAACTTCTCCTGAAAAAGAAGAAAATCTCCAAGGAGCGTTCTCAGTTAATCGTTCCCTCGGTACTGTCGGACAGAAACCCTGCTCTCGAACTCCTTCCTTGACATCCTTCGCGATCCTCCGTAGACCTTCGCTCTTCCACTTATTTTGAATCTTCTTTTCATCTTACAGTCCTCGTTTTTCTCCTGCTTCCCCTTCCCTATAACTTTATTTCGGTTAACGGTCTCCTTATTCTCTTTAGACGAATCCTATTTCCAGCCCGGGTCCCGATAGAGGTCTCGCCTTTCGGAGCTCTTCGGTGACGTCTGGTTGTTTCTCCTCTTCTCTCCACTCCGGGTACGCTGACCGCCTCTACTTTCCTCTCGTCCGGTCACCTCGACCTCATGTCCAAACCCCGGCTGACTGGAAGCTTTCCTCTGATTAGAACGCTTTTTTCCACACCGAGGGAGAACCACAATTTAGACAGTCTCAAACCAGGGAACCTCAAATGTCTGCTAAAGTGACTCTGGAGACCTTGATAACTGGCTAGAACTCCGGGTTGGTTATCAGGGGTCATATTTTTTCCAGATGGCCTCTGGCTAGTCATCAGGGTTTTGGAGTCGAAGTGTTCTTGGAGCCGCCGAAGCTTCGAAACTTGTTGGCCTTGGAACGGAGTCTCGAAGACGAATAAGTCGCGGATATCCGACGGCTGCTGGAGGATGCTTGTCGTAAAGCGTGTTCTCCTAGCGCCATAAAAAGTTGATCCATGCCCTATAATTCCGCGGGTTCCTGCAGCTCGACTCGGCGATATTTCGCTGCTCCTTTTAGTGTCCAGCTTCTGACGAGTCTCTCCTGGAACTTCCCACAAACGAATTTTCGGTACTCCTGACCTTAATATTGCAGAACGTGAGATGTTGGCGAGCGAGGCCGTATACCGCCGAGGATAGTGAGCTGCGTTCCGCTACGACTTGGAGATAGCTTCGAGGAAAACGTTCTCGAAAACGTCGACTATCATCCCAAGAAGTGACGCGACGGACAGATCTCGAGCTGGGGCGGAATGGGAGACTGTCACTTCTGCCGGCGACTGGTTTACGCAGCCCACAACAGAATGTCGTCCTTTCGGAAGCCGAATTGATAATAAATGAAAGTCCCATTACGGCGGAACTGATCACTTAGTGGAATTAATGACACCTTCGAAACGAGAAATTCGAGAAAGAGATATGGACAATTGTGCTTGAAGTCGAGTCATCGCTGGCCGCGCGGCCGGCGATCGACCGGCGAGGAACTCAGGGTTTCGGGGAGAAGCACACAGCAGCAATTACATTCGGAGGAGATCGTTCGATTTTTGAAGGAGATATTGAGCGCAGCTGATGAATCTTTGCCAAGGTAGGAAAACACTCGGTTCGTTGGTCGTTGATCCAGAGCTCGAAATCCGGCGGATGGAAGACCTTTAGGAATCTGAGATTACGTGGGTGGGTGGGTGCCTCAAGAGGCGTGGAGTCCATCGAGAACCTTGGAAAGTTGAAGCAACTGGAAGCGGGATCATAATCGACAAGAGGATAATTTATGAACGGACTCTGTCCGAGGATGTAGGCGCGCTTATTATTACTCTTTCTTTTCTTTCCGTCGCATTGTGAAATATTAGCTCGCAGAACACTTCTGCATTCCGTGGACACTATCCTCGTTCTCCTCATCCTCGGAGACATTGCTCCGAAGAGCCAAAGTCCGCGACAGGAATGTTTCGGGAGATTTTCGATGTTTCCAGAATCGATCAAAGCTCATCTCCTTAATAAAGTTCGACCTTCCGAGAGTTGGAAACATCGTTCAAATCCCAAGTGAAACGAATTACGGCACCGAATTGTTGAAGCGGAGGAAACGAAGAGGAATCTCGCAATCGGAATCGTGCTGATGGAAGAAGAAACAGCACGAAACCTGTTAACGAAGAGAGTCAAAAGCCCGTGGCAGCGAACGGAAAAAGTGCGTAAAAACGAGGAAAGTGTCAAGCAAACGGGCCAGCGGGTCACGAGCCGGAGAGGGAGCAAAGTTTGCTAAAAAGTTTAATATCGACGCCTGGCCAGTCATAAATTGAGCTCACGTTTCTCGGAGAAGGAGGTGATGGAGTCAATATGCTATCGGAACTGCGTCCCTCGGAGTGAACCAACAGATCTCTTTTGCTTCCTTCGCTCGCTTCAGTAACTCATTCCCTCCGTTCGATGAAAAAAGCTCGGCGGATGTACATTTTCGATCAGATACATTGTTTTCATGAAATCTGAAATCAAAAATGTTCCCTAGATCTGAACCTGACCAGTTTCAAAGAGAACTCCGGCAAATCCTAGTTTTGGGAGCAACTTTCATGTCCCGAGGTGTAGAAGGCTCGAGAGTAGCAATTGAAACTTTTCAGGAAGCGGGAGCGCGTCAAACAGTTGCAATTGCCAGTGTTGTTGTTGTTGCTGCCGCCGCCGTTCCCGCCGCTGTCAAAAGAGTGTTAGTGACTGAGTGAGTTAGGAAGCCGATAGATGCCAAATCACTGCACGGATGATTTCCTCAAACAAACTCGTCTTCACAAATTGGCCGAAACGGAACTCGCTTCCTACAGTTCGGGGGAAAAGCATCAAAACTTTTGGTCTCTCTCAGGTTCGTTGGTCAGGAGAACGAACGACCCAAGCAACCCTCCCAACTACGAATTGTTGATTCTAAAAAGCAAACAACAAAGTTCATCGTTCAGGGTTACATCGAGAAAACAAAAAAAAATGGAGAAAAAGATCAAGCATAAATGAGAGATTTCAACGAGCCTGTAACGCATGAAACTTGGCTCACATTTGTGAACAATGCGGAAGAGGCGACGCGGAGATTGTTCCAGTCGTGATGGAAGCGGAAGGCCGTGGATGATAAGCTGAAAACCTATTTGGACAGAATGGAGCTTGTTTGTTTCATCTGACGTTTCCGGTGGATCTCGCCCTCTCTCTCTCTTGGTCTCTATATATCTCAGCCTGTCTCTCTGAACGCGGTTCCCAGTTCGCTGGAGTCCGGGAAACGAATCAAACAAAAAGATGACATCTAGTTGACGCAGAAGATAAGCCAAGGTTGTCTCCAACACTTCTCTTTGACCCACTCCGATGCGAAAAGCCTCCGAGAGGCACTGAAGATGCCTTCAAGGGGGAATCCGAGCGGTCCCGATGGAATGAGGAGTAAATCATAATTCCGCGATCTTCTATCACAGTCCGATTACTGAACTTATCGAACCTATGCGGCCAAAGCTTCAAGCGATGGATCCGGAACGGACGACTGCAGTGGCTCCACCTGGCGAGAGGACTCGCGGAAACATATCTGACTCATCGGCAGGTCATACGCTACACAGCGCGGCAAAATATGAGATCAGCACGGAGTTGGCGAATAGCCGACCACAGATATGTTTCCAGTTCTCTCCTGAAGGACCGTGGAGTCGTCGATGACGTCAGTGTCCCTCGAAGATAGAAGCCCTGATGCCTTGATGCCATCATCTAATCATAATCAGCCAGGTTTGACAATCTATTTTCACCGTGGAGACGGTGATTTCTCCGTCTTGAAGCCGACCCTGTGTCGGAAAACTCTGATCGCCGGTGAGTTTCCAGCTGCATGAGGAAAGATTCATCCATCTCAGCGGCGACTTTTGCGAATTCAAGATTTATCCCACCGAAAATTGGATCGTACGCGGTCTTCAACGTTCGGAATCAAACAACGCGGAGTCCGTTGAATGTCCTAGTTCCTCGCAAGGACGCCCGGAGGTCACGGGCTTGATTGATACACTCTACGCGAACGGATATCTTGTTACCCTAAGAGTCGTATCGGCACATACCGGAGGAAACATCGTTAATCCGGTAGCTTGGGAACGGATATGTAGTTTGGGACGACTAATCAACAGAATTAGAGTGAGCCAAGTCGCTCTCAGGTAACTTGGTCCGATCGGAACTGAGCCACGTGTTCAGTTGGCTTCCTCGACAACGTTTAACGTCGTCTGCGTCCGTATGCTTCTCTTAGTGTTTCGATTCGATTCGACTGAAGCTCGAACGACGTAGAGCGATTATTGACGTGACGAGTATCCGTCTGCTTTGTTCTATGCGTTTGAAATCGGAAGCAGAGAAAACCTGCTTCTATGTTTCAAGTTGTTGCTGTTCGAGAAACGGAGGGCAAGTTCCAAGATTTCGTTCGTAGTCTAATCAGTTTGAGAAGAGAAGCTTCGCGGTGAAACCACTTCAGCTCACACACCCTCGAGAGCAGTTGACTCACGAACTCGAGAGATAGAATTGAAGGTGGAGGTCGACGAGAGAGACTCAGCGTAGTGGAGAACATTGTAACAACGCAGTCGAGGCTGCAACAAAAAGCGCTGAAGTGAGCACCAGGTATTGAGCGAACGTGATATTCAACGAGAAGAAACACCGCTAGGTGATCGACGAGAGCTGTGTCCCAGCCCCTGCCTGGCAGGTAGAGCCGTCTGTCTGCCAGGTAGCCAGGAACGAGCGGGTCTTGTTACCGGGAGACTGATGTTACGGGCGAAGGAGGCTCTATCCGAAGGCTTCCAGCGAGGTTGGTGCAACGAAAGGTGGGGTGTTTGGCTGCAGCAGTCAACCATCTCAAGCCAACGCACGACGAGATATAGAGAGGGAAGAACAGACGGACGGACAGAAGCAGACCTAACGCTTTACAGCACCCAAGGGAAGCGGCTACGGGCTCGCCAGGCTGGCAAGTGATGGCTTGGTAAATAGAGGTAGACGGAGAAGCGGAGGCCCTGATTAGAATACTGAACCGAATCGCCAAAGCGAGCCCAAATGAAGCCACTGCCTATTTACGGCCACCCGACTCGTCTTCTATTTCTCTTGTTGTATCACTGCCCCAGAGCATCCTTCCCTTGATGTGTCTTCTCCAGATCTTCACGGAATCGCCCGTCTTCACTGCTCCATGGACGCACTCTCCTCCCTAAGGCAATTCAACAGATTTCCAGATAGCCCGGATTCAAATTATCCGGCGTAGCCAGCATCCGGAACACAGCTGGTCTGGTCGCTTATAGCTCGTCGTAACCCGCATGGGAAAGCTGATGTTGGAGCGGAGGATTCCTATAGCCGTCGCTTGGTTCGATACGAATGCGATTGCTGTTCTCTACATAGAACGCCGGCAGATGCGAAGATGCACTCTCACATCAGTTGCGCGAAACGCACAAGAACGGTTGAAAGTCTCGTCTGATGTGGATCATTTGCCGCGATTGCGTTACAGAAGTTTTCAGCTCGAACTGGCCGGAGGCGTGGCAAACGGATTCGGCTCGATGAAGCTTGGACTTTCAGACATCATTCATTAATAACAATCCATCAATTCATTGATATGAGGATGAATCCGACGAGGCATGGGGGAGTGCCTTATTGCCGCGGCAATCGATGAGTACTGGTAGTTTTCGTCCATCTATTTCTCTATCTATTATGGCTATCAGTGATGGGTGGGGATAAATGTACTTCACAGCATTTCTAAATCATACCACGAACGTCTCTTCGCATTTTGGCTGAATATTCACATCGATTGTGACACGTAAAGCCTGGAAATTCAGACATTAATCATTTAAGACCCCCTTCTCATTCATGCTGATTGATGGATATTCGGATAAATTATGCCTGATTGTCTCAGCCTACTTCACGTTCAGGCGAATACCATAAACACCCTTGGAAGTTAAGGCATTATTCATTTATCAACATTTATCAATCCATGGCTCTGCCGATGGAAGTAGTGATAGATTGGTGGTTGATGTGGAATGACCACTCAAGTTCAGAAATTCCGGCATTCTTCCTCAGTTTGATAATTCACCCATATCGATTGATGGAATGTAAGTCATAATGAAACAAACTCGACTTCCAAGCTCTAGCAATTGGTTATTCTTGGAAGCTCGAACATGGTTCATCAATCACCATCCATCAATTCATTGATATATGGATGGAGCAGCGCGCAGATCGATGAATTATGCTTAACAACCCCCTACGGACGAGAGGACGCATCAATCACCGTTACAACCATCTTTAGTGATTGGTGGATAATTAATGCCGTGAAGTTAAAGCCATAATTATCCTCCGTCAAATCTGGGTCATGTCTCGAAACGGGATCACAGATATCATTATTCGGAAGCTTGGCGAAGAACGTCTTCACTGCCGCAGTCTCCTTGGACTAAGCTTCAGGAATTCAACTCGAAAGGTTTCTCCGAGTATTCGTGGCAATGCCCAAGATGTGCAGTGACGGCGCTAGCGATTGGATATTGTTGTTCCTTCACGAGCCTAACATTTGAGCTCAACAAAATGAGCTTCAAACAAAGCGAGCATGGACCCGTTATTGGATAACATTTCGCAACGTCAGCTCCAAAACAACCTGAAGGCATCCCACGGCACGTCGACTAGCACCTACCTGAAGGAGAACGCATTGGAAATACCGGGATTACACAAAAAGCCAATTCGCCAGCCGACAGAGTCGATCAAACGATTTCTTGGACTATGATGCTTCCTATCCCCTTGGCTACTCGCGAACAAAGGAACGACTTGATTAATTCCCCAACAGAGCACAAAGTACACAGGAAACGTTCCACGTGAGTCGACCTCCTAAGAAATACTCAGGGAATTCAAACGAGACTACGTCTGATCTTAAACAGTCAGTGGACCGGACACTCTGTCAGTGTTATTGCCAAGGGTTGAGACCTTGGATACAGGAATTTATTTCTGACATGAACCTCCCTCACTCCAATCCGACAGGCAACGCAATGCGAAAACCCTAGCAAACAGGATACACCCCCCCCCTCTCCCCCCGCCCCACGCGTCTATCTACAAAGAACAGAACCGAAAGGAGAACGGAACGCATTTGCTCCTTCTGTTCCAGTCTCCGCCATCAAAGAGGTCCGCCTCCTTTGATGATGGACAGTGAACAACGTAATTTTGCGCGGCGTGTTCTTCTGAACAATGTGATTCTGCTCAGCGTGCCGTGTGAACTCTACCAGAGATCTGGGAACTCGTCCGCGGGACGTCTTTGAACGACACGGGAGGAGGGATTGAGCAAGAAGGAGGAGGAGAAGGAGAAAAACGAATAGCGATCTCTGCCACTAAAAGCCCTTCGATAATGAATAAATGTTCTTGACTCACTCTGCAGTGCCAACACGACGGAGCCATCCATCATGAAATCGATTCTTTTATGCCATTAGCGCCGCCGTGGGCCGGCTCTGGAAGGGAACGAGATGAGAGAAGAGCAAATATTCCACTTTGAGTGCGATTCAATGACGAAGGCCAAGTCGACTCTGGCCATCGACAGCTCTCTGATCTCAGAATTTTTGCGTCTCATCGAACAAAATGTGGTCTTCGAATTCCACCCACCCGAGTGGGAAAGTATTCTCCTTGGATCCGTTCCTCATTCCGAGGTGTTATCAAACATGTCGGGAAAATGAAGCGAAAGATTTCAATTCCGAAATTTTGTCATATGTAGTATGCGATGTAAGTCATGATGAGCGTGGGAGCTTCGTCTTACGGGAGTCGCAAGACATTTGCAAATATCTCTCGAAATAGCACTCTAATTGACATATTTGAATATGAATGCGTATCTCAACTCGTCGTTTCCGAAAACTCCAATCTAAGAACCCAAAATAGGTGTAAACAGATCTCCGCGAAAAGGTTTCGGATAATTCGTTTCTTCGTTTGCCTCGAATTTCAAGTGACTTCGTCCATTTGAACATTCTCATCAAATGGGTGATGTCCAACGAGTTCTTAGGTTGCTCCCAGAGGACGCGGATATTCTTTGGCAAAACTCTAATCGTTTCATCGATGCTGTGTTATTTTTGTGGTGTAGTGGCACTCTCCTGGTGTTGGAAGAAGATCGGCTGCCCGATCTGTCGGTCGGTGGGTCTAAACGTCTTTCCGATGAAGCTCGTATGAATAAATATCCCTCTATAATAACATCGTATTGATAAGGAGCCAGTGAGGATCCTCCTCGCAGTGATCAATAATCGCCAAAGGACACACTCACAATGGGCTTCATTGTACTGTCTGGTCCCCATCGACTCGAAGCGCGGACCTTGGCTGGCTGTTGGCTACTTGTCCGCTTTGTCGCTTGCTTGTGGCTGGCTGGCCGGCAAGGAGAAAGGATCCTTATGCAGCACGCCCTCTTTCTTAAGCCTCTTTCGCACGCAACGAGAGAATCACTCAGCTGTCTTCGAGCCGAGCCACGAGCATCCGCGGTCCTTGTCGTTCCCATCATCAGCGTCTCTCTCTCTCTCTCTCTCTCGGTCGTTTGGATTCACTCCAGATCTGGGGCAAACTGAGCTTCTCTTATATTTCACATACACTTCACAATTTCAACGTTCGCGAACGTTCTCAACTCGAAACGTATCCGTCATTCTGTCGATGTTTACCTACACTTTCCGTATAGTTTTTCGTCCAACTCGAAAGATGATCTGCACGTCAAAACGTCGCAAATCGAGAAACCGAGTTGTTTGCGCATGCTCGTCCATTTGTTTGCGTGTTTGTCTGCGCGCATGCATGCACTCGTGCCGACCAAAACATCGCTCAGTGTCGAGAGCCGATTAATTAGCTGTCTGATTGTCTGGCCGCTCGACTAAGCGCTCGTGTTTGAAGAGGCTAAACTCATTTATCTGTTGTCTATCACTTAACTATGGTCACCACTTAACACGCTAACCAAGTGGTTTCCTCTGTAGCAACTTTGCTCTTAGCTTCAGGACAGTCGCGACTCGTCACCCGTCAACGTGCTTCGTCGTCTTCGCGCAGACGACATCGAGCTGCGCGACAGCCATCCCGGGTGGCTTCCGTGCGAAACCCTTCAGGGTGATTAGGTGTCATCCGAGTCTCTCTCTCTCTCTCTCTCTTTCTCTCTCTCTCTTTCTCTCTCTCTCTCTCTCTCTCTCTCTTTCTCTCTCTCTCTCTCTCTCTCTCTGTCTCTCTCTCTCTCTCGATGAACTGTTTAGGGTGGACCAAATGTGTTAAGAAGGCTTCTTGGACTTATCTCACTCAGATTGAAAGAGGTGGGGTGAGGTCGGTTGTCTTGTCGTGTTGTCCGAGGCTTCATTGGAAGTTTCTCCCCGGAGAATTCTCTCGCTCGAGTTAAGGTTGGTTTGGTTTGTGCCAACTCAACCACTGCCCGAGTACCCGAGCGAAGATTTTAATGGGCACTGAACAACTGATAGCAGAGCAGTGGATTCGGTAGTTTGTCCTGAGATTCCCCGGCAGGCACGGAGGGCACGGTCTCGGCCATCGGAACATGCCCGAACACGTTCCCTTGCCAGTTTCTCGCATCTTTTCTGGTCGATGAGGGATTCAATTCACGATTGGGAAGTCAAACAGCGCAAAAGGGAGGTGAGAGAATTCGCCATAATTAAGGCCTGGCTGGCCCCCACCCCCCCCCCCCCCCATTTCCCCGGAGGAAGCCATTATTACTCTCGAGCAAAATTAGTGTATAGTCGTTAAGGTTAGAGGACTAATTTGAGGAGTTTGCTGTGCTCCCTCGCGCGAGCGAGCGAATGCACGACCACGTTCGTTGTTGACCCCAAACGAAAGTCCTCGAAAGCAAAGTCGCTCGCCTCTTTGGATACTACTTGAGAGCGGCGGCGGCGGCGGCGGCGACGTACGCTTCCGTTCGTTTTCTCAGCTCGCTCGGGATGCAGTTTGCCTCATGGATCGACTGTTAGCAAACCTGGCGTGCTTGGGAAACTCGGCCGAAAGACCCGAAACGCTTGCGAAAAGTCCATGAATTTTTCGTCGCGATGCTTTGCCAAGTGTTTCGATGCGAATGCGTTCTCGGCAGAACGAACGTCATGCACTCACAAAAAGTTTGCGAAACTCTCTCGAGCTCTTAGAGTTAGCCGAGCCCATTAACTCGGTTGTGGCTGGCTGATCGATCGATCATCCGAGGGTTTTGGTGTCACCCAGCGTTTCGCGGTCTCGTTCTAATTTTGGAAAGAGAAAACTGTGACTAGATTAAGGGTTTCACTTCAGTTCTGACTAATTGGAACAATGTGCGACTTCTCGTGTCACCTTGTGTGTGTTCCACTTCGTGGGAAGCGATCGGCCAACAATGGTCCAGGTGTGAAAACTGAACAAGAGTTCTTTGTGGTGGGCGATGCGCCTCCTTCGAACTGGGTAATGTGAGCCTGAGTACAATGCCGCTCATTGTGGACTCGACGACGTCTGGGTGGGCTTGGAATTCGTCTTGAAACTGGGTCTTCCCGATCATGATTCACACCGTCGTCTGACCGAGTGAGAGAGGCTCCGACTTGTTTCAGGAAGTTTCTCCATGACTCGAACTCCGGTTCTCCGGACGAAAGCCGATTCGTGTTGGTTCTTCTGAGGAAAAAGGTTTGAATTTGCGCGCAATGCTGTTTGCGTAGCCCCAAACAAAACGGAGCCGCCGATTGAGCATGCTGGAGGTCCAGAACGTTTGCCGAAAGCTAAATCTGATGACCTCTTTTATGGCCCACCTTCCTACCTTGTCTCTGCTGCTACCAACGATGATGGAAATCGTGCTTCCAGCATGCACCGTCGCATAAGGAACACAAGAATGGAGTGGAAATGAAGACCATGGAGGCAGGCTGGAAGTGTTCCAAGCAGAATTGCTTTTCCAGTCGAGGAATGATTCTGTGGAAAAAGTCATGCACTGTTCCGCTTCCATTGGCTTGGTTACCAAAGAGAAACAAACTCGTGTTTCCAGAAAGTCGAGTCCGGGACAGGATGGATTGACCTCGCATTAGAATCCTGAAGGAGAAGAATCACTTGAATTGTTGTCGTATCGAATCACTGCTCTCGTGATGGTTTTCGAATTTGGAGGAATATAATTTTCCGGACTGGAAAATCTGGAGGCACAGAAACCGCCGCTGGCGCCGAATACGCAATCACGTCGTTTGTCCTCCCTCCCCCTTCCCCTCGATGTGTCTCCTTATTATTCATCTGCTCTGTCTGCAGTTTGTTTTCCTTCACAAACTTGCACGAAAGTGTTTACTTTCCAGTGTGCTTTGTTTTTCCAGCCGGCGTCATGTGCTCGTCGCTTGTTCCCGCAAATTATTCGCGAGCGACGTAAGCCGATCATATGCGATGAAATTCTCAAAATGCTTTTCACTAATTCTCCATATTCGTCGAAGAGAAAGGTCCATTGGTGGAACTTCCGGTACATTGAGCTCAACTTCCCATTCGTCATGACTCACCTAGTGCGGGACAATTCCTGAAAACAAGTTGGAAGAGATGCGAAGAGAGGAGAAAGCGATGGAGAGACAGTTGACGTCACCCGAGCTAAGCCTAATTATTGTTGTAAATGAGATGCGACGCAATTATTTGACTTCTCGAAACCTGTCGGGCAGGTGGCACCGAGTTTTTAGAAGCGGCCAAATTCCTCACTCGCTCAGCGATCGTCTGTGAGCAGCCTTGATCCCGCTGCCGACGAGCGCGGGGAAGCGAGAGGAAGCTCTTCGCCGACGGCCTTTGAACGGAGTCGAATACGTGTTCGACGTATCTGACGTGGAAATTCGCAAGAGAAAGTTGTCCCCGGCGCTGATAACATTAAAAGTGGAGAGGAGAGACGATCTAGAAGGGTGAAAGGCGCGGAGCGGGAACGATCGCTTGTTAAAAGTGAGCGAATTCTTTTGTTCGTGGCCTTGAACAAGTGATGACTACTAGATGTCCCCCATCTAGACGAATTGGAGTCTCGCGATCAGTCCTTTGGACACTTCGCACGATTAACAAGCGACAGACTGGCATCGAAGGACCGTCCGAGATTCATTCGTGGAGTTTCGAGACTGGATCTGAATGCATTCTTCATGGAAGTTATGCTGGAATTCTCAGTGACCGTGTTTGACGTTGAAAACAGCAGAACAGGAAGCACCGGATATTGCTAATGTCTCGAAATTCTCAGATTGATAATAGTTGACGAGTTCTCTCGAGATTCTCCTTGCCCCTGAGCCGTCGTTTGTCGCTCTTTGGTAAACGTTGGGGAACCCCTTGTTTAGTAATCGCTCCCAGTGCGAGCAGCGGTGACTGATCCACGTCGAAGACAGGAGAAAGGGAAGAGACTGTGGATTCCGGAGGCATGAGCGATCGAGTGAGACTCTGTAAGGGAAACCGAGGATGAATCGCACGAGAGCAGGGAACGGCTCTCGCAGTGCGTCTGTCCATCCGCCGCCGGCTCTTCTGTCGAAAGAGATGGATTCGTTGTTTCGAGGAGGAAAGCGGCAGGACGACAGATTGCTTTGTAACTTTGCTTTTGACTTTCGTTCATTGCATCAAAATAATTGCATTACGGTCGTTCGTTTGTTCGTCCGCTCGCCCGCCTGAACGCCGCGCCGTTTCCTCCTCATCGGCTCCTCAAACAGTGCAGGCACGAGGGTGGCGTCGACGACAGACAACGTGCAGCATCCAACAAACACAACGAACCGTGTTCTCGTGCCACGGCCGCGGAGCCATCGACGGGAAACGGAAATTCGCGAGCCCGCAACTTAGTGTTAGCAACTTCCTGTCTGGCTACTCGGCGGCGCGGCGCACGTCCCGTGAAATGGAGTCGTCGAGGTAAACTGTGCAACATCGGAACAGATCATGCGCGACGGAGTCCAGAGCTTCCGGAACGAAACGAGGAAAACACTCCAGGACGAAACTTCAAGGATCGGCGGCCAAGCAAAAAACTCGTTCGAGCTTGAAGCTCTCTCGATACGGCGCGGCGTCCACCTCAATTGACAGAATTTCATTCCAGTTCTCAAGTCGGCCAGAAAATCCCGAGTCGATATCAGAGTGAGATATCAGGCCTCCTTATCATCTGCAGGAGGAAAAAACAGCTCGGAACAGCGTATCTTAGCGGGCTCGATGACCTCAACGTTTTTCTTAGGGCGTCGATGTTGTTGTAACCTTCGCGGTCGAGCCTGAGCAGCTCCGGCCCGGTCGGATGTAAAAACCTCTTAGTGGTGTCAACTGGACCTCTTAGGCCGCTTCTTTCAGCCCCACAACACAACTGCTGATGCCGCGGCCACCGCCGGAGCCGAACGGAAGCGTGTAGGTCTGTTCAATTCTTGCTCTTTCGACGGAAATGGTTCCCAAAGAAGAAAAAAAAAACTTCCCCGAACTGCACTCGCACCGAGTCTGTCGGACTCTCACACACTTACAAGGTCACCACAGCGATCCAGCGCCGTACTTTCACTGCACGTATGTATGTTCATGCGTTCTACCCCCGCACGGAAAGAAGTCCCGAATGTTTTACACCCACACGTGGGGCGTGCTCAAATGGACGACCTACTCACGGGATCTACATACGCTCCTTAGATTCCCAGCCCACGCAAATGTGTTCGCACGCTGCGCAACCAGATTCGTGTCTAAATACGTCCTGTCCTTATCCGCGTAGATTCCCTCGGATTTCGTTCCTCGAGTTGGAGAACTCAGGGGTCTCGAGCCGGTTTCTCGATTCCAGAACTTCCAAGAGAACCGTCTTCTGTATCATGAATAGATTTCAGAATGAACTGATTTCAATCTACTAGGACTGAATGAACTCTCTGATTTCCAGCGGTCTGATGGAAGTTTCTCGAATCCGATCTCGAGTCGACTGGAATCGAGATTCCACGCTGAAATGTCGGGCGAATTCGTTGAATCTATTCACGATAACATTCTCCAAGTTCTTCTTCAATACTCGAAAACGAACTTGCAACGTGTTGTTTAAATGTTAGTTCCCTGAGTTTTTTGGTCTTTCTTCATCCAAGTTTTTGCTCGTCATTTCATGATTTTTGACGTCGGATAATTTCGTGACCACAAACCGTCCGGTATTCCCGAACCTTTGAGGAGAGTTTCGATTCGTATGACCTTGTTCACGGACTGCGTGCCTGATCCACGCAATGCCGCTCGAATTTATGAGACTACCCACTAGGTACAAGGGACTCTGCTCATTGCAATGAGATAGACACGTGCAGTACATGCACGGAACATGAACAGAGTGAACACCTGGTCGTGGACCCGTCGCGATAGAGATGTCACCCGTCAGCGAAGGATTTTCCGTGAGTTCATTTCAAGGGCTTACCCTGTTACAAATTCAACAATTCATTCAGTTCCTTTCATCCGCTTTGACAAATGGCTGCGGATGTAATCGCTCTGATGAACAGCGACATTAGGCTCGTCCCAACCACTTTGCCCTGGAATCAGAGCAAAAAAATTTAGGAAAATTATTTAGGAAACGAGGGCTCAAACCACCTGCTGTGCTTTTAGCCGAAAAAAACAAAACAATTATGTTGGAAATGAACCCCTGACCTACTTCCTTGCTATGAAATCTGGGCTGTGAGTAAAACGGGAATGAAATGATTGTCTTCGCGAGGCTGGAAGTCCGAGCAACGATTCCTGAAAGCAAGAGACGAAACCAAAGCACCCCACTTCTTTCGGCCGTCGCTCGCAAGAAGTCGATCGAAGCAGAAGACGGCTCAACCGACACACCTGTCTCTCCATCTCACATAGGCTCGGGTTTCAAGTAACTTGATGCTAGGGACGATTTTCATCGAGCGCCGCTGCAACATTCCTCGGTAACGGTTAGTTTCGAAAGCTGAGAGGGACCTGTACGATTCCGAGCACGCGTGCACGCGAAACTAATTATTCTGATCTCGTTTCGGAGACGAGAGTTCGTCTCTATGTGGTCAATCACTCTCAAGGCTCGAGTGAAAATGCGAGCTCCCTACTTCGGACTGCAGCACTTTTTTCTCGGTCAAGTCAGCGTTAAAGGTCTTGGGTAAGTAGTCTGGTCTTCCGAATGCAAAGTTCCGGCATAAATCATTTTTGAACCTCCATTAATCAATATGAATTGATGGATATTTGGTCGAATAGCACCTGATTTTTCCAACACATGACTTTGTAGGGCAAATGTCATCGAAATGATCGGCCTCCGATCAATTCACCCATGGATTGATGGAGAGTGATTAATGAATAATGCCCGATCATTCAAATAGATTCTAACAGGGACGAGCAAAGTATGCACGGAACTCCAACGGCCGATAGTCCACGATTGAACAAGAATTTCGAAGAATTTGGTTAAATCCCTAGAAGCCTTTGGAGGTCATGAATGTAGATGTCATCAATTCATGAATAAATCCAAGTTAGCAAACGGGTGGATTGAGGAGGTCTGCTTCGGTGATGGAATTCACCGGTTTCGGAACTCAGTATGCCCGTATGGGTGTTGAACATCTTACTTGTTGAATACCTCGGGATCCGGAAATCGGGCAAGCAGTACCGGATCGTCGGAACTTCACGCGGAAAGAAGACAGATGAATGGGACGGCACTCGGTCCTGTGAAAAATCTGGCGGCTGCAGGTGAGAAAGTGGCTCAAAGTATTCTGCAGACGTTTTGTAGGGAGTTGGATCGTTTTTTTTTAATCTGACCCATCCTCTATGACAAATGGCTGGCCCCGTTCTTAGGTCGCTTAGCAAGAGGTCTTATCATCACAAGTGAATACGCGGTCTAATGAGAACACATTCCCCCTCTCTGCTATTGGAGCGTCTTCTCGAAACTTCAGCGGAACGACCGGCCTGGCTTAGGCTTCCGAAACTCCTGCTTCCCTTTCTAATAATAAGGTCCAATTAGTCCGCCTCAGACAAGTAAACCTTCACTTTCCGGTATGTCGAGAATCCGGTTCGAATTATTCCCATCAGATTCGTCCCAAGAAAAAGTCATTTGGAATACGATTTTTAACTTGAGAATTTGAGTTTTTTCCTCGAGAATTCAGATTCCAAGCACAGCTGTTTATTTTTCTTGGAGGAGGCAAACTTATTTGAAGCGGCTTGGACCTCGACGCACCGGGAAGTGAAGGTTAACTTGTTAGACATCCGAAAGCTTCCGATGTTGAGTTCTGACGAAGTTTCCCGCGACAAATTTGAAGTTTAGTGCGGGCCGAACAGAGGACGCCACATAAGCAGTTGATGACACGCGACCGGCGACAGCAACCATTAACGGCGCTGACCTTGGAGAAACAGGAAAAACACGACATGAGTCATGCCTGATCGAAACATCGATGAACGCGTAATCAGCCGTAAAAATTTGTATTTCCATTCGTAAGAACGACCGAACCAACGATGCATGCTGCTTCACAACACAGGTACGCTGACACGAGGCGAGAAGGCAGGATACCGTATACACTCGTATGTTCATGTCGTCGTGTTGCGCACATGTTCAGGAGCTGGAAACTTCGCCGCAGTTTGACAGCTCAGTGATATGTTTTTTCTTTTTTCGCCATCGCACTGTTTGCGACGCTGCTTCTTCGCGTCCCGTTATTTCGACGAAGTCTCGATGCGACTGAATGCAAGTCTACGCCCGCGCCCGCCGCCCGTGTGACATCCATGTCAGCGGGGAGGTTGGAGAGAAAAAATATTTCCTTTCTTATTTCTCCGTTTCGACGGAACGAGGTCGCTTCAGCCGCAAAGCTTCGCAGACAGTAGCGGCTGCTGTTTCTTCGTTTTCGGCGGCGCCGGCGTCGTTCAGTGGCAAACAGACGCAAATATGACTACGACTTCATTTCGCGCTCCGTGCAACAATGCGTAACGCTCTGCAGGCCTGCTGACAGCGTTATGTCTGCGAGTGGGTTGCCTGTTGTGTACCTGATGTAGGCCGACCCGAAAGCGGCAACCCTGGTCGGACGACATACGGACCAGCCGTTCTGGAAGTAATTGCCTCGCGCCGACGCGCTGGCTTGAGGTTAAGCTTTCCGACCCTGGCGCCACATTGTGCTTTTTCATTTTTGCTTCTAAGTTTAAATCTTCTAAATGCGGTGTCCGCCACCAGAGGTTGCCGACTCAGCAGCATCTTTTCAGCGACATCGAATCGAATACTCGAACTTTGGTCGGATATAATTTCGGTGAAGACCTCGACAAGCCGTTGTAATTGGTTATCCCGGAAACCTTGGCTTCTATCACTCCGTAGTGATGAGTTTGACATGCAGTCTTAAACTCCCTTTATTCACAAACTCCGACTTCGTCTGTTCTGAGAGGGCGGCGATATTCAAATTACAAGTCTTCGCGGTAATAACGGCGAATTTGGAAACTGTGTTTACGAATTTGATGTTTACTCACGACTGATGTTTTGTGGTGAACAATTTTAAATGAAATCAGAATATGCGGGGCCAATCTCTCGGAACATTTATATCGATCAACGAACTGTTCTCCATATCAGACTAATTGCAAGAATTGAACTCCATTTTCTTACTAGAAGCTTGTATATCCCGAGAACGAGTCATCTAAGATGCGAGGTCCAAGGCCGAGAAATGTACCATACACTACTTCCGAGAAATCTGACCCAGTTTTTCAGAGAATCAAGAGGAATCTCAAGTTGCCTGAGAGAGAAAGACGGAACTCAGCCGCAAGAAAAGTTGTTGTGTCGCTCTTCGAGGAGGAGAGAAGTTCGCGAAAGCCGCGTGATTTCATCGAATTTCCCATGAATAATAGATCTTCACTTTTTCCTCGAGAAGAAACCGGAACAGGAAGGAAACAGGTGCAATGCTACTCGAGGATATGTAACAGATATTCCTATTCTCATCGGTAGACAGACACAAGCATGTAATTTATTTGCAGGGCAGTTCGCACATACGGGAGCGCAGTTTCCGAAACGGCTACGGAACGGCTCCCTGGAGAATAATATCTCCGTAGTTCCCCTTTCCCTCATTTCCGCGCCCTCTATCATTCGATCCTGTGAAATCTCGATAAGCTCTGATCAACGAACTAAGAGATTTCGGTGAAACGCTCACTTCGCCTCGGTATGTCTCTGACCGGCGCCGGATATCTGTTATGGGTCGGGTATTTGCGTGCGAGGTCTCTACGCATAGCGAGAGTACGGACGGTATTCAACGAGGCCAGCCTTCCGGGATGCGCCACAAAGGACGATGCTCCTCCGTGGGAATGTTCCACGCAGCCGACTTTCGATAGGAATGCTCCCTGTACCGATAGTATTCCACCCTGCGTGTAGTCAGGGCTCAGGTCGCATTTATCCTCAAGGCTATGCTGCCACGGAGCCAATCGTTGCTGCTAATTTGCCTCTACGGATCCATCGGTTCGGCTGACTTGCTCTCCTGAGAAGGAGAGGTGAGGCCGACAGGCAGCCATCCAGTCAGCCAGAGCGGCAGTCGAAAACGTACGTACGTTACGCTACGTACAGTGCGGGCTCGTTCATTCGCCGCGCCGGCCGTCATTTGGAGCCAAGCACCCCTTCAATGTGGCCCATTTGGTTCTAGCTACTGCTAAAGGAGAGTTCATGGTGTGTTCTTTCATGGTGTTCTAATAGTGCCTGGCTCACTGCTGCCGCCGATCGGCTATACAGCGAGCGAGCGACCGACCAACAACAATGTTAATGGCACAGGATTTAATGTCGTCCATTGGTCAGAGTCATTGAGATGGTTCGAGCACGATTTCGGCCAACGTAGACAGTTTTTTCCACAGCGTAGAGCGCCTCGGCACTCAGAAACAGGTTTTTCCGATAAACTCCCTCATGACTTTCGTTGGATCTGAGAAACCCCGATACGCGAGAAGGAGTCAGGCGGACCGAGTATTCGAGCCTCGACATTCAGACAAAAATGAGTGAATATTGTTGATATTCGATGTTCATATGAGCAGCACTTCGAGCATGCTGTGTCGATCAAGCCGTGAGGTCTTCGTACAACTCATCGACAGTTTCTGCGCCGAGATCTCACGGCGGCTTGTGAACAACGATATCACACTCCTTATGCTCGGCATCTCGGATCCACGGAGCGAAAATTTCCTTGACGAAACGATGGTCAGAGAGTTCTGTAGGACGTTCTCTCGATTCGGAATCCACAACCATGTGATCGCACCTCAACTTGGTGTGGCGAGGATTCTCCTGCTCGCGAAGAACTTCCAGACTGCAACAGAATGCCTCGGTTATCTTTTAGGTGTGAAGGACGGTTTCAAGGAACTGATCCTGTACTTCAACATGACTCTTTCGTTCCCGGTCACCAGTGCGTCATCTGAAGGATCCTTTAGCGCATTGAAGAGAATCAAGTCGAAAGAGACCTCACCGGAAACCTTTCCGAAAACCCAGGCCAAGTCGTTGACGCATTCGCAATGAGGAGTGACAGAAAATTATCATTTGCACTCTGAGCGAGATCAATCGCAAGTAAGGGTAGCTCGCATGGGGACAAAACTCAGGTATGGAATCTTTCTCATTGAGCGTTTCATTACCGGTCTTCCGCACCGGGGGGAATCATTTGAAAACGAAAGAAAAAACCCTCATTGTCCCACCGTCCAACAACACCAGGGAAATCGTCCCGCTTCGTGAAAAAAATAGGCTCGCTACGCCACTGCCAAGAGTGCCGAGAAGGACACAGGAATTCCAACCGTTTGGTTCCTTCGAGGTATCGCGGTACCAAAATGTGGTGAGAACAATTGCGTCACGCCGTGATCAAGGGGATAACGTGGCCAATAGCCTAAGAGCAGCGTTCGGCGACTGGGATCCCATGAGGATCGCGAGCCGCTTCCAGGTTTTCCTCGCTGTCTGGATTTCCTTGCACGTCTCGCCGTCTCGAAGATCGATCTCACGTTTAGTTACAGCAATTCTGGTTATCGCTTCAACCAGAATTGGTACCGGAGGTTGGTTTTCTGGTACAAGATGGAGAATGGGAATCAAGGCTATGCCAATCCGGTGGAGTGCCATCATTCCTGCCGAAGTGCTGATTACTTGTGTACCCTTCAATTCATATCCATTGCCGTTTATTCATTATTCATTTATCATCGTTCGGGCTGGAATCTGAAGAGATGAAGCATAAAACCGAGTTTCCAGCGAATCGCTGTTCCAGTGAGGCTCCCGAGTCGTTAGAAGCAATCTTTGTATTCTCACTCGACGACAGTACGGCCGCGCTGTGCTTGGCGACTCTCACAATACTCTGTAGCGGTCTCTCACGTTTCCAAAGAGAGGTTTCGTCTCTTTACAATGGCGGAAAAATGGCGACAAAAACTCGTATGGGATTGCCGTCGACGCAGCCGATCCAAAGAACATTCTTGCTGTCCCCGTTTTGTGTATACAAAGCGCGAATCCGCATCGAAGGTATCTCTCTGTCAGGCCAGCTATCCTCTATACGAAATCTATTCGGCAAGTCCTCGAAATCGAGTTTCTCCGAACGATCAGACTTCCTTTCCATTTCAATTTTTTCCGCACTCCTTCCACAGGACGTCCGTGGGGCTTTTAATGGTGACATCAAAGCCCGGAGCGGGCGAGGGGCCCGGGACGAAAGCAGGTGGGAACGGAACCCGTTGTTTGGAACGGGGTTTGTTTGAACAAACCACAGACTTTGCTGCGCAGAAAGTTCTATGGGAACTTTTCCGCTTATTGACTTTGTCCTCAACGGGACACAAAACTCGCAGGACCGGTCATTTTCCTGCGTCAACGTCCTTTGTCGTTCCGCTTCCAACGGGATCGAGAGGGACGGAATACAGATTCAGTGGAAAGAACTCTGAAGGACGGTGGGAAGTGCTCGAAAACAGCGGAGGAAAAAAGCACGACAGAGAACGAGGAAAGCAACAGAATCGCTATTCATTCGAAAGTCAACTCCGATCTCGTGGAAAAGGCTAGGTTATTGAATTTCACAACACGTTTGACGATTTTGGGTCACGTTTGATGCCGCGACTCCACTTCAAGGTCGTTGCATCCGTCTTGACCAACTTCAAAACACATTCTCCAGAAAACAGCAGCTCTGAATCGAAAGAGTTTGGTTGCACGAGATCGCACTTTTTCCACGAGATGAATTTTGCGTACGCTTAGCTTGCTCTCGTGAGTTACTAGGATCCAGATAGAGTTTCATTCGAACAGGAGGATCATTCTCGAAAGACCACCCTAGACTCATCGGCAACGCGACATTCGGATACAACGAATCGTCCAGAGAAGCTCCCCGCAGACGTCTTGTCGATGAGGGAACTGATGAGATCCACCAAATGCTCCTTCGGTCGGATCTCAACCAACTTTTCTCTAACAGCAAGTGCCCAAGCCGCTGCCTGGGGAGCCTTCCACGGGTTCTCTTCCCTCGCTGTCGCCGATTTCCCGTTGGTCGATGTCCTACCGGAGGTTCCGCAATGTTCTCTAAGGGTATAAATACAAAATGCGCAACAAGCTGCACTTGTTGAAATAATGTGCGAAGTCGTACCGTTGACCAAATTCTTCAACCACCGTAGTGGCGTTAGCGAGCGCCTCGCACGCTTCGTTGACTTTACTTACGACCGGCTTGCCCCATTTCCAGCCATCGTTTTCCCTCATCTAGCCCGCTCCCACCCCGATTTCCCGCGTCCTCCCCTGTGCACGGGTCGTAAGGCCCGTAAAAAATTGCCTCGCAGAAACGCTCCTCCTGCTAGGGTTTACGAACATTTACATACCACCTTGTAACATAAATAATACGTTAATATTTTGGCGACGTTCCTTCCGATATTCCATCAGTATCGACAAAAGTCCGAATCGATGCGAGTTCCTGAGACAACGCGGCAAAGAAAACTCTCCTGATACGAATCATCACGTCGACCCTTGGAGAGTGGATGCCTTTCGCAACTTCCCGATGAGCATTTGAGGAATCGTCCACCAACCCGTGACCAATGGCCAACAGCGCAACAAATTCTCGAGGTCGGATGAGCTCATCATCGCATGGTCAGCTCAAAGATCCAAATGAACGACGTCCTCCCCACCCCTAACAAGGAGGAACGCGATGCAAAAGGAGAACGATGTCCTCGTTAACAGGATGAGTTGTCGGCTCGTGAACCAAGTGAGGAGTTGGAACTGATTCGCGCATATCGAACTCAGGACGACCGAGGAGAAATCGGTAAGTTTTGTCTCAAATAGTTCTTGGATTATTAGGAAGGAAAGAAAACCTTACTATCTGAGGTGCAGTTGTTCGAACGGGGAAAACTCACGACTTCGTCATCGCTGTCGACAACAAGAGACTTATTTGGCCCGATGACCTCGACGTGTCTTCGCGATCAGTGCCGCGGGAGAAATTCTATTGAAATAACAATTTTCCTCTCAAAGTCGACTGAATCAGTGATTCCTTGTCGCAGTAGTCGCTGCCATCGAGTCCGGGAAGCCAATCGCAGAGGACTCTATCCATTGTTAGTGATAATGAGGATTCGTTACCTAGCTCGCGCCGCTCGGCTCGGCTCCCGATAGAATAGACTTCTCGGACTTTATCTCCGCTCGGGCTCACTCTTTGCTTCACTCGATCTTGTGTGGGGCGACTGCGACTGAGTGTATATGGGCACACGTGGCTTATGAGTCTGCAGCGATCGGGAGCGCTTTGCTTTGCCTGCTGTCCCGTCTTTCAATGACATAAACAGTCGAGCTCGGTTTTCCTCATGCCCAGCGCGTTCGGCGACGAAGCACACTCCAAGGAGTCAGGATAGATCTGAGGATCGTATGCACCCAGGTTCAGGAGGACGACGCTGATGACGTGGGCGTTCGGATGCCGAAGGCACAAACAATAAATTTTCCTGTTTTGACCCAATTCTTGAGAAGCATAAGTGGCGGCAGGCGGCAAAGTGGAGACGAGCACCGGCAGCTGGAAGCCTTGCCAACTGGTCAACCGCCCGAGGGAATCCTGCACACGACCGAAATTGAGGTTGCTATCCTGTTACCACTGTTCGATGTAGGGTGCTTCTATCGGACTTCCTCCTCTTTCCATTCGCCCCTCCCCCTGCTCGCCTTCCCCCGTTTCCCCCTTGTCAGTTTGCGGCAACTTACCTCAGTGTAACGAGATGTGCTGTAATCGGAGGATCTCGGGTGTCTATCAGTTGATGTGAATGGGTCTGAATTCGGTCGCTAGTTGTTTTTGTCCAGGTGGGTCGTTCTGCAGGTTGGCCGTAGAGTTTTCGAATCGATGAGTCAGTCTCGCATCAATTTCTGAAGTTCCAAAACTGAACAATGTTAGAGGTTCTAACTCTCTCGTGACAGATCTTTCAAAGTTCGACATCTTCCGTGAAAGTCATTCGACGTCGGCGTTGTCGATTATCTCCAAAGACTCTTTTGTCGCTCTTGTCGCGTGGCTTTGAAAAGGTTCTCGGGTTTCGAGTCTCCTCGATTGAGTCAGGCGTCGCGTGTACAATCGAGTCTCTTACTCTGTCGAAGGCTCACTATACTTGTCGACCGTCGGAGATATCGAGTGAAGGTATTGACCAGGCAACTTCGAAAGCCAAGTGGATTTATCCGTTCCGCACGCTCTGTAATGAAATCCGAAACCAAAGTAATCTTCCGGACAAATCCCAGTGGTTGCGTTGGCGTAGACGTTCTTGTTGTTGTCACAGCATTCGCTGGTCGCTGGAAATGTCCATTCTCTTGAGACTATGTCGATAGAAGATACGGATCAGAAACACTTCGGATCGCGGTGGGGGACAAGGACAACCGGAGCAATTTCAGCGGTCACGAGAGTCTTGTGCGTAAAGAACGACCCCCATGTATTCCACTGCGTGACACAACACTACGAGGACTTCATGGAAACGGTCCTGATCAATCATCAATCGTCAATCAACCACCTCATTTCGCTTATGATGAAAGTCCTTGGGACTTCAGGAATTGATTATAATTCTCGCTTCATCAATCGGAATAGGTGGATCTGATTCCTGAATCTTCGCGAGTCTAACGTCGATTGAGCATCACTCGTCATTCCATCTTATGATTCCATTAATCTCTGACTCTGAGAATTCTTCCCGAACTCGCAAAACTCTAGAATTGACGGACGCGCTGCCAAGCTTCACAGCGCAATGAAAAAGACCCTCTCGGAGTTTGAAACCAGCTGGACTTCTTCCGCCCGCCGCGTTGAGGCGTGTCTCTCAGCAAACAGAGAGCCGTCACCCGATATTGACACAAGCGACATTGCTTCTCGGACTTGTGCACATGGAGAAGAAGATATCAGTCTGTTTCTATTGACTTCGTCATCGCTCTCCCTCTTCGTTCGGTTTCTCCATCTTTTTTTGGAATCCTGTTGAAACACCTCCCCGCTCAGACTCTGGCACTCATCCACATACGTACACAGTGCTGGTACATCAAAACCCGCTACGGAAGCGATGGAGGTTTAGTCACAAAAATGAAAAATGACTCAAGCTCAATGAGAACTCTTTCTCTCTTTGAAATGAGGAGCTGAGTCCTTTGAGTAAACACTCGACTTCACTTTCCTAAAACTTTCCCGACGTGTGCCGACCCCCCGCCTTTTTTTCCCTCAAAAACTTCGCTCTTCGAGCTTTTCCACCAGGAACGGGATCTCCTTTCATTTGTGGATCGATACTCTCGGAATGAGGTCTCAACAGTTCGACATATCGACATTTTTCAAGTTTGCGCTTCCCCAATGAAATAATCAAGTGCTGTCTGCCGTGCTCTCGGGTCGTCGAACGAACTCGTATTCCTTATTGTCGGGTGAGGAATCGGCAGCCGCTCGTTCTCTTCCTCTCTTTGTGTTCTCAACCGATCTTCTCCAGGATGATTCCTTTCACTCGCTCGGTGGTCGTCCGAATTCTCCCGGATCGAATGTGTAGCAACCGTCGGCTGCTGTTGCGGCTATTTGCTTCCTTGCCTCAAGGCAACCAAACAGGCGGTCCTGTAGGGGTGTACCCCACCGTATAGGCAGCACGCGGTATCTTCCAATATAGCTGTTCAAATTGCCTTTATTCTTTTCAGGAGACCTCTGTTCAGTTCTCACCCGTTATGTCTTCTCCGCTCTCTCAACGAGCATTTGATACCGAAGATTGTGATTTTTATTCTTCTCCTTTTTCGAATTTTCGTCGACTTTTCATTCAAATTCCTGAGACGAAGTCGTGCGGACTTCCTTCCCTTCGGCAGAATGATTATCCCATAAAAGGTAACGCCACGTAATTCGAATCATGCACACATCATATCACAAGTTGTTGAGGACTCTCCACCTGAGAATTCACTCAGACTCTGAAAACAATTATCACCGTTTCCCATGTAGCAGCTCTCCAGAGCCCTCAGCGAACCACAAAAAAAGTAGGTGAGTTTCCCACTTTGCTCTCGGAGAACATGGCTGCGTGTGCAGCAGACTGGGTCGGTCAGCTCAAGGCTTACTTCACTTGGGACCTAGGGGTAACAGCGACCAGCCGCAGAAGCAGCAGCCGCGCTAAAGAGTGACAGCTTTGGTGGTCCCGCGTCCACCCTCACCCTCTATCTCTGTCTCACAAATGGAAGCCTCTCTGGAGACCAGTTAGAGCTCACACTCTTTCGCCCGCCCGCTCACACACTACACAGACTCCTATCCGTGGAGATGACACTCACGGAGAGTCAGGAACCTCCGCGGCCCTCCGGCTTTCCGGTCATTTGCCCCGCTTGACCCAGAGCCCTGTCCGCTGACGAGCGGATCCTCACCCGCAGCGGGGCAGCAGCAGCGGCGGCAACTGTTTCTCATCCTCATGAACTCCAATCGATTCAGTTGTCAACGGTTTTCAAATTTCCACCGCGGTTCTCCCGATATTGACCTGGTCGTGATGATTCTGGGACTCGGACTCTCCCTTTACGGAGATCATTGAACTTTGACTCCTTCTCGAGCGCAACTGATTCCGTTCATTCCGTCTACTTTTTGCATTGTCCACTTTTCTCGCTCAGTTTCGAGAGCTCTGGAGGATTTTCAAAAATCGCGCCGCTCCAGTGTGTGGCGCGATTTTTCAAAAACTTGGCGCTTCTTTTCTCACTTCTTCTTTTTCCTGCTTGCTCAGCGCCATTGCCGACCCCGCTCTCAACGGTTTTCCCCAGTTTGGAATGAGGGTAAAAATTTTCGATGTTTTCGAGAAAACTGAACCCGGAAATTGAAGAAGAAAATTCCCGGGTGATCCATTTCCGTGATGTCCTCGTATACAGCACGGATCGCGCCCAAATAGACAGGTGAAAAGGAAAGATGCATGAATATCGGAGCGTGGACGACGATAATGCCAGTGGTACAATAAGCGGGTAGATATAAAAAGGAGGACGCAAAAATACAGATGGAAGTAGGCTCCGGATAGCCGTAGGACACTTGCTGCGCAGCTTGATAACAGATGCAGCAACAGCATCGACAGCAACAGCGTGGGCTGGTCTCGATAAACAACAAAGGCCTGAGTGAGAGTATCAAATGACACGAAGTTGACCATTAGCTTGACAGAAAGAGAGGAAAGTAAGGAAGAAACACCAACTGATAGAGATGGGACGGAGTAGGAGAGCACTCTTCAACAATGTGGTGTTAGTCGCTCGGACGATCGGTTGGTCGCTTCGCGGAGTCTGTGTGATCGGTCGGTCGGTCGGTCGCCTTGTTCTCTCTTTTACTCCTCGGTGCTAGTTATTCCGCTCTTATCCAACGTCCTCATCAACCCGTGTTGTTGTACTCGCTGGGAGCAGATGGTTGAAGGGCTCGCGATTATTGTATCGACTGGAAAGCTCATGGGAACTACTCACTTACAGTCGGTATTGTGGCTTGTTCAACATCGTTCTCACTTGAACGTCACCGAGTTATCGAAAAGCCGCTGCTCGAAACCTTTTTTGACCCCAATTCTGAAACAAGAAAGTTATCGAGAGTAGAATGTGAAAAACCGTAGGAGAATAAACCGTTTTCGATGAACTTTCCTCATGGTTCACGTTCTAACAAGTCTTGATATCTGGAAAACAGGATCCCTCGGAAAACTTAGAGGAGGGAGCGGCATCTTCTGGAGTCTATTCGACACGCTTGTTTGCAACATTTCGAGTACCGGGGAGATAGTTAGTAACAGCGCCCGCCAAGGCGGACGACGCAGCCGCCGGCGAGCGCTTTATCGGCGTCGACAACGACGAGTATCGGCGGTAGAAGACGGATATAAAGCAGACATTTATAGCACGTCTGTCGTACGTTCAGTGTGTTTAGCTGCAGGTGGAGCGGCAACAGGCCTCGCGACGAGATGTATGCCAGCTTAGCTTAACAGACCATAAGCCCTATAACTCGGCCTCGCCAGTTTGCCCGCACCCTGTTCGCAGCGGGTCAAAGTCCACGGCCCTCGATTCTCTTTTGTCGTCGTCGTCGTTGAGTTCAACAAACCAGGCAACCTAGTGAGACTGGCCCAGCATTCGGGGGAACGAGCGATCCTGGATCTCCCTCCCCCTCTCCTTCTAGTGCTGCCTACAGGAGCAAGGTTCATAAAGTGCTGGTGTGAGGCAATTTATGACAACATTCTCTGTGTCTCAGCGTCACTGGTTCCCAGCGTTGTCTTCCCCCTTGCATACTACATTCTCCCTGACCCTGCTGAGACCTTCCAGGTTTTCCTGAGTGCACCCCGTCTCCGAGAAATTCCTCGGGTCTGGTTTAGGGGTAGTTTGCTTCAGTACCGTGTTGCCAAAAGGTGATCACATTCTAAACTGGTAAAACTATGTTATTTGATAACGGCATAGGAAACTGATCTAGATTCTCGCCGTCTCATCCTGTCCCGAGCTAACCACCTGACATATGTAGACTTCTACACTTTTGACGGCCTTCTGTTCGTTCCTTTCATACCGTTATCGGGCTCCTTGCTTTCTTGATGCGGAGACGAGGGTGATTTATAAATTATTATGTATCTACATATATAAATAATATATATAATATTTAAATATATATATAATAATTTATAATTATGTATATATGAATGAGATATAAATATATAAGAGGAATTTAGATATGGTAGGAGACGGAGAGAGAAATACCAGAGCGATGAGGGAGATTTCGGCCAAGAAAAATAGAGGGTTACGAATATGGAAGAAGAGTAAAAGAATGATACAAGTACGAATGGGGGTTATGAGAAAGAGAGAGAGAAAGATTGTAGAGGAGAGAGAAGAATCCGTGGGAGAGGAAGGAGACAAAGATGGAAAGCTGAGGGGAACTGAGAGAAAAGAGGAGGAATCATCGTGAAGCTGAGGAACATGAGGAAAAATTGGGAAAACGGAATTCGAGGAATTGAGTTATTTAACAAGGCAATTGGTCGAGGAAGAAGGTCGGGAAGCTGAGAGAGAATTATCAGCGAACTAAGCATATAGAAAGATGGAGAAGGGAGAGATGGAGTTGGACAAAAGAGACTGCTCACGCAGCGAGTATTAAAGCTCTTGAATCTGACATGAATGCCGCGTTCCCTGAAACTGTAACGATACATCTACCTTCCTATCGACTTCTAACAGGTTATCAAACATCTTGTCGATCCTGATGAACTGCGACTGGCGAATAGCGATGCGACTCGAGTGCGAAGCAGACTTCCCGTCACTGGAGGAAGACGGCAGAGAACGGACAAAAAATCGGATGCTGACATTCGGAGGAGAGGCGGAGAAGCCCGGTGTTTGTGGCTGCAATCAGAACAGCGGGAACAGCAGGGCAGCAAACGAAAGCCGAGACAAGCAGACGGGATGGGAAATTAATTTGTTCGTTTTAAATAGCATCAATCAGGAGGGTGCGGAAAGCGCGTCCAAAGGGCAACCACGGTACACGGGAACGAAATGAGGCTTTAATGAAGCGATCCTCAGTCTTGCCCTCGACCGGTCATTTGAGCGTCCGAGCGCCTTTTCGCGATTCGCTTTCCCAGTTTCGCCCCTTCAAAATCCCCACCGAACCCCCTTCAAGTCCCGACGGCTCACTGAACCCCTCCGTGCGCTGGCACGCTTGCCCGAGAAGCTTCTCTTGCTCTCGTTCGAAGCCTGCCTCCTATAATTTACTCTCTGATTCTTCAACGTATAAAAAGGTCCCTCGCTCTCTGTGTGACCGTTCTTTCGTCGTTCGAATGGGGCAATTAACGGGCGAGCTCGATAGCGGACGCGACCGTCGTCGGTGGGCTCCGTTTTCCCTCTCTTCGCACCTCCTCCAACCCAAACAACCTGATGAAAGCCTCTTGCAACAGAGTCCCAATAACTATCGACGTATCCAGTCTCAAGAAAACGGAACCGAATCTGATTCTGAGCTGATTTGTGCATTCGATTCTTATCTCTGATACGAGTTCACGCCTTGACTGAATCTTTGATAACTTTCAGCCGCAACCCGGACGCCTGAAATCGTTTCAGCGAAATCCTAGTGTTTCACATCAGTCGTCAGTCACGCGACTGAATCTCGCTAAATGAGGGCGAGCGATAGTTTATGGTTTATGGTTTTATGCGTCCTCATTCTGGTGAATGACCCTTTCGCTCCAGGGGCGAGCAAGCTCAGCGGGACAACGGTCACAGATTTGGGGAAAGTGGACACCGGTGAACCCACTCCTATACACAGCACCGTATTGCTCTTCTAGAGCCCGGACATGTCTATCAATGCACACACTTCCGATGGACAGCAACGCTTCGCTCTCCTAGAGCGCGGACACGTCCATCGGTGCAGATGCGCACAGTTGTGCCGCAACGACGTCTATACACGTTTGTATACGTCGTGGTGTGCATCCCGGCGGGCTTCGAGATTCGAACCACCGCCATCGAGTTCTGGTTACAAGATTAGCACTAACAATCGGCCGTTTGATCCCTTTTTCGGACACATTGGTTGAATCAACTCCAACCAACGGTGCCTAGGTGAAGGGAGGGTCCTAGCGGACACAACCCGACACCAGAGGGAAGGAACCGAATTGTCATTGGTGCTCCATGACGCCAGAACTCAGCCCCGCCGAAGCACGGTTACAGTCCCATGCCAAGGGGACCGGCTGTGTTCGTTGCAAGCAATCAGAGAAGCTCTGTCTCTGTCATCTTGGAGTTATTGAGAAGCAACTTCTCCGTCTTCCAATACGAAGAAAGTGATCCTGAGTTAGACTCCCAGCGGTCAGAGCTCCTCGACGAGAATCGTGTGACGCAATTTCGTTAGTAGTCTATTGCCAAACAAAAGATGGATGTTATCTGAAATTTCTATCTCCGACTTGGGGGTCGTTTGCGGTTGTTGTCTGTTTTTCGGTCGTACGGTGGCTCACCCGCTGGCTACGGCTTTCTCTGATCGACGGGCGTGGCGAACCAGCACTGCCAGCAGCGTGGGTAGATGTGGGATTTCGTGCGTTTGTCATTGCTCCGTTCGCAGCTACGACGCACTTGCCGAGGATTCTCTTGTTTCCCCGATTTTTCTCCGGATCTTCCTCCGGCATTCCCTTAGCTTTTCACTCTCCTTTTTTTGTTCGACACTCACTCGCCGGCTCTCCCGTGGGAGCAATGCAACCCCTAACGGCGCGGCGCGGGACTCGTCCCAACACAACCGGAGCGACGACTTTGACGGCCGGCGGGAACAACATTGACAACAATCATGGTCTCGTCGAAAATACCAGAGACAACAAAAGCAAAAAGACGGCTGAGCGCGACGCCAATTAGGCGAGACGCGACGGCGGAAAGACGGCCGAAGATGAGAGAAATTCAAAGGTAAGCACGAGTTACGACGAGACGGACTCTAGAGAAAGCTCAACGAAGACATCTTCGACGATTGAGGGAAAACAAGAAGAGATGGAATGACAGCCTGGATCATAATTGCGAGAAAAAAAATAAGAAAAGAGAATGACAGAGAGAGAGATAGAGACAGAGAATTATCGGGAGAAAATCAAGACACGCTGAAAGAAATGTAGGGCGCGAACGACCAACCAAGGTGAGCAACAGCATTTTTCGACATCTGAAACTTTTCCGGGCATAGATGAGGGCGATTTCCAGCGAGCATTGACCGCTGACACTTCATCAATGTACGTTTGTTCTCCTTGTTGCTACTCGTTGACCTTGAACTCACTTTTTTTCGGTTTTGTTTCCGCCTGCAAAGTATGAATCCTTTTCTTTTGCGGTTCATCTGACCAAGGATGATTCAGATCCAGCCCGTTCCGACTGGAATAACATGAGACTGCCCTGTCTGGATGTCGAACCCGCTCGACCAAAGTAAACCTCCTCTCATATGTTTACATTTATATAACTTCTTATTCAAGATTTTGACCATTTCCTTCAGATCTGGACTTCGACCCCCCCAAGGAAGTAGGGACACCGCTACAAAGTTTACCACGGAGTCGATGAAAATCTAAACAGCCGCCCAGTGGATGGGCGCTGGCATCCGTGCCAGATCTTCTTCTGAATGCAGACGCTGTGAACCTTTATTAGGCGCCTTTTTTCTAAGCCCCCATTCTTTTTTTTGCGATCAATCCCCTTCCCCTGCTTTGCCTCCGGACCCCTCTTGTCCCCGGTCCCTCAGATTACTGAGCTCGCCTCCAATCCAACTTCTGCTCCTGCTCTCCCTTTTTCTCTTGCACCAAGTTCCCTTCGAAGGCTGCTTGGTTTTTTGCTGGCCGTGTCCCGCTCCACTTAGTCTTCTATCGCCCCTCCTCTCATTTTGTTCCCCCATCCCCCAGTTCCCCTCCCCTCCCCTCCCCTCGAATTGGAGATAGTGCTTTAACGATACTTAAGAATGTCTGCTGTTGCTCAAGCTGCTTCGGCTGCTGGTGACGGTGGTGATGCGCTGGTGGAGTGGGCGCCCTCCGTTCGCGTTCTCAGAGTCGGTCGACGAGGCTCTAAATGAAGGATCCATCTTGAAGAAGAAATCCAAAATGCAAATCAACAATGATTCTCTCAAAAATTGCGTTCACGAGACGTTCATTTTGCTTTTTTGCTCTTCTTTTCCTCATTCGTTTGTTCATTTATTCGTCCATGCGGCGCGGTCCACGATCAACACTGGAACTTGCATGCATCAGTGAGCGGGATAAATACAGAAAGAAAAAAAAACAATCCTTCAAAATATGCACTCCTCGTGGAATCAATGAGGAGAACGGGAACTCCGACGGCGAGAGCTCGTTTTAAGTGAGACGATTCCACTCGCATACTGATTAACATCTGCGAGACGATTTATATTTCTCCGTGGCCTCTCTCCGCGTAGAAATCTTTCCTCATGATCCCAACGAAATGCAACTTCCGATGCTTAGAAACGTGAGGATCTTCGCTCGAGCCTCGAGATTTCCGTAAACGGTGACAACATCTGAAGTTTTCCGCGTTTCGAGTATTCGCAGTCTCCATTATTCGTACATGATCGGTGTTCCCGCAATTCTGGTTCTAAGTACACGTTCAGAGCGTCCACTGTAGAGGAATACGCCATGATCAACCGACGTCTGGGTCATCAGGTTAAAAGTCCACGTCGTTCGGTGCAGTTCCGCCGGCGCGCATCTTCAGCAACGATCCTTTCTCGGAAATTTCATCGTAAAACTTGAACGAAGGGAAGAAGAAACATGGAACGGGAGCCACAACGAGAGCAACGTGGTTTGAATACTTCTTCGGTCGTTCCTCTTCTCGTTCGTGTTCTTTCAATTTCAATTGGTCACTCGACGGCGCGGCGATTGTAAAACACAGAAAGCGGCAGCCTGCGAGCCATTCAGTGCCCTCTGGAACAATTTGGCGAATAATTGTGCTTGATCCCAGTCTCTTTCCCTTGTTCCTTTCTTTATGGCCTAATCGTTACTCCGACATGTTGCTCTGTCGGATGGATGGATGGATGAATGCTCGGACGGGCGGTCAAATGTTTGTTATGTTGCTCCAGAACGAACCATTACTGCTCAGCGCTACTGAACACAAGCTCGTGCCGTCGTCGTCGTCGTCCTTGTTCCTTGAGTCGAAGTTGGGCTCCTTGCGAGTTCCTGAATGCGTTGCTAGGGAAGTGCATGGCCGAGAGGAATCGGGTTCGGGATGGATCAGGGGGGTTTTCGGGACGAGAGCGATTGGGAAAAGGACGAGGAGAACAGGGATAAGGCCCACCGGGGTGGGATTGTGTTGTTGGGGGAACCGGGCGCAACTAGTGGAGGTGGGGAGAATGCGAGCACGCTGTCGTAATCCATGCTAGGTATCGGGTATCCTGTTGTTTTGTCGATCATTATAGGGTACGGGCAGAGGAGTTGCTTGGAGAAGTGCGTCTAGCTCATCCGCTTGCCCACCCGCGGCTCTCGGAGCTAACAGCCTCGCGAATTCCGATTCATTGAGTTGGGAGACGAGCATTGCGGAGCACAGACCGCTGAGGCGCCTGCCTTAGCATTAATAAACAGCTATAATCGAGCGGCGGATCAGGAGAATCGGTGTAGCATGCAGAGACCAATGGAGTTGGAATGATGATTTCGGATTCGTTTTAACGGATTCAGATGCACTGGAGGAAAGAGTTTGTTGTAACGAGCTTCTGACTGTCGGAATCGAAAGGGGGATCGATGGATTTGAATGAATGGATCGATGAATAATGAACAATAGCCGCTAGAGCCATGAAATCCAGCAACTATTCATCGATCCATATGGATGCACAGATGGAGAATGATCAGCGAACAAGGCCCAAACTTCAAAGCTAACGCAGCGGGGAAGAGCGCACCATTACACCTCCCTCATGCCGGAATTGATTAATTCCGAACAGAAGCTGATCAACGCTATCGTTACAACGGGGACCCTAACTTATCCGGGTTGGTGATAGCGAAGTTCCACTGAACTTCGATCTTAGAAGCGGACTGGAGAGTGATTATTGTCGCGGAGAGACCATTCATTGTTTCCCTGGTCCTGAAGCTCACAGAATGGTCTTTAGAGTGTCGCGAATCGGACTATGATTATCGCGCAAATAGTTTATGTACATTTAGCCAGGAGGGCTGTTTCCAACTCCACTTTCGAGTTGAACTCCCTTTCTGGTTGTTGTTGTCGTTCGTTAATGTCCGAAGTGGCAGTTGATGGTCTCGTTCCCAAGAGATGGTTTTCGTGGTTTGCACTCTGGAGTGAAATCAAATGAGTCGGAGTGATTTTCGGCGGAAAGAATTGTGCTCCAAGGTATTTTGTTTTCTCTGTGGTGCAAGTGCGTTCGGATTGTGGCCGGTTGTCACGGCGTAGTTGTTCTGCTGTGGTCAGTGATTTGAGAAAAACTTGTTGAGGATATCGTCGTCGAGGATATCGGTTGATTCGTGGACTGCGCCGTTTGTTTGTTCCGTCGGAGATCCCGGTCCAAAACCCGGTTGGGAAACTCTCACGGATTGTTGAGCCGTTGTGTTTAATGCCCCCGTCGGTCGGCTTGTGAGCCCTCGCGACAGTTTCCCTGTCGGTGAAGGCTCTCGACAATTTTACTTTCATTTCCAGATGGACGAACGTTTTCTCTCTCAAGGTTTCCAGCGTGAGCGTTTTTGTGAACGCTCATTTCGTTCTTTAGAAACGGTGTTACGGCATGTGTACGTGCGCGGAACTGCCGCTGCGCTTAATTGTCATCTTCCAAGAAGGAGTGCATTGTAAGCGGGAGCCGCGAGCGTTGCAGAAGGAATTCCGTCACTTCGCAACGAGCGCCAGCCAACGAACCGTCTGCTTTGCTCGCATGCCTGCCCGCCTGTTTGCGTGTCTGTCCCCAAACGGCGGAACATTCGGTCGAGGAACGGGACCAAAAACCCAAACGGAATCAGAGCCGCTCTTGCTCCGAATCTTTGTTTTTTTCATCTTGAATTTCTGGAGAAGTTGGCTGTGTTCTGTGAAATCATGGACAGAGAGGAAGAGATTGCTCCACAAAGTTTAGGATACTCGATGTACACGAGTGCGTGCCGTCCGCAAATTACGATAAGTTGATCTTTCCGGGCGCACGTGGCTCGGAAAGTGGAAACTCAATGTTCTGGAAAGATATGCATCAAAAGTGCAGCTCGATATAAACTCTATTAGATGCCGCGCGATGCGCGAAAGTTGTAGAAGTTCTTCATCCTAACTCTCAGTCACGGAGTCCCTTCGTGTCGGACCCGCCGGGAATGGGCCGAGTCGAGGTTGTCTGTATGTATTTAGTCGAATAAGTTGCCAGAAAGAGTGAAGCAGGTCGGAAGGAATAGGCGATTCGTCGTTTTTGCTGCGTCGGCGCTGACGCCACGGCTCAGGAGGTGACAACGGGCTCTTTCTTCCTCTCTCTCTCAGCTCTTCTTGTCCCGCTTCCGTATTATATATACGTCCGTCCGTCCCCTGGTCGTTCCATTTGTTTGACGTTGACCGGGTGGGCTAATCTTTGGCATCTGTCATCAGCAGCAGCGGAAGCAGAATCGGCACCAGCCATTCGAGGGGTCGGTCAATCGCTCCGTTGCTCGGCTTAGGCAACAGCCAGCAAACCGGAAGGCTCTCTCGACCTTCTATGTCGTCAACGCCGCGCCGCCCGCGTTATTGAGTCGCATTTAGTGAGAAACAACGGGCGAGCTGTTACAATTGGTATTGAGACGCAGTTTCTTGAACGATCGAGGCACAGCAGCTTACCAACTGGGGCTTTGACCAACTAGAGAGTGACATGGAGCCGACTTACCAACATGAAAGAGCGACTGACGCGACGAATTCTCCGTTTGTTCTTTCTCAGCAAGGCCATCTGCTCTCACATCAGCCGCACTTATTAGCGGTGAGGCCTGGCCTGTGCCGACTTGACTACAGGACTCGCTCGGGAAGCGGAAGAAGCTTACGTTATTGCCCACAGCGAACAACACGCAAAACGACAAACAGAAAGAAGAAACATGAACGAACACCACTAGCCTCTACCGTTGCCGGACTTGATCGATACGTTGCTGCTTGCAAACACAATGGACAATTGGCTGCTCTGAGCGACAACAGATGTACAATAACGCCACCGCCACCGCCAGTACAGCTGAAGTCCCCTTCAGCCACTGCTGCTGCAGCAGTTGTTGGCGGTGTCGTCGATGTTGCCGCCGCCGCCGCCACTATTACCGACAAGACCGAGACTGTAGTGGTGACAGCGACAACAATAACAACGACGGTAGCAGCAAGAGCAACAACTTCGGAACCGGGATGCAGACCACGACAATGTGATAATGATGCGGACAACATTGATCAAGTCGATTGATCCGTCCGCTATATTATGGTGGAAACCATTCTCGGTTCTTGTTTTGTAAGTTGAGGGACCATGTAGGGAGGTTTCGTGTCCCCACCCATCAGAAAGTGTCAGGAAGGCAGACCCTCGACGTTGCTTTTCATTGAAGACTACGGAAGCGATATTCAGTCGGGTTACGGTCGCCCTTCTCGGGCTCTAGCTCTGCTCAACGAGAAGGACACACATCAAATGTTCCTTACAGATGATTCTGTAGCGACACAGTGTGAGCCTTTCACGTTTCCAACCTTTCCACTCACTTTCATGGAAGTCAGACGTCTTTGGAGGAAGCGCCGAGCAGTTGGCTCAACGTTCTGTCTGACAAGGAAACTGGCGAGAACGGTGGCTACTCAGCGGAAAGAGCCACAGACAGACTCCGAAGTGGTGAACCAATTACCCCGTAGTCCCCACTACTCGGGCAGCTCCCCAGCGGGATAGGCGGCCGTCAGCCCTACCACCCTGAATCGAATCACAGAGCATCTGGCCGCTGGACTTCGAAGCCACAAAGGCCGCGCTATTCCTTGCACACTTGCAACGTTGCTTCCCTGCGGTCCCCATCGTTCCTTCTCGCGCCTCCGCTCTCGGTTCTCTATCTCCTGTGTGTGGGGTTGTCCATAGGGTCCCGCAGGGAGAACTGAAGCAGAAGAGGGAAAAATGGAGACCTTTGACGACCGCTCACGTTCGTATTGGTCACTCATAAAGAGTTATGATCGAATATCCACAATGCTCGTCCAGCTATCGATGGACGACCGTGGCCCACTTGCACCGAAATCGAGCGGAGGTTTTCTATTTGTTCTCCGTTTTCGCCGTTTCTTTCTCCCGGGACCTAGACGTTACTCGACCGTTGCAAAAATCTAATTGCTTCTCCGCTCAGCGATAGTGGCGTCAGCGAATTCGGCCGAGAACTCAAACCGAAACCACTGCAAAATGTTTTTTCTCTCACTTCCTTGCAAGCTCTGTCTCACGGGGAGTTCTTCGTCATCAGGGGCCGCTCAGATGGCTCAACTGATGTCCTGATTAATCGAGAGATCAACTCGAGAGGACGAGGACTCGGCTGAGGAGACGAAGAGCAGCAAATTATGAGCGAAACACTCCTGAGATTAGTGGAACAGACTCCTGAATTCGCGAGCTTAGCCAAAGGTAGGTTTTTGAGAAATGCGAGTCCATCTTAAAATCAAATGCTTTGTGAAAGAGGAGGCGTGTCGCAGAACTCCGGGGGGAATTGTGAATGCGCTCGCTCACTCACTCTAAGACGCACATGTTCGTGCTGCACTTAGGAATGTATCGACGACGACGACGACGACGACAACAGGCATATGTACATCCAACCGAGTGAGTCCTGGGACCGGTGAAGAATGAACGAATCAAAGAGACAACGGATGGGACTAATGGAAAGTGCAAAAATGGACAAACCCATAAAACCCAACATATGAGTGATTATCTTCCTCGTTGCTTACACGAAATTAGCGCACGCTATCCACTTCCCATTTCTTGTTCGTCTCATGATTTGCTGTAGGATCGGTGGTCACGTGAGGGCTCATGACTCGGAGCAGTATTGGCGATAGAGCGACCTTGGATCGAAATCGTTCCCCGAGGTTTTCAAATCTGTTTCAAAGTTTCTTCTCGACGACATACCACACGAAGTTTTTCAAACTACTTGCACGAGCCGTGAACTCGGTCGCAAACTTGGAAGCTAAACCGGAAGTCGCACCAAGTTCCGTGTTTTCGCCTTGGACGAAGTTCACATTTGTTGAGCTCGACGTCAGATTGCGCTTTCTGACATTTCGTGGAGAAACCGGTGTTTTCTCAATGATGAAATAATCGCGATTCGGAAGACGATCCAGCAGGGCACGCCCCTTGTGATCGATCGGACCCAAAACTTCGCAAGTCATAAGCCCCGAGTGCAGGAAAATGTCTTCTTTCCATCTATTCACCTCCATTCATTTTCGCATCCTTCTTTATTCAGCATAAGATCCCGTAGATACCGAACTTTCTCTCTTCAAGATATTCGCCGGAAACCATCTTAGTAGAGGAATTCTTCAAATGACGAGGTCAAGACTGTCCCTGACAGCGTTTTTACGATTCGAATTTTCTCTTCAACGTATTACGTTCTCTGTAAACGAATAACGGACGTTTGCATTGCGTCGAATTAATCATCGTCGTGGGATCAGACTCGGGCCTCAAGGTTTCACCGTGAAATGAGAGGGAAAAGTTTCTCGAACAACCTATGCATGGCCTAGTGATCATTTTTCTTCCCCTAGAATCCGATAAGAAACCGAGTCAGATAGATCTCAAAAACTTTTTGCGTTGCGGTCGCTTTGATCGAGTGGGCGAGGCTCCTGGGAGCGATTTATGAACATTGTTCACCAGTCGAGGAGTCGTTTCCATGCGATAAAGAGTGTTAAGAATCGTTTTTTCGTAAAAATTATGAATTCTCTTGAAATTTTTATCGACGTGTCGTTCTGTCAACACGATTCAATGCGAGTTCGGAACTCGCGGAACTAGGTGCTAGTTGAAGTTGGTGAAAACTGTCAAATTGCTCGGCGTTCCCTCTGACTTCGATCAGGCGTGAAAGAGCGAGCGAGCGAGCGATTTAAAGCGCAAACGAACCAGAGAGCATCATTTTATACTGAGACGATTTGTTTTTATGCTCCGGATGTGTATGTGACTTTGCTGCTGCAGCTGTTGGTGGCGGCGGCGCGGCGGTGGTGTTGCTTTGGATGCCGCGCCGGTTGCCGGCAATGGCTTTTCAATAACTGCTGGTGAACGTTGTAAAAGAATTGCGTCGCTCACTTTCGCATCGGTTGTAAAAAGGCTTTAAAATACATGGCGACAACCGACGTCTGGAGGAGGACTCATGCTCGCGAGGTTCCCTCCGTGTCTCCTCGTTTTCGTCGTCGATTCAACTCCTCTCTCTCTCTCTCTATATATATTTATACTTTTCTTTACGCCGGTGGAATCTTCGGTGCTAAACACTTTCTTGCGAAGAACCAGGAAACGAGCATGCTGGGGAGAGGAGGAAACAAAAGACCAACAAAAACGCTTGAGAGGAGGATGGGAAAGACCGCGCAAAAAGGAACGCTGCGATAGAGAACGCGGAGAGGGGAAGGAGGAAAACTTGAGAGAGGCGCAATGTGCGCAACTTGGCGTTTGATTCACTTGAGCGTCAGTCTAGGGGAATTGAATGATGTCCATTTTCATTGAAATTGTACTTCGCAAAACAAGGTAGGAAGTAGCGCAATATCGATAATCCCCGAGTTTCCATATGGCTACCGAATCCGCAGGAGAGGCTCATTCCCCGTCATCTTTGAACTGGATCGAGCTAAAAAAACATACAACGATGCTCCATTGTGAGCTTGCTCGTCGCCAGAACGTGAAATTCATCATTCGAGCTTGGAAGTTGAAGCATTGTTCATCAATCTCTTGATGAATTGATCGGAGAGCATATACATATGTATATGTACTATATGAACTGAGACAATCACACATCATCCATCTATCAGTTTATTTGGATAAACGGTGGGGCGAAAATGATTGATGACCGAACTTCGAAGCTCTAGTCATCGCCTGACCAGAAGAAAGGGCGGATGAGACGTAGGGTCAGTCGACATCCGCGAAGTCTCATCAAAACCTTGACTACATATCCGCCCTTTATGGTATCTAGACTATGATTATCCGGTTTCCTGAAACAGTTCATGAGATATTCTCCGGACAGAGACTGATCTATCTCTTATGAGAGGTATCTGATTCTGACACATCGAATGCGAGAGTTTGCCTTCCGAAAATTTCGATCATCCTCCAATCACATCAAAGCTGAACTTTCTTCCTTCTTCACGGACTTACCCCTCCGAGCATGACGTGCATAGAACTCAGCAAGTTAAACTCATGCTTCGATCGCTATCAACGTCAACAGCCGATTCCTCCCGCGTTTACTCCTTGTCATTACGAAAAAAAACGAAGAACTCCTAGCGTCAGTTGTTCCCCTCCGTCGGCTCTCAATGCAGGGGTTCCGCAGGATTTAAAGTGTGCCGCGAGACCTAAGGAACATCTCTACTCGTCCGAATGAGTGCGGGAGGGAGCGCGTGTCTCCGAAATCGCCTGTCTCAGGTTGCGAAAAAGTTTTTCGCTGACTCAACGCGTGTTTCCATATCTCGTGTTGTGCAACGCTCGCGAACAGCCGTTCATTCAGGAAACGCTCCGAGACAGATTAGATCATTAGGCACAGCACAATCTCCAGCCGCGAAGATGCCTCGCCATCACAATTCAAATGATATTTGATCCATCGCACAATCGGAGATCTTAAGTGACATTAATCGTCCGGCGAGAAGATTAATTAGAGTCACCGTGTGTTTGCCGATCGTCGGATCCTTAACTCGGGATAGTGCGCATGAAGAATCTGTCTTGGAATCTGAACTTCCCACGTTCCTCTTAGCGTACGGAGGTCGCTAGACATCTTCGAGAGGAAAACACTGAATTTCCCGTTTCCACTCTCCGGCATTGAGTGTTTTTCACGTTGCTCCATTGCGTCCGCCTCTCTCGAACGGAGTTCTTAGGAGGTGCTCCATCAAAAGTTTGTCGTCAACGAATAACAACTACGACGACAACTCGGAAAAACGGCGTTGCGTCGACGCGGTGGTCCTTCGAGAGAAATTCAGACAGCGCCATTCGTTTCATTGAGAAATGAGTATTTGTATACAAGACCACATTCAGAGTCAAGTGCATCAAACTTCTCGGAAGAGTCACTCGCTTTTCACGGAGAAGGCTTCCTTAGATCATTAGGGGAAACGAGGTTGCAGAGGGAAAACTTGAGAATGACGCCCAGAAGTCGAAAGCTGCGATTTTCGGGATCGAGCAAGGATCCCGCTCCAATAGGAATAGAGCAACCTGTCTCCAAGGAGTCGCTGGTGCTCATGAATCGATGGAACCGAGAGGAAGTCGGAAACGTGAATATCGTCATTCGGAACTCGTTCGATCAATTCAGGACCAGGATTATCGGCTCTGATCAGAGTTTTTCGAAACGGTCACCGGAAGCTCTCTGAAGCGAGCGCGTCCATGGAGCTGAGGAGGAGCAGAGAAGGGAACGGATGGATGGATGGATGGATGGATGGATGGATGGATGGATAGATGGACGGTTGGTTGCCCGGGCGGTCGGTCAATTTTGGCCGGCATCGCTAAAAGGGTACTCCATCACGCTAGATTTTTTTGAAGCGGGGCCCGAGATTCGGGAACGCAACAGATATTCAGCAAGTCGAGGCTGTATGTCAACAGGAAAGGGTTTTCAATCGTGGCAACAACAAAGGAAGCCATGAAAGAAGATTGTCTACATACAATGTGTCCGAATAATTTGAAGTGGCCTCCGATATTGAGCGCCTGTCGGCTCTGCAGAACTGTTCCATCACCGTGTTATAGTTTAAGACTTCGATAAGAGTCTCCGGGAAGCCGAGGTGGAAAAAGAGAATCCAAGGACGTTCTGAGTCCAGGAGTGGAAACGGAATATTTGCTCCATCCAGTGGACTAACTACCAAGGATGGCTTTCTGACTCTCTTCTGTTCAGCTCTACCGAACTCCAAGTCGATTCCGATTCAGCGTGAAAATCTTGTTATCTACCGTGGCTGATCTAGAAGAGCAAGATCATCGGGTTCCAATCTAACGATGTAACTACATTTTGAATGACGGAGTGCCAGAATGAACTTTCTTTAGAATCCAGATCGAATACTGGTTGAGTGGGAGCTGTTCTTCCATGCTTCTCGATTCATCACATGTCACGCCGGACACTCTCGAAGCCTAACACTACGGACCTGGAGTTGCCAAGTGGTCTAAGTGAACTTGTCAAAAGGACAAACTGTTTTCGCTGCATAGGTGCGATTGTGGGGATTGTGTTTTCCCTCTTGAGGCACGTTGTATTCCGGCGTTTTCTTTCTTGGTGTGAAAAACTACTCAAAGATGTTTACATTGTCAAGTTGATGTTTGTCCAAAGACTCGGCGAGTTCCTCGACAGCAGTGGCTTATTTCCTCGCGAACGCCACTCTGGTGAAACCGGGCCCTTCTCCATTAGAGCCAATGTCCCCTTGGGCCCCCAGGTCTTCGTCGATATTTTATTTACCCACTTTCGCTAGGAGTTCGCGTCCGGTCGCCTTCCTCTCTGCTCCATCACCTCTCGCGTTGCCCGAGGGCCTTTCGGAGCCGGCAAAGAGGTGGGGTGGTGGCGTCGACGCTGAAAAAAAAATCGGTGAACAGGACAGGGAGAGAAAAGGACCTGATAAAAAGCATTTGACGCCAAGAAATTTCAACCCTAATTGATTATCGGCAGGTTTGGCCCTGACGTGAGCGCAGTAAAGTGTTGAGACCCGCCCCGCCCTCAACTTGAGGGTTCAGCACTTTTTCAAACTGGGCTCAAGTTTCTCCTTTGACGCCTTTATCCTGGAGAGAGTCGCGATGCTCCTCGATCGCTCGGGTTGTCTCGGAAACTCTCTGTGAATCGACATCCGTTCTGGAAGAGTTGGAATGACTCCCAAACAAGCTCAAATCATCGGAACTGAAACAGCCTTATCGCGAGTCACGTCGGCTTCGGGCCTGCGAGTGAAATAGCCGAACGCTCATCAACGGGGTCGTTCTAGGGAAGCTTCGAATGCACGTGCAGGAGGCATGACGATCGTGCGTACTGTGGGTTTTCGTTGATTCAAACTTTCAGAGTTCATCGATCAACACATTCAGATGTCCGACTTCGTGGCATCGATCGAGTAAACGACGATTCGCATTTAGAACTGAGTGAGTTTGTTGTTCGTTCCACGACCGCGCCTCGCATTTCTATCTGCTCGGTAGCGTGTTGCTCGCAAATGAATTGCTTTCAGCATTCGGAGAAATCAAGGATGTATTCGTCCTGAGGTATTTGCCCCCGATTGCGAAGTTAGGAGCTCGAGACTAGTTTACGAGGTCTGTGTAATATGACTCTTTCAGAAAGAAACACTCCGTTTCCGCCGTAGGTGAGCTCTTACACTCATTGTTGTGCTATTTTGAAGCTTTTCTTTCTTCATTGATTACAAAGATGCCCTTTCCAGGTACTCACTTCTTACGTTTGCTATTGTGCCTGCATTCAAAGAATTCTTCGAAAATTACTCCCAAGATGACTCTCCGTTCCTCAAGGTGATAAGTTGCGGTGATTTCTAAGCCAGGCGTGATTCGTTCAGAAACGTAAGACTCTGTTTCGTAAACTGTCGATTCAGCAGTCATAGGATTAGAAAAAGTTCACCGAATCTGTCCAAAGTTCCGGCGATAAGTTGATGCATGAAGCTCCCACGCCTTGATATTGATAATCGGTGATGTGAGAGTGTTTGTGAAATGCTGATGCTCAAGGCCTGGGCTATCGTTTCGGCAAACGGAAAAACCGAAGGGAAGGAAGTTTCAACCAAGTAAAGAATCTAATCTGCGGCCATTTCTCAGCTTCTTTTTGTTTCACTCTGTGGACACCACTTTAGTCTGTCTTCTAGCACTCCTCCGGGACCACCACGTCGAACGTATCTTCTCCGTTTTGCGGTCCTTCCGCCCGCCCGTCCGTTCGTTCGTTCTTCTCGAGCTTCTTTTTTCTGTGACCAACTTCCTTTCGAGCTGAACGAAGCGACAAATTCACATCAGTTCGGTGGTATCAGTGTCCGTTTGTTTGTCCCTCCGCCCGCTCGTCGTTCCATTCGTTCGTTTGAGCGAAGTGTGTGTGTGTGTGTACTACGTTGTGCTAAATACGAATGGATGAGTATGAGAAATATATCTTCGGGTATTAGGAGTGCTCATAGTGTGGCTCAGTGGCAACGATGGCGGCGAGGGACGGCGATGCGACATCAATCTGCATGGCCTACTCACATATCCACTTATCCGGCCGGCGCGGCGTTGTTTTTTGCCGCTAAGAGAACTGCTAGCTCGCTTACTTGCCGCCACGCAGTCAGCTTGCGAGCTAGGAGCCCCGCTCGCTCAGTCCGGCCCCTGGTACACAAGAGGACATCGAAGGGGGACATTCATGCAGCTTCGGGGTTGCCTACCTACCCCACCGAGCTCCTTCTTCTCCATCTCCTCCACGTCTGAGAATGTCGACACCTGCCCAAGATGAGGGAGACAAAGTTTCCATTTTTTCCTCGAACTACCCCCTCCCCCCGAAACCGAGGGGGGGGAGTGGGAAAATGGAGAAAAACAGAATCGGAAAAAAATTCAATAACCAACAATAAGATGAGCTGATGAGCTTGCAGACAAAAAATTCAACGTGAGACAGATGATTTTTTCGTCTTCAGATGAAATGAATCGAGCATTCTCCCTAATTCGGATGTCCGAGCACTATAAGTAGCAAATCGTAGACGGGCTGAGAATGGGAGCATTTTGACTTGTCTCATAATTCCCATTTGTGTCTAGATTCGAAATTCCCCGCTGCAGAATATCATTCGAAGTCACGTTTCACGGGAATTTGCGTTTCTAAATTTTGGTTTTTGCACCAGTGTTGATGCAATGAGCTTTCCAACACTTCTGTAGACGTGGTTTTGCGGAAAGTTCTAAGTTTGATTAGAGGACGAAGGGATAGAATTGCAGACCCACCCCAAGCGGCGTGTATCTGAAGGTTTCGCGAGAGCGACCCAAGTCTTCACCAGAAGAATCTCTATCAAATTCAGGGAAGCTTTTTCCCCGGGAATGTTCTTTCTTCCCCACAAAACCGCTGGATTTTCCCGAGTTTCACTCAAATCGCCGAATGCTTTCAGTGTCTCCATGCCATACCGATAACTTCTGTGGTAGCAAGTGTCCATCCATGCTTGAAGCTGCCGCGCCGATTTCTTTCGTTCGCTCAGGCGGCCGAATGTTTTGCTTTGAATACAATGTGTCTGTTTTGTTTTCTTTTTTTCCTCTTTTCGTGAAGCCCAGGGCGTCACCAAAGAGGTCACGGAAAGAAGTCATCGCGAACTCTGTTGTCTGTTCGTCATTCGCTCGCTCCTTCATCGGCTTGCACGCTTCTCTGCGGGCAGAGCTGCCACGCTCCGATCAATGGAAGTGTTGTCGGCGGCTCTGATGATCGCTTCGATTTGTGTCTAACCTCACACGCACCCTCAAACCATCCGCGAAGAGTTTCAATGTCGACAAGGACAAGAGTTCGGAAACGAAAAATAACTTCAGGAATCTTTTGATCAGGATCAATGACTTACTTGGAAATGAACTCCGCATTTGATCCTTGATTTGTGATAAGAAGTCCAAAATTTCTAACGGCATTCCTTCAGCCTATCTCTGATGGAGATGTTGATTCGGTGAAGTTCCTTGAGGCAAGTTGACGAAACCGAGTTGATGTGGTCCTCGAAGAGCAACCGGTTCGACTGATCTCTCGGGAAGTCTGTAGAGCAACATCTTCGAATTATCATCAAAAATGAGCGAATTCGGTATTTGGAACGCATCATTGGACATGTAATGAATCTTCCAGGCTCGAGATTTCCACTGCGAGCAAACCTCACGAGATTGTACGTCGCGTGCTCACCGATAGACGACAGAGTTCGTCTCGGTGAGCCGAGATTGAGACGCACCAAGTTCATGACATCTTTTCAGACGGATTGAATAACCATTTTATTTCCGGAGAAGCCATCCAGATATATACGCATATCTGCCGACTATATATAAGCCGATTCGAAGAAACCAGGGATTCGAGATCGAATGCGATAAACGACGGGAATCTCGAGGGAATCTTTTTTTGGACCCATCGGGAGAAACGAGCGGGCTCTGCCGGTAACGACGACAACAATTAAATCGAGCTCGTACGCAAAAAAACACCTCGACCCCGAAAACAACAACCGTTGTCGTAATAACTGTTTTTATTACGTCTGTCATGAATATTCACGCACCTTGGAGTCAAATGAGTAAGCATACCGCTTCCGTCACTCCAACAGGATGGTTTAACCCAGACAACGCTCTCCGAGGCGCCAGGATAGCCGGAGTGCGATCCCAGAAATCATAGCGGCGGAATTTCGACATTTCGCTTGCCTCCTCTTTGTTCATTCGCCCAAGTTCCGAATTCTTGAATCTGTTCCAATTTGGGGCAAAAAGCTTACTTCAGGATCCCCTCGACAGAATTATCCGCAGCCTCACGTCTCGCAGTCCGTGGTGAAACTTTTTGTTCAGGAGCGGGAGTTTAGAAAAGTTTTCGACAAACCCTGCGGACGCAGCTCTGGATTTCGCCTCCTCCTTCAATCGCTTGAAACAGCGTCCTCGTGGACGATCCCGCTATCAACTCTTTCTTACCTGCATTCTTCTCAAAGATTCAAAGGGATCCGTGTTACTCCTTGCTCTTGCCGTCGTCATTGATTCTCAGTCCTCCTCGTCACTCCCCAGTTCGCCTTTCTGCTCCTGCTACCTGGGACTCCTTCTCTTTCTTTACCCCAGAAGCACCGTGATCATCCTCAAAGTCGATTTCGTGGATCGCGCTCACGTCGACTCGTCATTGTTCTTAGTCGCGTCCGATGCTCTTCCCCCTCCCCCTCAGCTCCCCCATCCACTCGGTCGTTTTTCCTCCTGGTTCTCCTCGCGCTCGCTACTTCTAACACGGTCCTCACTCGTCGCTTCGAGAATCGTGCGATGAACCGACGGACACGATGTAATCTTGTAAAAAATTTTCATGGAGGAGAAAATCTTCCCCAGGATGTCCGTTTGTTCCTCCGCTCGAACGCTCACCGGCAACCTCTTCATGCATTCATCTTGATTACGCGGAGTGAGCGTCTCTCCCTTGGATTGAATAACGTTCCAAAATGATTCCTCCTCGTTCTCTGCTGGTTTTCCTTCTCTTGGTTTTCGTGGCTCGCTAAAGCCGTCGCAGAAATGATTATGAACAGCAGATAAATGAGTTGACTAATTGAATTTGTCCGCAGTTTGCTGCTCGAGGATGATCTACGACAGATGCCGGTGGCCGTTGTTTTATATTCTGGCGGTAAAAACGCCGGAAGATAGAGCGAAACGACCGAACCGCGAGATCCGGTACTAGGAAGGACACCCATTCATCGCCGTGAGAGATATCCTCGAGGAGGAAGGAGAAAATGTTCCCTTGGAGCTCAGCGGATCACCTGCTAGCCTGCAACCAACTGAAAACAACTCATTCTCGGGGGAGATGTCGGAGTTCGAGTGGGCGGAGAACTTTAAATAGCATTGAAGTCAATTGAATCGAAGTCGAATCTCTGGATATCCTGTAGGTATGCAATGAATAACAAAAATAAAATTCGGAGAGCGCTTCAGAAGCTATTGAGAGTCGAATTTAAGGAAACTTGAGACACATTCTCAATTTTCGATTTTGAGTCATGATTGTGAATTGTGAACACTACACAAAAGAGCATCCACAGTCGTAATTCGAAGATCATGCGATAGCTAGAACGTTTCATAGGAACGCGGGTATCTCGACATATTTTCGCATTCGAAAAATGCATCTCTAATTTGTCCCGAATTAGTACTTACATTTGATACTTTCACATCGGAGACTTACAAAAGAGGACTTATTAGCGGTCAATCCCCTGGAAGAACAAGATGTCATCCGTTCCAGAAGCTCCGAAGAGAAAAACCGAACTCAGTGATCAGAATCGTAAGAGAGTTCTTCAATTGCTTTTGAAACGCTCCGACAATGCCAGGGAACGACAATTCTCACAAGAACGGTGTAATTGATGTAGCAAATGAATTTCGTTCTCCTCATTCCTCTCCAGCATCGAGTAGATTGTGTTTCGATCTAATCATTCCAGTTATCATTTTTTTGGGGAAAAAACGAGGGAGAAGTGAAAATCGGCAAATGTAACTATTAATTCGGGACAAAATTTTGAGCTCAAATGTTACTACCATTATGGGACGGAGGGAGTAATAATCATAATTATATAATATAAGATAATGAGTGGCCAAGTTCATTCGTTATGTGCCAAGTTCATTTTCTGCCAAGTCCGTTATCTATGAAGCTCGTTATCTGCCAAGTTCGTTATCTGAAAAGTTCGCTATCTGAAAAGTTCGTTATCTGTGGAGTTCGTTATCTGTGAAGTTCATTATCTGCGCAGATCGTTATCTTCAGGGTAATTGCAAAATTCATCATCGCTCGGTGGGTAATTGTTCTGTAAGTCTAGACGGGAATCGTTTCCGCGAGACTTCTCCTGGTTGATTCGTAATTTCTGATTTCCAAGTCATCAACGTCCACAAAAGGTTTTCGGAACTTCGCTCAGAGTCAACTGTTGGGGCGGTCCCATTTTCTGATTGAACCCCCTCCTGGATGCTGGAAGTTTTCTGATTTCGATTTCCACTTCAGATCACCTCAATCCCGGGCACCGTAATTTGTTTACGTCTTTCCGAGGGTCCGGTCACTGAAATCAATGAGAGAAAATTGGTTTTCTTTCTTCTTGATCGGAAGCGGCCTGCGAGACCCTTCACAGAGAATATGCGAAGCGTTTTCGAGCGAGAACGCTGAATGGCAGAGCTGACGTTGTTGTGATCAATGGGCAATAGAAATAAACAGCGTCACGTGTAATGAACATCAGACTCATGATCGGACGCGAAGCCGAGAAGGGAGAAGGTGCTCTATGCTGCGCGTTCGATTCAAGAGTTTTCTTCTCTCCGCTGACAGTAGCTCACGATTTCGACCCTTCAGATGATTCGCATCGTCTAATTATATTTCAGAATGCGCTGCAACCCACTAGACCAACGACAACACTGTACGTTCGACCGCGACTTTCTTGAACGGTGAGGCCGCGCATCGAAAGCGGAGATTCTTTGTTTCCGTCGATTAGCGACTCATCAGAACTAAGAACTCTTTTACATGAATGAGTCGGGACTGCGCTTATCGGTGCTCGTGATGTGATGATCTTCGATATCGTCTTCATAAGCGTTGCTCGACTTACTTCAGACTCTCTATTCGCTCGCCTTGTTTTCTCAACGAAGTCTCACTGAGTTGTCTTGTTGTTGAATTCGCGCAATTACTCTCATGATCTCTTCATTGATGTCTTATGAATCCTTGTTGACTTCTACAAACAATGCAAACGATATTTCCGATCTCGATGTTTTGGCATGATCACTCATTCAGTTCAGCGCATCGACCGCCTCCTTCCAGACCGATGTTAATTCCGATTAGTTTTCGAAAACAAATGTCCGATTGAAGATAAGAGCTGAGGACCGCGAGCCCAGAATCGCAAATTACGTCAAAACTTGTTTAAAAGTTGCCGATTCGGCGTAGAGCTGCTGATGGTCCTCGTCATCGTCCTATATTTCAAACGGCTAGCTCCCCTATATCAATCATTTAGTCTCCCTCTCTCGTTCCCTAAAAGAGAGTCTGTGTACATATCTTTCGCTTGCTCGGTAGGTTGGTCTTTTGAGGATATTGAATTTCGTTCGAGAGCACGTGTCTTCTCACCTAAATGGAAAGCCAATGGAGATCAAAGATTGAAATCACAGCAAAATGAGTCACGAGCGCCGGCGCCGGTGCCGCTGTAGTATTTGTGCTGGCCGACTCGATGTCCCGTTCGCTAGCACTTCGGAAGCCGCTTCGTTCGTTCGTTCGTTCATAAGATTCGATCTCTCTCCCTTTCTCGCGGAGGCCATTTGTCATTCCAGTCCGGAGTCATCGGGGCGAGTCGTTGATAAAAAGTGAATTTGAACATTTCCCATTTGGGCGTGAAATCGATACAACACACATACACGACGCTCTCTGTGGTGGCTATCGGAAATTCGCTACGAGAGCGGTCCGTCATTCATTTTTTGTCCGTGTGTAGGTGTGATCGTTCAGGATGCATGGACGTGCATTTTTCTTGTGCGATTGTGGGGCGCTCATTCGCTTTGACGCTCGCACGCGAGCCTCTCCAATTTCGATATATACATGTGCTCGGACCAGAGTTCAGATCGTGCTCTCGATCCCCACGATCTCGTCGAGAAACAACACATCTCTCTGAAAACATGCATTCTGATCGAAGAAATTTGAAAACTCGACCTGTCCGTGGAACCGGGACGAATTGTTGATTAAGCTTATGTTCTGGCAAAAAGTGTGAACTTTATTCTGATTATTTAACAGAATAAAGTTCACATCGGAGAGGTAAGATCCGGAGTTCCACTTCGGACTTTTCAAGAGTCAATTTTTGAGACTCGATTTTCTTCTCCTTATTCTACGATGATTCGTTTCGTATCGGAACCCGACTCTATCGGGTAAGGCTTCGCACGTTGAGACGTCAGCAGTTTCCCTTTTTTTCCCTCTGACGGATTCAGTTATCGAACGAGCAGTCGCTGTTCCTCATTTCGTTGTGATTCATCCTTTTCTTCCGACACCGACCAGAAGTCAGCCGTGAACTCATCGAAAGTGTAGGCAGTTAATATTATTTGTCGATGGGCTCGTTCTCACCCGGGTTTTTGTTCCTCGTTTCGACACGAGAATCTGTTTTTCTTTTGTCTTTCGCCTTCCGCGCGTTCCGCCCGATGAGTTTCGATGACATACTGAACGAAGAACAACGGGGGCGCCCCGGCACATCTTGACAACAACGAAAGTGCCAGTAAAAACAAAAGCCATTCCCAACATCAGAGGCTCTTGTAGCGTGCGCGCTTGCGGCATCCACGGTGGACAGTGTCCATGGACTTCTCGCGCGAGAATCTTCTTTCGAAATATGAGCAGTAACTCGTTTTTCTTCTCCGTTTTCGGCGTCCATTGGTTCTAATCTTCAAAGTAGGAGACCGAGTGGAAAAGAGAATCACCAAAAACTTCTCCCATTGATCCAAGTCCTGTGATTGTCAGGCGGAATCCTCGATTGCAGATCCTCTCGACAGCCGGAAGCATGAATCCTCAAAATCTTGTTGAAGTTGATGGCCTGAATACATACAGAACGGCTTAGACCGTCGGAAGAACAGAATTAGCAAATTCAAAGTTTGTCTTCAAACAAATATCTTAATATTCAAGGCCGCAGGCACACATTGGCAGAGAAAAGATGGAAGCGGAGGATGAAGAAACGGACAGCTCAGAAAGCAGCCGTTCAGGGAGCTCGCTCTAGATCAGGCCGATCCGTTTGAATCCGATATGAGCCGCTCCGGAGCGGTCTAGGGAAGAGAAGAGCGGAGGCAACAGCTGTAAGTCTCGTTCTAAGGTCGTCTTGTGCAAAAAAAAAACTGGAAACCTCCTCTTTGGCTTCCTTGGCCGAAAGACGGACGGACGGACCGAGCGACCAATCTGCCTGATCCTTGTCCCCCTTCTGTTTTTCTGACTCACGTTCTGCGGACCCATGTCAGGGAGTGCTGAGCACTTTGGCAAGTCGCAAACTTGCACTTGACGGCTTCATACAGCCATCGATATTTTTGTGTTGCTCTCCCGGTATCTTACGTGACTTCTTCTCCATTGACAAATATGTACACGGAGATTGGAAGTCTGTATCTATGTGGTGTGACTTATATAGAAGAGCGTGAGAGAGTCGGATGGATTGACCGGGCAGAGTGGGTATGAATCTCTCATTGAAATGAAAGAGCGTAGTTTGCAAAACCGAAGAGACCAAACCGACCTTGCAATTGGGAAGCTAGAAATACCGAATGTTTGACTTGGAAATCCGAAGATATTCCGTTCCTCCGATATTCTGGTGTCGAAGTCTCGACGACACAAACTTTTCTGGAAGTCGATAACGTTCGCCGAATGTCGTTAACGATGTCGAATATGAATCTAACGAAGTAGGCAACTTCCAAGTTCCAGCTTTTTCCCTCTTTGTCATGAACCTCGCTGCCGGCACTTGTCTGGTTTTCGCGAAGCCAATCGAGGCTCAAAATCCCACGAGGCCAGCCTTCGAATATTGAGGCTTGATTGAAGCCAAATTAACACACGGGAGTAATTTGAACGACACGCGAGCACGACGTGGTTGCAACTTGCAACTCGAAGTGATTCCGAAGAAAGACATTTCGAAGTACTGAAAGGATGATCTCAAGATTCTGTAAAACTTGCTGTAGCCAGAAATAGCGACCAGAACTAAAGGGTTTGCGTCTTTCAATGAACGCTCACGTTGCAAAAGTGCCAATGGATGGATGATAACAAAAGACGGCGAGTTGCAGCACAACTTTCGTTGCGACAAAGAGGGAAACTAGAGACACAGCGCGTGGGGTCGGTGGTCGACCAGCAGCAGAATTAGACGTAATGGTTATATAGTGGGGTGATGCGACCCATGGGAGTCGAGCGCACCTGTCCCTGTGTTTGATGACTTCTTTATCCTCAATGTTTATATTCTTCTCGGCTGCGGAGTTTATTCTCTTCCCCAGTGAGTGATGACGCAGGTCTTGCTTCAAGCAGCTCTCTCATCCATCATTGCGGCAACGGCTACAGCCTCAAAGCCTCATTATTGACTCGTCGGTGGCGAGACTTCCTCCCGCCTTGATAATGGCCACCTCATCCTCCCACCCGACATGAGCGCCCACTTATCGCTTTACGATGACATATCAAAACGACCGATGACGAATAGTTCTCATTAGCTCAGAAACAGTTAACTCGAACGTCATAGGAAGAAAACTCTGCGGCGACACGCTCTTCATCAACTTGTTTGAGATGCTCGAAATAACTCCTGATGTCCTTTCATCGCCTCCAAATAGAGGGTGTCTTGGCGGCCAATCTCAAAGTCCGGTGTCAGAGAATGTATTGCGCCCTGCTATCAATGTTGACACAGTTACCCGGACACAGGTGTCGATGCAGAGGGACGCTTGATGATTCATGGCCATAGATACTGAAGGCAGCTCGCCTTGGATTCGAACACATCGGAGTATTTTTCCTTCTTCTGAATACTTCGAGCGTTCCTTCGTTTGAAACTCGTAACTGACATCCTTCGGCAAGGAGAACACCAGTTCGATGCCCGAGTTCTGTTGTCCTTTTCCGCCCCTCATTGTAAACAACAACCAACTCCTGACATTGGCCGGCGAGTGGGCAGCACGGAGAATTACACGAGCAACAACTACACGCTTGATAGATTCGCACGTAACATCAGGTGCGAACGTCGTTCATTAAATGCACGACTTCTCGTCCCCACAAAGATCATTACGCCCCGTACACCGCTCCCAGGTCCCCCAGCCCCCCTCCCCAACACCCGAATGAGTATTGATGACAGCTTTTCCTGTAGGGCTCCGATAGCCATGTTTGTGAGCGCTTCTCGAACCCACTCACATCCAGCGCGTTCTGTTTCAACACATTTCAAAGCAGTTATGTATGACATGGAGCATCTTGCTTCTCGCACCACATCGTTTGTTGGTCGCCTTTCAAATCGCACGAGTGAAACCACCGAACCGATGTTGAATAAACAACTCGACCCACTTGAAAATTTCTTGGGAATACCTCCAAGGTGGGAATCAATGGCTCACTCCTGTGGAGAGGAGGAAAGAAACGGAAAACAGAAAACTCTCGAATTCAAAACAACAACGGACCGGATAATTTCATCCGGAGATAAATATAAAAAAATCTCTCTGACGCACGGCAGCGACCAGGACTCCGAAAATGAATGAAGCTTGACCGTAATTCATGGAGTTTTTTGATCTTACAAAATGCCATTAGCCTGTTCAAAAAAAGTTTGGTGAACGACGAGGACGGACGAACAGCCACCCAGCGGCGGCCTGATATACATACCTGGCTAGGGGAACACGATTGGATCGGTGGCTTGGAAGCCTACGAGAGCCGGAACATTGAATCCACTCTGTGGCTGAATAATAGTGCTTGCTCCAACGGTGCTCAAAAGTGTTGTTGACATCGGGGAAAGTTCATAAATTCTCTGCGATTTATGAATTCACAAGCGAGCTTCCTGTAGTCTATTTCGGCAGACCACACCAACAGGGAGCGTAGAGAGAGAGAGGGACGGCCATCGGTCCGCTTAAAACCGGCCCTGTTCCCGAACTCTTCCCCTGTCTCGCACGCTTCCACCTCCCAGGAGGGTATCGCTTAACACTGCCGCCGACACTCAGCATTGCCCGGTGGCTCGCAGTTGCGTTCATGATCCCGGAGCTCGTGGCCATCAACTTTGAAGAGCCTCCTCTGAAAAATGGTCTTTGTCCGAATCATTCATCCTTTCAGAATTTTGGGGCCGTGTTCCATTATAATATCTCGATATTAGAGAATGGAGTCGTGGCATCAGGCTTGAGGCCTCTGTCTCCTGAGTTCCGATGTCAAGTAGAAAATGTTAGAACAACTACAGTTACTCCCTTCGTCCCATAATAGTAGTAGCATCTGAGCTCAAAATTTTGTCTCGAATTAGTAGTTACATTTGCCGATTTTCACTTTTCCCTCGTTTTTTTCCCCAAAAAAATGATAACTGAAATGTTTAGATCGAAACACGGTCTACTCGATGCTGGAAAACGAAATTCATTTGCTGCATCAATTACACCGTTCTTGTGGGAATTCTCGTTGCCTGGCATTGTCGGAGCGCTTCAAAAGCAATTGAAGAACTCTCTTACGAGTTCGGTTTTTCTCTTCGGAGCTTCTGGAACGGATGACATCTTGTTCTTCCAGGGGATGTACCGCGAATAAGTCCTCTTTTGTGAGTCTCCGATGTGAAAGTATCAAATGTGACTACTCATTCGGGACAAATCAGAGATGCATTTTTTCGAATGCGAAAATATGTCGAGATACCCGCGTTCATATGACACGTTCTAGCTATCGCATGATCTTTGAATTTCGATTGTGGATGCTCCTTTGAGTGATGTTCACGATCACGACTCAGAAGTGTTATGCTGAAGTCTCTCGATTCAGTAAACAGCTGAGAGCGCCCGAACCATGTGACGTAATGAAAGTTCATCAAGAACACGGAAACGTATCCTCTGATGTCACTATACATGATTGTGAAGTTCCCACTCTCCAGAAGCCATCTTATTTGCCAGTCCTTGGAGGTTTGGAAGTCCCAGGCAGCTCCGATTTAGTCGACCGCTCGATCTAGTAAATAGTTTCTACCACGTTTTCGAAACCATGTTTAATGAATCGAGAAGTGACTGTATCAAGAAAAGTCCACCCCGGACACCACGATCGCCGAGAGATTCATTGAGTCACGATATAAACAAAGCTCACTGGATTTCAGGATCGGTTGTTGTTGTGGGCAATATAATTCGGACATCGCAAGCCGCACTGAACGTTGGTACCTCGTCGCCGCTGGCGGTCTGGGTATCTATCAACTAAACGAGCAGCAGCCGCAGCATGGAATCGACTACTCGCAATGTTACTATTCCCCGGATTAGTCTTCCTATTAAAGAGGAGGAGGAAAAGGCCGGAAAATCCTTGTTTATCTGTTCAATGAACGCTTCACTGAATCGACCCACCCTGTACAGCTCATGGGGCTCTACAACAGCCTGTCTGTCCGCTTCCTCTTTTTCCTTCGATTTTCGCTTATCCTTCGCCCTGTTAGTTCCCTTCTGTTGTCGAGCCAGCGATGGCAACCATCCGTGCATTCATTATTCAGTTATCCCGCCCTCCGGTCCTAGCTGATGCGTTCGTCATTTTCTCGAATGCTTTCCAACAACTGACGTCTCGAGGAACAGAGAGCTGTCGATCCTCATTCGAGACCAAGATCTTTACCGTAGAGCCAGACCTCACGAGTATGCTCGCTCTATGCGAAGTATCTCTGCACTCGATTTCCGCTTAACGTTCAATTCATCGGGAGTTCGACTTATTATGGTCTTTGTATTCAGCTCGAAAGTCGTTATCCGCGTGTGGATTTCGCACCTTCGAATAGTGGTGCCGCCGCGGCGAGCCAGGGTCAGAGTGTAGACAAAAGGATGGATCGGAGACACTCTCGACGGTCAAGAGCGGAATGTGGAAAATACTTCTCGCCGTCGGTCTTCTTCCCGATCCTTCTTCTTCAGGCTCGTTGGTTTCGTTCTTGTCCCCGAGAGCAGAAACTTCTTCTCCTCACTCCATTTACCTTGCTCGTCCATTGCGCCACCCACAACACCCACGACGCTTCCTTCCGTTGCCAAGTCTTCGCTCACTTTCGGTGAGAATAGAGGAGAAGGTTCTGCTGTTCTCTACTCCGTCTGTTTCTTTTTTTGCACAAACAATTCTCCAAGGAGCGATTGATGAGTTCGATTCTCGGAGACATTCGTTGAGTTTGCTCGGACTTCAAATCTGTGAGGAAGATGCGCGGCCGAAGGTTGCGATTCCGTTTTGAAATCTGTGTCGATAGCTCCACTGCACCGGCTGTTCCAGCTTGCAAATAGATCTCCTCTGATTACAGCACAACAGTGGCGTTCGATGCATTGGGCTCGGTAGGCCGCGCTCTCCAGATGAACCGAACGGTGGGAAGTTAATAGATCGGCGACCGAGAATGAGACGCTTGAATAGAACGACCGGCAATCCTCCAGACGCGCAGATGTTCAGATTGACGGTCTGAACTACAAACGGACGCCAGGAGCACTCAGAGAGCAACAAGTGATAGAGAAGGGAGCAGGGCTCATCTAATGCAACGCCGGGATTGACGAGTCGTCCAATCAAGTTTCCAATTGAAAATCGTGTCGAAACCTCGGCCTGCAATAATCTTCGAAGTTACGCGGATTGCATCATTACGATTTCGATGTCGTCACCCCGTCCTCTCCAACTTCCCGGCTGCTTTGAGTTCCTTTCTGGATGTCTTCCCGATTTCTGTTTCGATATTTTACTCTTCTCCATGCATCCTGGTTCCTATACACGGCGCTTTCGCCCTCTCTCATTCTCTCGGTAGCCCCTCTCTGGAGGTCAACCTCCTCACTTTCCTCTTTTATTCCTCTCTCTCCGCGGGATCCTCCCCGGGCCTTAGGTCGATTCCTTGAGATTCGAGGCGCGGCTTAACTGGAGCCGAGACGGCGGATAGCTAACGTCCCGGATTGATTACAGCTAGCGGCGCGCTTCGGATGCTTGGTATACGGAGTAATATCGTCTCGTACAAGCTGGCAACGACACGCAATTACAGCCGGCAAATGCATTCGGTTCCGTGAAGCACGCTTTTCACGCATCGTTGAACCTACGACCTGCTGTGGCATATGCTAGAGCGTATATTGCAACCCATATGTATGTATTACATACGTTCGCGTGCCCTTTTAGCTTCCTTCGATTCTATCGTCCACCCCACCCCGGAAAATGCAGGTGTTTGACCCTCCGTCAAGTGGACCGAACAGGACTCCGGGCAGCGATGCTTTCACTCCGGAAGGCGGAACTCCAGGACAAACGAAACCGAAAAGAGCGTGGGAAACGTTTCACGCCAGATTTTGGGCATCGCATTTGTCTAAATTTCTCTTTTTGTTCGTTTTCCCTTTTTCCACTCAGCAACATTGTCGCAAGTGCGACTGGAAGAGCAGAGTCCGAGTCCGGAAAAGTTGGAGAACCTCTTTCGTGTTCCATCCTCTCGTTTCCCGTGAAACTTTCGATGCTGGTTGGACGTGCAATTAATTTACGAGGTGATGATGTTGTTCTCGACGTTGCTCCAATTGCCGTTATTAGCCACGTAGCGGCTCGTTCGGCTCCCGATTATTGGCAATAATTTTGGATCGCTGTTTTGCGTGACACAGCGGCACCACATTTTCTAAATGGCGTGGAAGAGCTCCGCGCGTCGTTCCCACTCATTCGTTGGGCCTATCTTTTCAATTTGAATTTTTATCGGCGACGTCGAAGGCGCGTCAATATTTGGCAAACGAGGACCACATTTCGCAAAAAAAAAGCCTCCGGGGCTGAGACACGCGAGCTGAGAGCAGTCAGCGAAGACGCTCGTCAACAACAACAGGTCCTTGAGGACATCGATCAATCGATTGCCTCAGTAGATTACATCACATTCCAGAACCTTCCATTCTAAGAATTTCCTGCGTGTCGGAGGCTCAGAGCATTCCACAGCTAGGTCGAAGTTTCGACGGGTGCTCTCCAAAGTAAACGAGTTATGTAATGAATATCCACTAACAAAATGGATGGTGGGTCAGACACGCATTGAATTGTGGGCAACTCAGGAGCTCAAAATACGGCCCCGACGAATCTTCAACAAGTGACCAAGATCCTTGAATGCCTCATATGAAGAACTTCTCAGAATGGAGAACCTAGTTTTTCGACTCGCATTCGGAGGACTATCGCACCATCGAAGTTCGCCATTTGGAGGGTTTGTCATCATGACCTGGTTCTCCAAGTATGTTTCGCTTCGAAAATGTTCGCCGTATCACTTCCCTTGAGCAGCTTTTAGGAATCGCCAAAAAGAACGGTCTTCGATCCTGTCCCGGTGGCTGTCAACATATATGTATTCCTTGAAATGAAAAGATTCCTTCCAAAAAAGCAGCATGGTTCCAGGAGGGACCACCCCTCGATGATTTCAAGCGAAGCACTGATACCGGAGAGCCATCTTTAGCTCGATACCGAAAAGAATCTTCTCTACGCTATTTTTGTGCATTTGAACGCCTCTTTCGACACCGCCTCTGCTCCATGGTTCTCCAGAAACGAACAGCGTATCCTGCGAATACTCGCTTGCATTCTTGGAGCGAACGCGACAGTCCTGAACTACGCGACGGAGTGAGGGAACACGGACCGTTCCTGCAGACCAAGACCAAGTACACTGCTCTTCTCGATTTTCATGCTTTCCCGCTGAGGAGATCTCTGTACGAGACCCCTGCACATGTGGGACGAAGGACACACTTGGGAAGGAGAGCCGATCATTCGGGAAGCGCTCCTCGGGTTTGAGCTCAGGTTTACGGACACTTTCAGGAAAGAAGATGTATTAATAGTTATTGTGGAGCTTGATCAACATTTTCCGACTCATTTCAAGACTCATAGCGCCCGGAAGTTCCTCCGGAAACCACGACACGGTGAGCGCGTTTCTCAATCACACCGAGGGTGGCGCGGCTTTACGAAGGTTGACGAACACCGAGTTAGGGTCCCAACTTATTGCGTTTGTTCGGAACGACTTGATTCCCACTTCTCGAAGAGCTCACACTCAGCGCAACTGTTCGCAATTTTTCTCGTGATCCACTTCCGTTTTCGTAGCTTCTCCTTTTCAATATAAGCCACTGCAAACGTAGGCGGTAGTCTCGCTCCCGCTTCTCACCGTCGTTGGCGGATGGTTCCGTCGGAAATGCCTCGCAGATGATATGACCGCGAAATCGGAGGGAAAAAGAGAAGAATAAGCCGTCTGAGTTCGATGCTGCTTGCGTTTCGTTTGCTCTCGTACGGACGGACCATCTGCAACTCAGTCAGTCACTCGCTCGGTTCGCCGGTCGGGAAGCCAAGTCACAGGCGGTTGAGTGGGAACGTTGAAAGAGGAGAAGAAGCCGCTGCTTCTCTTCTTCGTTCATCTTATTGCGCAAAATTTCAAATATGTATTCTCCAATTCAGCGATGCACCCCACCCGCTCACCCATCTGACGCCACAGCTCACTCTCCGAACTTTCCTTCCATTCAGGGCTCTCTCGCACTTTCAGGAGATAACACATTGCTAGCATTTCAAACAATTTCGGGGATTCGCTTTCTTCTTGATCTGCTTCACTCCACTATCATCGTATTTCTGTTTCGTTCGCACAATTTCTTGTTCTCTTCATTCGCTTGATTTCTTTTTCTCTCCAGTTTCCATCTAATATTTTTTTTTCCATTTCTCGCTTTTCATGTATATTCCTCGTAATCACAAGTTTTCATTTTCACCTCATCGCTGCCGGAAGTTAATCCACGTGCATAGCATAACCAAGGCAAGTCGCGTCCTCATCACACATATTAGAATCTTGAAATCAATTTCGTTCGAGTTCCTGAAGCAGATGCTTTCGCGTGTTGGGATTTTCAAGTTGGAGGAACTAATTAAATGCTCGATATGGAGTATGTATGCATGCAGGGGTTCTTCTCTTCCGTCACATCCTTTCGAACATTTCGTCAGCTTGCCGAATGATAATGACTCATCGATTTGGAGAGATGGACACAGCTTAATCTCCTGATACTTGAATCGGAATATTACAGAATGCTCTGTGGGTTTTCGAACAAACTTTCGGCCTCTTCGATTATGTATTTCGGCAAAAACGAACACTCTGGAAGGAGGAGGAACATCTCGTACCTTTATCTTTCCCGATTTCTCCGCTGCCAGGATCGCTCCTTGTCGATCGGGAGTTTGGTCTCCTCCAATGACCCAAATGTGGAATCAATAAGTGTTCCGCGACCTGGCTGCTAAACTAAGTGACTTACACAAAGCCGTGCTCTACCTGCGGCTCATTGGAAACCGAGATGAGGGATAAGAATGCCCAGGTGCCTCTTCCTTCGGTGTCTCAAGAGATTCGTTGAATACAAATAATTTTTCTCACTCAACCCGCTCTGTCACCGAGCTCACCGCATCGGTTTGTTATAGTGACTCCGATCGTTGGTCACCTAGGTCGCCCGCAGACCGATTGGTCGGCTGGTTAGCGAAAGTCATCATTTTTCACTTTCATGTCCCCGAGAGCGATCACTTAATCCAGAAGTCTCCTGGCTACCGCAGTCGTTGCGTATCGCCTGCGAATCTGTCTCGATAAAGGTTATCTCATCCGATGGTGATCCAACTTCATTGACACCTCATACAAATTGTGTGACCATCGACTTCTGCCGAGGTTAACCATCCGCGCAGACGTTCACTTTTTCACAGACTCGCTTCCTGACTCCCGCTAACCCCAGCTTAGTCTCTGACTCTAACTCGACCTGAGCTGATCGAGATCGACCCTTCTTTCGAGATTCGGTCTCGACTGGAGAATCGCAATGACCGATGACAAAAGGGATTGAGCTTGATCATCTCGAAAATCTTGTTCGAAGTCCGCTCTGGATAGCAGACTCGGTGTTCATGACAGTTTTTTCGCACTGAAACTGAGTTTTTCAGTTTCGATGAAAAACAGTCGTTGCGTAGCGGAGCTTTGTAACATGACGTCGTCGCTGGAAGCCGAATCCGGAACCGGAGCGTGGAAATAATTTCGTTTTCTTTAAACATCTTGCATACTTCGTTATGGCGCTCGCGCTGGAGTGGATCCCTCACAACCAGAGCGTCGATAAGTCGTTCCACGGTGTGTGACACAATGAGAAGTTTCTTGCAGCAAGGTGGAGGAAAACAGTGAGCTCGTAGGAATTCGGCGGTTCGGGTGACGGGATTCTCGTCTCTCAATGAAAGACAGCGAAGCGGACGATGAAACGTGATCACGAAGGATGCGCCGAGATTCAAGGCCAGGGTATAGGGGTGGCATCCGCAGATCCAGAGAGCGATTCCTCTACTCATTTCGTTGTTACAAGCTTGACCAGCCTGGGGCCGATACAAGGGATCAACTAACGACCATTGTCCATACAGTGGGCCAAAGTAATCCTCACCCACATTATCAAAAGTCCCATCTTCCCCGTCGTTCGCTTTATTGCTTCGTTGATTTGTTTACAACCGAGAGTCGCGACTTGATTCGAGCCATGCAGAAAGACTTCTCAGCAAAGACAAATTGTTCCGAGGACATTCTACATTTCGCACTTCTGGCCGCCTCATTCCGAAAGAATTTCTTCCTCAGCTCGCCATCCTCGGGCAACGGAAAAATCAGTGATTGGTGAAGCTCGGAAATCAGAAACTGAGTTGGTCGATTGAGGTTGAATCCAATGAAGTTCACAGTCCTCATCCTTCACTTCATAGATTCATCCTTGAATTCGGGGGAACATCAAGTCTATTCAGATCTTTGCTTCTCATAGTCTGCCTCTTCGAAATCAATGGAGTTAGGGTCGTGAAAATGTCCTCAGAATCCCCGAGGATCTTCTGCGGAACGTCGAGGCCGCTTGCGAATCTCTGCGCTCGAAGTATGTATCAGAGTTGAGGTGCTCTTCCAAAAAACTGTTATCGAATTGCTTCTAGTTGCGGTTTCACTTCACGTCCTTTCTGGGTACTGAGACGAATTTTCTTCTTCTGAGCAAAGGCATTCCTGTGTCGTTGTCAGCTCCTCCTCTCAACACTGAACCGGAATCGAAATGCGAACGCCCGTACTGCGTTAGCGAATCGAAGTAGCACGTATTACAACCCCACGAGTGGCTCACATCCTGGATTGTACGGACTTCCGGTGGCCTACTTGCATTGTCCACCTCAGCAATGGCCTGAGACGTATTTCCGTTGACGTCTTCACAGCTCATCTGTGTGTTCATTCTACCGCCGCAACACCGCTGCGGCCAACGTTGAGGTCGACGCCATTCTATTACCGAAACCACGACGGCAGGCACTTGTGCCTAAAGCTGAGTCAGTGTTTCAGCATCGGATTGTTAAATTCAATCGGAAATCCAACAGCAACAACTCGAGCGATTCGTTATTGCGAGCCTGCTGGCCTCAGATCTCTATTCCACTCTTTTTCCGCTGTGTCCCTTCGCTCCCCACAAGGGATGTCTCCAACCTGGTTGGAGAATTGCCTCTTACAAAGTCGGATCCGACCTAACTGGGTTTGATCATGAGGAAGACAGGGTCCATGACCTCGTTCGAAGTGATTCCAGCGTCTTCGAACTTTTGGGTGTCGCCAAATTCGAGAGTCAGACACCCATTGAAGCATTCGAATACCTAGAATTGTCTTCATATCTCTCTGGCAACAATCGGAGCTCATTCTTCTCATTGATATTCTTTCTAACTTTTACTCAAGGACTCGCGACTATTCCGCGTCATAATCACAATTAGATCGGAGCGAAGATCTCAGATTTCACATCAATATTTGTAAGAGAGAACAACACTATCACAAGTGTCCAGAATTCGAAACTGAGTTATACTTTGTGCCTTCGATTGTTCTCAGAAACTTCTAGCGATAAGCATCAAGAGTAACGGTAAGATATTCTGTGGTGGATCTCTCGCAAATAGCTTCGGGTTTTCTCGAACCTCGGCAGCAAGAGTTCAATTGGTCGACGGTACCTGAAAACCACAAATTCGACGAATCCAGTCGACTTCTTCACGATGCTCCCTCTCCGTCTATATCAGCTTCTCGTATCAATGGCACAACGTTCTCATGAGGAAGTTCCGATGTTGAACTTCGAGTTCATGTCTCCTCTCCCTTTTCTTGCTTTCCCAGATAAGAAACGATTGAAGATTGAAAAGAACTACTGAAACCAGAATGAATCAGTACACCGCTAGTTTGCACAGCGATCTGACTCTCCCGCGTTGGAATCCGAAAATCTCACGAGCAACCATGGAGCCGAGACGCTTGGTTTCAATTTTGGTGATAATAGGTTGCTTCGGCATGGCTAGGGGCAGACACGCGGAGCGAATCTCCACGACTGGTGAATCGCCCTCTGGGACGATCACTTCGCACCGGCTCCGAGATGAAGAAAGCTATTCGAGGTCAGAACATGAAGACTTCCATCAGCCTTGCCCAGGTGAGTTCGATCAACGGAAAATTCGCCGCGTTTCGTCGTTTCTTCATTCTGCTTCCGTTTTTGCGAATACGGAGTTTACGAACCCTCACCGTTTCAGATAAATCGGTTCTTGGAGACTCCAAGGGAGTCGGTCCCTTTACGTTCTACGCTAACATTAGCGGGACAATGGAATGCACGAACTGCGATCTGAGCGGCATTCCCGACTACGTCATCTGCCTCAACAAGAGTGAGTGGTATCCTTTGCGGCATATGTGTAACAATTCGCGAATTCAGGCTCGATCCGCGAGATCTTTCCCTTTTTCCGGTGTAGGAGGAATCGAGAGGAAAGACGAGAATTGGGAGAACTCCCGCCGATTCTGACTTTTAAGATACGCGGACGCGGACTAGCCTTCGTAGAGCGCGATTTGCATCTTTCACTCTTGATTACTCCCTCAGATAATTCTACGGACGCAAGAAAACCCGCGTGGGCGTGTGCTGGAAATTTCTCCGATTCCAATGGATACGAGATAAACTCCACGTCCCTGGAGTGTGGACGCTCCCTAGGAACCCCTCCTTGCGTCGAACTAGGTTTGTCAAAAACTTGTCATTAGGCGAATTCAATCGGATGCAACCTTGAATCCGAAGATTCCAGTTCTGGTCTGAGCCGATGAACATCAGATGAAGGTTTCCAGGTACCTGCCGACTCAAATTTTCAGTCAAGAAATCCAGGAACCTCTTTGGAGAACTCGTGGTTGTGATGTTCATCGTGATTGTCGTCTTGACGCTGCTCTGGATCGAAATCAAACGTTCTCTGCGGAAGGAGCAAGCTGCATTCGCTTCCAGAGTGCTCTGGCTCAAGGATATGTCGAGGAAGTCGGGGGGTCGCGAAAAGCGCAACAAAATATACTTCCCAAAAGAGGAAAATCCCGATGTACACTTACCGATCGCGATCTCAACCAACACACTGTACTCCGGACTGAGTTCCTATAATTCCATGGACTCCACCTTCTCCTCTCGAGTGAGCATGGAGAAGTTATAAGTTTTCATCTAGGGCTACACGAATGCATAAACTCCTTTCCAGAAATCAATAAATCTAGTCCTAGCAAGGTGTTTGTCGCTGTTGCGAATCAATCGAGTCATTATTCCTACTTGTGCTATTCTATCTTTGGAGACGAACGCGAGTTTTGATTGCCATCAGTTTGTCACATCGACAGTCGATGTGTATTCCTACCAACTCACCAAAACTCTCCGCCGAAGTGAGTCATGGCTGTTGACAAGTGGGATAATGTTGGAGCTTATCAGTAATACCGGATCTAGATGTAATTCGCAGATCTTTATGAAACGAGGCTTTCCACTGCAAACAGAGTACGACTCATTCTCGATAGTGTGGAGATACGGATGTATGACGAGACAACATGTTGCTTGTAGATGGATATGGAACAGTCGACAACGACAACCCGTATTTATTCGAGCTGATCATCCTAGCAGTCGGAACTACGATCTGAGAAAACACGGATTACAATCCTTTGTCTCTTCCCGGACCCGAACCTTCATTGGATTAGGACAACCGACACCTCTCACGATCACATCTGTCTTGCGGAATAACTTTCGCGGCGACAGTTTTTCGAAACTGTTCCCGCGTCATGTCTATCATGGGAATAATTTCGAAATTTCGCGGGTTATTTACAGTTCCTCCTCCCTCTCTGGCAGAGAGAGAGGAGGCAGAGAGGGAGAGTCTCTGCTCTGATCGGACTCTTGCCAGGACACTTCGGCGATATGAAGGTGAAATCGACTCGCTCGCTGGCTGTCGACTCGTTAAAGTCACATGCCCGAACGTGACATACCCGAACGAAAGATTCATCCATCTTCCAACTTCTCCCCGTCTCTCTAATTTGCCGCACTTTAACTCTGCCTGATCCTCCATCCTGCCCGGTGTCTGCTTTTGCCCCGACAACGTCGATGAAGACGGTTGGTACGGGGGCGAGTTTATGTTGCTGTAATTTCTCTAAGAGAAACCATTCCTTTTTTCATCTTGAACAGCGCCTCTATTATTCCGTCTCGTCCGATCATCTCAAGGGGTTAAGAGCAGCCAGCGGGGGCGGAATCGCAAAACGCGTTTCGCTGCTTGCAAGTTTAAGTAGAGCCGAATTCCTCGGAGACTTTCAAGTCAGAAGAAGATATGCGTTATGGAAAATGAGGGAGACAACGAAAGAACGCGGGAACGAGCTGCGAGTTGAACATACAACTACTACGCATATCAGAATCAAGCCTGAAATCACGAGGGTTCCCGAGAAGTTTTTGTCGAAGCGGAGGAGTCCGAAGCGGAACAGAAGGACTCGTCGAGATACTCTCCGATCCCTCATGGTAACTTATCGATGATCAGATGCAATGACGCGCTGTGAGATCAGGCGGAACGCAGTTAGCAGAGCAGATGGAAGCATTGCGACGTGAGAGTTACGACCTGACGTCAGCATCGGCGAGATCAGAGGGATCCCACGAAATGTTTCCTTCAGAGATCATTAGCCGCGTTGTGCAGGCGTGTTGCGCATTTCTGCAAGACGACGGATTCAAGCCGGAGAGGGAGAGGAATGAAGCAAGAGGAAGAATCAGACTGATCCGGGAGACAAACTACGCGCAGGTTCCAATGGAAGAGGGCCTCCTCGACGTCGTCGTTTCAAGCTTGCACTCCCCGGTCGGTTGCACTTCCACCTGCAAATTCACTCGTCTGAGGAAATCGGTCGTTTCCGACGTGAAAAGTTCAAGTGTGTCCCTCAAGCGACACTGAAAGCATCATCCAGCTCTTCTTGATATCTGCATCGCTTCTCAATTCTCTCCGAAGTGAATCGCGAAGCCTAAATCTAGTTGATCACAATTATTCGATTCATTCAGTGTCTGATGCACTGCCCATCACGATACTGATGATTCTTTCCTCGATTCAGCGATGTGAAAGAAGCACTGATCGACTCACAATCAGTCAACACCTGTCTCTGCGGGATCCCTCGCTCACACGATGGTTAGTTTGCTTCCTCCCGGACTCGCACCCGATCCCATCACTTCTCTCTTGCTTATTCTCAATTTTTCCCTCTTTTGACGAGCCCCGTGGACGAGGCAACTCAACAAATACCCCACAACCGCACACAGAGACGGACTCTAATCATTCTGCGAGTTTTCCACTCGGTTTCACTAAACTCCATTCGCCACCGCGTGATGGGACTCGCTGATCTATGATGGAAAATGTCGCTGGGCAAGCTCACAGACCGAGCGAGAGTGTCAATGACTCACCTAAACTCATTCTCTAGTGTTGCTTCGCTTTCTGAGCTTCTGTTCGCTCTTCAAGCCAAGGCTTCCGGATGTCTATTTTGATTTCAGCCTCCGAAGCCGGAAGATTCTGATTTACTGAAATGACGTTCGGGTCGTTGTGGAACAGATGACAGAGTTTTTGATGATTCCAGCATCGAGCGTTCTCCTTATCTCTCATCCCCTCCCGAAACCAGTCACCAGGTTGAGCTACCAGCCGGCAGTTTGAGCACAGTGAGTGCTAGATAAGAGCGCGGAGCTATCTCTGAGCGGAGTCTCTGATAGATATGCAGAGACTTCCCTTTCATTCTATGCTAAACCTGGAGCCCTTTGAAACTCTACTTTCTCGGAGTCCTCCGCAGAGCACCGAGGATATCGCGGATTGAACCTAAGACATGAGAAGTTCGAAATCATTTTGGCGACATTTTTGAGCCCAACCTCAAGCTGGTCCGAGGAACAAGCTATCGATTTGACTTAGCTCGATCTTCTCTAATGAACTCTATCCTGCTACGCCATCGAGCTTCGTAGAGTTTCGAGTTTTAGAGAGAATTTCGCGGCAGATCCTTAATGCTGCGATCGTTTGACGTGAATCCGACGAGTATCCCAAGCCCCCTCGTGGGCTCTCTCCTGGAGGAAAGGCGACAATTAGACTTGAGAGTCGCTGCTGATGCGGCGAGCCAACATGAAGAAACCTCAAGTATTCCTCCTGGCATTAGGGGGGTGAGACGACAGAAGGAGGGGGAAGCAATGTCTACGTTCTTCCCACAACTCGCTGTAGGAAGCTGCTCGCCTGCCGACGCCGACGTATCGTCATTCTGTGTATGAATTTTTGGGTTGTGTTTTCTTTTGTTCATCTCGTCGTCTCAGGTTTGCAGCTGATGTGCTCGTTCCCTCTCCGTTTGTCACTTTTATGCTTGCGACAAGCGTTTCCGCGCGTTCCTTGATTGCCTAAACAGTTTTTTCATTCTTTGTCGCTTCATCCTCATATATCTGTCGTTCGCTGCGGAGGCCGACTTATACCAACTCTTTTCCCGAGAAATTTTGAGGATTTTTCGGAAGAATGATTTGATGATTATATTCACTATTTCATGTACCATTCAAGGGAAGAGTGATTCCGCGCAGTTCTTACATTGGGAATGTGCGCGAAATATTGGATCAATGGTGGACTCATTACGAGGAAAATAGCGGATATGGAAAGTTCTCAGCGTTTCCAAGGATACTGAAGTTGATGCAGAAATCTCTTCTACAGTTCTTTGAAAACAGGGAGCGGACTCCAAACCGATCATTGCCGACTCCAGTCTGTATGATCTCTCCTTCTGAATTGGAGCTCCATGACCAAAACAAATAGTTGACCATTCGTGAAGCTTCGAGTTAATATTTTCTTTCCGTTTTCTCAGGGTCCGCTACCGACGTACCGTTGATTGTTTTCCTTCTACCAAATTCTACAGTCTTCTTCTGGTAGCAACGAAGCAAACAGCGGGGTTCGATCCACACCGCACCCAGAAACCGCTTTCTGCCCAAATGTTGTTGATGAAGACGGATAACGATACAGACGCTGTCGATGATGGCCTTCACAAAACTAGAGCTACTGTTCTGATGTAAAGGAAACCGACGTCGAATGGTTTCGGCTAAGACTCTGACGTCAACAAAAAAGGCAGAATCTTTCCCTTCTGATCGAGGGAAATGAATCCTGTGATCCGGAGTTGATATTTGACCACTGGAGTCAAACGATATTTTTTGATGTGACAAAAGACAAGATTCGAGAATTATTGTGAGTTCGACCAAGAATGTGCGCTCCGAGCAAGAATCTTTCGAATTATCCGTTCAATTCTGTTTTCTCTCCGTTTCCACGACTCGCAACTTGCGCGAGACGAAAATGAGTTCTCTCGCGGGGACTCAGGGACAACGTGATTGTTGGAGCCTGAGGTTGGTGAAGTGCAAGAAGACCATCAACGGGAGGAACAAACATGTCCCCTCGCGGACAACGCTGGCAGCTAGCGCTATTGGATGACGCGAAAGCAGTGCTAGTAAACGGAGAATATGAGAGACCGAAGAAGACCAGGAGCAAACAGGCTAACCGTTGTTAGTTAGATTGCTCGCCAGACCAGACATCGATACGGCCGACCATTTCCTGAAGTGCGATATCGAAACACCTATCGCAGCGTCTGTTCGACCGTCAATCCGTCTTCACCATTCTTTTCGGATTTTCTATGGACGACGCAAAGTGCTCCCACTTTCTTCACTCTCACCTACTTTCAGACTCTTTTCCACTTACTTACTCACCGACTCACTACTGCTGATGTATGTGAGTAGGTGTGTGGGTCAATATTTGATTCGGAAGCTATAGCTTTCGCGAAGCAGACCGATCAAGGAGTCCAGCGCATTCTCTCCCCCAATGTTGTCCTCCCCGGTGAGTTAGCCACCCAAGCAGCCGGACAGGCGTCCATTGTCAACCTTGTAGTCGTCTACCTCTCGTGCTAGCCTCCTTTTCTATTTCACAGGTAGTTGCCTTATTTCCCTCTGTGCTTCCCTCCCCCTGTCTTGCGCTCCTCGCTTTGCTCGCAGTCTCCTCTCTCTCTCTCTCATCGTAGTTTTCCTCACTCTCTCCCATTTTTACTCTTTTCCTGTCCCCTCTTTTTTAGCTGTCTTTTTTTTTAGTCTCGCTCTCTTTTCTACCTCCTTGTTCTCACTTACAATACTCGCCCACACTCCCATGGTCGTGGACGACGACATCATTATCGGTCTGGGCCATCCATAGACACGCGGCTTACTTCAAAGTGAATGTGGCTCTCTCTATTGCACGCTCCCTCATTTTTCCTTTATCATGCTTCCTTTGTTCCTTTCACGCTCCCCCTCCCTCGTCGCGTTGTCCAACTTGATGTCCGCCTGTCTCGCTCGTGCCTACCTTATCCCCGGTACGGGAACGCCTACCTGCTCAGGAGTTGCCAGGAGTAGGTGGACGAACAGTGAATCGATAGAGGTTCCTTTGCTGTATTACAAAGGATTTCTTCTTCGATTCGACGTCCGCACCTGTGACGTTCGGTTTTCCTCGGCTAGGACTCGAAAGCCGTAGTCCTTTTCCAGGATGGCCATTACTGGCCATTTCCTTCGAACTCTCGACGAGGAGTGCCACTTGACGCTGGGAGCTTTAGATACAATCGTTCCGAGTTGCTTCGCGCTCGGCTTATCTGATTGAGGCACATCCACACATGAGCCCAAGTTTCCGAAAAGCCGTGAATTATGCTGTGCTATGCAAACTTGGTTCATGACTCACGAGAAAAGAAACACTGCATGCGAAAGTTGCTCACCAAACACCGGATGGTAATGGTATTTGCAAATATATGAAAGGTTATATGAAGATATGAAATCGATTGAGGGATATTAGAACCACCGAGCCACTTGGACTCAAAAACGGCTTTTTGATACGGATTGTGAGATTGAATTAAAAGATGCTCCGTTCTGCAGTTTGCAACCTTCAACCTTCCCTTGTTCATCGTCTAATTGTAAGTAGCTTTTGTTCGGATACGCTTGCGCCTGTCTGTTTGATTGAGGATTCTCAGCAACATCTACTCGTCACTTCGAGTGTGGCTCGTTGAATTGCTATATTCTCAAGAGACTTTATTCTCATTCATTCGGAAAAGAGCAGAGAACGCCGCGATAATCGCGAAAAAGTCACGCTCCGCGACAAAATTACAGCCCTAATCACGATCTCCAGAATTTGGAAACGTCATTCAAGGAGTACTCTTTTAGTGACTCACGACGGTTTCCATCCCGGATCCAATCGGACGAGAATCGGAGCGGGGAGAAGCTCCTCCACCGCACTTTTCAACTGACGGAGACATTTTCTGTCTTCCGTCGTTCCCTCAAAAGTTCAACGGTTGTATTGTAACGATCGGAACAACAAAGCTCTAAGCTTTGCTTCTGCTGATTCATCTGTGAACGCCCTTTAGAGCAACAAGTCGACTTTTTTCTTTCTGAATACCCGTCCAGCGTTTCCTGTGGCGGCTGTAGCCACAGACGATCTTCGTAGTTTATTCTTTTTCCGACTCGGTGCATTTGTGGTGAAGATTTTCGAAAGATATTCAGCGAGTATTCTCATTTGAAGTTCACAGAATCGAGATCTTATACCCTTCCACTTGCACAGTCAGCCAGAATGTCTCATTCATCAGTCAATGAACGTTCTGTTCGAACTTCTGAGAAATCCTCCTCTCGACATTCGGTTCCGGAACTGAAGTTTCGATCGCTTCGAGTTCACCAATCATCCATTACATAGCTCAATCAACGCACCAGCTGCAGAGGAGGGTTACGGAAGCAAAAACCCCCTCCCCCCTTATCGCGGGGCCAGTTCCCCGCTGCTGCTACGATTCCGGGATAACAAGTATCAAACATAGAGTTCGGTGCAAGAGTTTCAAAAGAGCATTTCTGATTCCAGGAACAATTCAGGATCGCTTCGAACGAAGCCTTCGGTCGAACAAACTCCCTGCAGTGAGGCCACCGATTCAGCCACCGCTCTGCAACCGCTGCTTTTGCTTGAGGATGTTGTCAGGTAGCAGGTACACTTTTATCCAGTCAGAGGCTAATGGGTGGAACAGGTGAACTTTATAGCTTGGCCCGGTCTCTGCTCCCTCTGTTCGTTCTTAGTTCGGGTGTGCGTTCACTGAGTGGAGAACTGTTTTTTGTCGAAGGATTACCTGCCGGCAAGCCAGCATGCTCCTCCTGACACTTTCCCAGATACAGGATTTTTGTAATTCGACGCTTTGACCTCAATATATATATATATCTATTTTCATTTATAAATAGACAAACTCAAGTGAGAGTTCTGATACTCATCTACACATGGTGGCAGACAGTTAGCGGCACACGTCGAGAAGGTCTTCCCTGGGACAGGAGTCACGCAGAATAGAGAGTCACTGCTCTCTATTTTTAAAGAGTCACACGGAATATGTGACCACCAGACATAAAAACTTGTAAAGTCAAGAGAGAGAGAGAGAGAGAGGGTCACCTAATATAGTTGTAAAAAGCCGTGACGAATGCGAATATTGATCTTTGAAACAGGCACTGCTTCAACAGAAAGGAAATTTTGCTCTCTTCAGAGAAACCATGGAAGACAGTTGAAAAGCTCATTCTCAAACGATCGCGATAAGCACACATCTCTCGATTCTCGGATTCCGGCGGAGATATGTTGCGGATTTCGCTTCACACTACACCGAGGTATCTGCTACGAGGCATCTGCTCGGTTTCCAAGCGAAAATGATGCTTTGAAAACAGGTATCATTGCAAAACATAACAAGTCCACGGTACTTGTAGATCGAGGGAATATTCTACGAAAGAGACATGATTGTTGACAGAAGAAAGGGGTCACGTGTGGGAGGAACCTTTCCAGAGTACACAAGAGTGCGATATAAGAAATAGATAGTGTGATAGGAAATCTTCGAGAATATCTGGAGCACATCGCTGAAAACTTACCCCACGAATGTTGAGGTTTGTTACAGGCTCTCAGTCCTTGCAGGTGCTAAAGGCCGCCCGGGTTGGACCCTTACCTCCGACTTCACCCCTTGCCCTTTATACACATCACCTAAAACAGCGAGAGCTCAGCTGCCGATTGTCATTGACCAAGCCATCCTCAAAATTCCCACTGATTTTCAAAATTGATGATCAAGATCCCGTCCCTCGCCCCATAAAGAAGTTTCGGCATCGTCAGAAGTAGAGCTTGGAAATTCAGGCATTATTCATTAATCAGCCTCCATCAATCCATGGATAAATTGATCGGAGGCCGATCACTTCGATGATATTTGCCCAAGATAGTCGTGGATTGAAACAATCAGGCGCTATTTAACCAATTATCCATCAATTCATATTGATTGATGGAGGTTCAAAAATGATTAGTGCCTAAACTTCTAAGCTCTAGTCATAAGCTTACAGCTTCCTGGCCGCCTGAGAACAATATTATCTCAAAATCGCAAAAATGGAGTCCTTGTCGTTTGAGAATGAATTCTTCAATTAGGCGAATGTGAACGTTGAAGACGGATTGGGCTGAGAACACGAAATTTTTTTACCATTTTACAATCAGTATCTATGACGTTTTCGTGGCCTCGCCCGGAGGCAGAGGTCATGTCCCTGGATCTGCTTTTCCTTCGGTTTCGTAACTCATGAGTAGAGCTTGGAAGTTTAGGCATTATTCATTAATCAGCCTCCATCAATCCATGGATAAATTGATCGGAGGTCGATTACTTCGATGATATTTACCCAACAAAGTCATGGGCTGGAATAATCAGGCATTTTTTAACCGAATATCCAACAATTAAAATTGATTGATGGAGGTTCAAAAATGATTAATGCCTGAACTTCCAAGCTCTACTCATGAGGTTTTTGTAATCATTGGAGCTTGGTAGTTCTGGCATCATTCATCAATCACCCCCCATCAATTCATGGATGAATCTATGGATGATATTCGCCGAATTAGGACGAGAGGTGGAATGATCCGGCATCATTATTTATCCATGTATTCATCGATTGAAATGAATCGATGAAGGTTTAAAAGTGGTGAACGCTTCTCTCTTTTCAGAAATATGCGTGCACTGCTCTAGCGTCAGCACCTCTTCCAAGATTGAAGTGAAAGCAATAAAGAGAAAGGACTTCCACGTCGAAATATAAGTGGGCAGTATCTCAGCCGAAAAAATCAGACGTAGATCCAGAGTTTATAGATTATTTCGTCACGAGGATGAAATCTGTGCGCTGAAGAAGAGCGTGGCCTCCATCGTTGGCGAGGGAACTTGTGATTTCCCCTACATCTCTTCACACTGCAACCGTTGCGGAGTCCAACAACAGCACAATGAATCAAAATCAATTTCTTCCTGTAGAGGCGATCTCGGATGACAAAGAATCTTGGTCCCCTCAAGAAAGCTTCCTCGAGTAATTGAGAATCGAAGTTTACTCCGATTTCGTTCTCTCACAGCTGTTCCTCCCATATCGATCCTGGTTATGGTTCGTGGGACGAGTTCGAAGAACGTGGGCGTGGGCTATAGATCATGTCGGACAGAATTGAGAGAACTCGCGAGACGCACAAGCAAAACTGAAAGCGAGATCTCTTCCTCGAATGCAATTTGAAATCTCTTCTGACAGTTCGCATCTGGATTAGATCATTCCTGAGTTCCAGAATTTCTCATATGATTCCACCATCCCTGAAGAATCACGAAGAAACGGACGTCTACGTTAGATAATAGTCTTGAGCGTGGAAGCTGCCGCTTTATTGTGACCGTGTCAGAGTCCGTGAAGGCAGCGGGCTGGAGCGAGGAAAAAGTAGCTCTGAAGTTGCTCGAAGCCACTCCCTAGTTCGCTTCAAACGGCTCGGTCATGGACGAACATACATTGCCCGGATTAACTTCGAGTCCCGCACGATATCAACCTAGGGAGGACACCGACTGAGACCATATTTTATATCGACTTGCCCCTCATTCGTCCCCTCGCTTTATTCTCTTCGGATCTCTGATCCTCTTTGTCCCGAGCCGCGCCATTTGTTCCGTGCCTAGTACTTGTCCCCGATTCTCCCGCTTTCTGACCCGACCGCGATCCCACCGTCGGGCTTCTTTGAGCGCAACTCCCTGAAATTCAAACCCCGTAATCTCAAAGAGGGAACGAAACATATCCTGAGTTTTGGGCGAGTCCCCTTTTCCAATTGAGCGGATGACGGCGATGGTCACGCTTCAGATCCACTCCGCCGCCTCTGACGGATAGCGATTTGAGAAAATCATCGATATCTCATCGAGTTTCTTGAGCTATCGAGTCATCGATTCGATCTTCGGACGCTAAATAGTTACTCTCAAATCTGGTTTTTCTCTCTTGTCGACTCTTGGAGGGACATCATCATCAGAGAACGGAAGTTCTGGTGATTCATGAGAGCTGACGGAATGCATTTGATGAGCGGAAAGAAACTGAGTTCCAGATGAGAAGAAGTCATCAAAGGGTGTAGACCCTCATTTCACACAAAGCGCATCGTTCTAATGTTCCACTGCACAGAAGCGGAGCAATCATTCGACCAGAATATATCGTTTGGCTCCTTTGGATTCTTTCCCTCCGGTTGCTGTGTTCACTTCATGACGCTTTAGTCTTCGCATTCTCTGTTGTGGATGCTGTGTTGCAACCGACGGAAGATTTTAGGACTCTCCCTCGCTGAATCACGCTCAGAAAATATGGAACGGAATCGTTATTGCCGCTATCCACGAATGATTCAAATCCCAGGGTGTTTCCGACGAAATGTGCGGTTCGCGTAACATAGGGCTGGAGACCGGTATTTCGTTACCATAGAGAGGTGGTGGCAGGTTCGAAGCCTAGAGTCGATAAATCTCTTGGGAATTCGGATGAATTTCTAGTTGAATGATCATCATTTCCATGATTCTGGATTTGAACTTCTGCCTCACGGATCCAGAGACGAAATATTCACATCTGTTGATATGCCATCGGTTTGAACTCTGGCAGGCACCATCTGTGCTGTTTTTAGAGAACCTTCCTGTTAACTTGAATATTCGACTCTACCCGAAAACGCTTTTTCAGAGCGATTCCGATGCCCTGGAGGAGGGATCGCGAAATTTTCGTCCTCTTCTGCGACGCATCCTGCTCGTCCCTCGCCTGGCTTTCCTCCTCCCTTCTGTTGTTCTCCCCGAATCTGTCTTCCTTCGCCCACTCTCCTTTCCCCTTTGGTTTTCTGGACCCTTCTCGAAACATTCCCTATGAACCAATCGAAGCGTCCACTGCTTAAACTTATTCCCGAAATGAGTTTTCGATTCCCTGTGTTGTCTTTCGAAGGTTCGGGAAACTCATCCAACTGGGCCTGCTCGTCAATTTCGACACTGAGCCTTGGAGCCTTCTTCATCTACTTCTTTCGAGATCCTTCTCGGTACTCAAGAAATTCGTTCCGCCCGTCCTTGATTCCATATCTTTATTTATTAGTTTTGTTTCTGTGCATCAATCGAGCGAGTCGAACCGCCAATCGACCGGATCGAGGACTCTGATCCACTGCGAGACGCAACAGTCAGTCCGTCAGTAGATCGAGCGTTTTCCTGACAAACTTCTCTCCATTCTCCCGACTGATCTTCGTTGGTCAGCAGCAAGCCGGTCGATCGTAGCAGAGGACGGTTTTTGTTGGCTTCGTTGGCTTAAACGGCCACGAAAGCCTCACGCTCGGTTTGTTGCTCTCCCTCGGCATGCTCCAGCGTAGCAGGGAAACTCACTCGAGCCGTCTGTCCGACCGTTTGCCCGTGAGTCTGTCTGGATGCTCTGCTGGTGAGCTAAGTAGATGCCCTGGTCAGGGTGAGCTCATAAATTATTTACTGGCACTTAGCATGCTCAGTCGACTAACTCGTCTGAGGCGGCGATTCCGCCGACCCGAACAACTGTGGGATAGATCCTCTCTTTTCTCCTTTTCGCTTCCCCAGGAGCGTTTGCTCCTAATGTTTCCAGCGGTCCCAACTGATTTCCCCGCGGTCAGATGATGCTCATACCTCAACGGTAGCCTACGAATTATGAGATGATCAGATGATGTTGCTGCCGATTCTCTAGATGATTTTCAAAGTTTTTGAGTCGTGAATGATTTCCAAGATGGCACCTCAGAGTGATGAAATTCAACCGAAATGTAGCGAAAAGTATACCATAGTCCAGAAACTGGAACTAGATATGTAACCACTTCACGGAATTTCGAAATTATTCCGCGGATCCTCGAATTTCTTGGAAAGCAGAAGTTTTCGTGGAATTTCGAAGCAGAATCCTCTGGAAACCCGGAATCCTTCCGAGAACTTCAGCATCGGAGCTCGCGATACCGACTCCGACATCGAGTTCAAAACCTTAATGAATATGCAAATATTCTCGGCGGCATGGCTCTCTCTTTATGTATTCCAGGTTTCACGAAACTATAGGGGTTTATGCTCCAAGGAAGATCAGGATCGAGCGAGCAGCTTAATTAGACGAGCAAGCGACGGTGACTCAGATAAGAGAGATTTGAGAATCCAAGAGAGAGAGAGAGAGAAGCCAAGAGATAATCGGAAGGTACACTGATACACCGAAGGTATCATCGTTCAAGTGGGAAGAAAAGGAACGAAAAACTGGTTAGAATCTTGAATTGATCGGTAGATTCAATCAACGCGCCACGGCTCGATCGATTTTAAGTCGTGATTCCTCAACAACAATGAACTTTCAGCTTCAGTCATCGACATCGTTAGTGGTTTGTGACCGTGAGATGGGGAAAACCGCCGAAATTGATTTTGAAAGATTATTTTCTCCTTCAGCGTTCTGAAACCTTCGAGGATTCATTTTTTTTCTTTCAGGTGAAGCGAACATTCGATGAGCGGCGAGGGCTGCAGGTCAAACTGCCTTCAAGTTAGATCCCGTTTTTTCATTCCGATTTCCATGAATGTCAAGTTTTTTCGTGTGATGAGACGTTGGACGTCGGAAAACTCGACGATGAATTCAGTCCGGGGTCTGGAAAACCTTGAGCTCTTGCTTCGTGCTTGGGGTCGAGATTCATAGCCTGGATTTGATAAGAAAATCAACTCAGATCACGGGTAGGAAAACTTGAACTTTCGATAAGCGAGAAGAAGATCTCGAGCGCGTGCCTGGGAGTCCGGAGCTTCTAGTTAGCCCAAGCTCTACTGAATCTGAATCATCTCGTGACGAGAGTAGCGTCCCCTCATGGAAAACGGAATGTATTTGCATCGCACTCGACATACATCGCACTTCCAGCAATCATTCCAGATCATTTCAGGAGAGGACGAGTTTCTCACATTCCAATTTCGGATGAAATCAGGTCAAGATGTCAGTATTTTGCCTTGATTCAATTCCGCTCATTCAGTTGTCTCCAATCTCACATGTTTGGATGAACGTCGCGATGTTTATAGTCGATGTCGATCAATGAGTTTCACAAAAAAATGGCCGCTATATCTTTTCCATCCAACTCCACGAAAACAACCGAATCGAGAGGCTCTGCCTGCTCAGGGGCTCTAATCAGAAACGATCCCGTCCGGTGCCCCGCAGCTCATCGGAAACACACGTTCATACGTTGGAGCTACCGAAAGCGGCACGACCAAGAAACTGAAAGCGAACAAAAACAACACGAAGCTCACAATAAATAAAAGAAGGCGCTGAGAAGAGAAAAGGGAACCCGGGTCGTGATTGAATGAGCTGGAAACATGGCGAGCTTCGTGATTATTGGATTTCCGTCAGAATCTCAGCGCTACCGAAGACGGACCGTCGCGTCGGCCTTGATTCTCTTCTAACTCGCTTATCAACCGTTGGTCTCTCGTTACGGCGCGGCGGGCTTCTCGGCGCCCTGGAGCCAGAGCGGTTTTCAGCTGAGTTTTTGGCTCGGATCGTCGTCTGCTTCTTTGAATTCAAGAATCCACCGCCGTACTCGAAGTTCTGTTTGACGGAGTCGATGCTGACGAACTCGAAGGCTCTCATGCGAAGCTTTCGACCGACTCCGGGTCCCGGTCGATCCGGGAAACTTCTGGGCTCATCGCTTGACGGACCAGGGGCTGCTCTGAAAGCTCGCCCGTCGGAATCATGGCTCGCCAAACCCTTTGGCTAAAAGCGGCGATAAGAAGCTGGCGTCTTCGGTTGCCCTTTCGGTATCTTGGAAGAGATCACTTGATCGATCGATCGATCGATCGATCGAGAGTGAGCAAAGGATTACCATCCTCCGCACAAATACATCACGGCGCATACCGACGTCACCGAATCGCTACCGAACGTTTGCTTGCCGCCAACGAACTCTTGACAGTGGTCGAGGAAAGTTCATCGGAAGTAGTATGATGGCGTCCCGATAGAGATTGCGGTGAGGGAAGCATCATGATCTCGAAAATTATGATGATCTTCAGGATGTTTATGTCGTGCATGTCGATGATGAAACGAAGTCGAAGTCCGCGAGCGGGCATGTCCGACGAATTGAGTGTGTGCACGGTGTAGCGCTCGAAAAAGTATCAATGTCCATCGGCAAACTTGGATCTGCGATTTGAGAAGATGACCCAGCCATGTAATGGTCGCCAAACGACAGAAATGTCTTGTTGTGGAGGGTCAAGGGTCAGCGCTAAGGAGAAAACGACCAACCACGGCAGAATAGGCTCGCTAAGAGGGATCTTCTATTTGTGATCGTGCTCGTCGCCCGCGGTCTCGCTTTCTGTCAACTCGCCTCGTTTGCCGCATTCTTTGGTGAACAATGAGCACTGATGCCAGCCGAACGGAAGCATCGAACAGATTGATGTCTTTCTTGACCGACTGTCGTCTCTTGTCTCAAAAGCGTTTCCAGTCTGATCGGAATGAACGCGATCCGTGTTGGGTGAATGTGGAAGTTCATCGAACATTCTTCTTGTGTTTTGAAGATTGATTCTCATGATCTCAGGTCGAGAAAACAGTGATCCTGCTCACCTCAAGTCCTCGCTGAGCGTCCCGGATCGGACCAGGACTGCCTCTATGGTTCCTGCACGTTGTTGACGTCGACGAGAATTCGGAGGGCGCATGAAGTTTCTGGCGGAGCAACGATTCCACAGTCAACAAACAGTCCGTCATTTTGGATGAATAAAAAAATCCAATCAATTTAGTAGGTCAACGATTAATCTGATGGACGTGTGGACGAATGGGCAGACGGATGCGTAGTGGCCTTTTAGTCGACGGACGTTTCTGTGTTGAACTGATTTATAATTTTATGAAACAAGCCGCTTGTAGGCTAGCCTACGCAGGCGATGCGAAGTGCGAAGAAATTACAAAAATTAATTTGCACGCTGACACACGCCCAGATTCGTATTTATTTCGGACACTGGAGCGAAAGAGGAAGCGAAAAAAACGCTGAATTGATTAACTTAGTTTGGCCCCGGCGACTGCGCAACCTGTCGTCGATGGTTTCCAGAGCTACCGGCGCGGCGTGCTGCTACCGTCTGTTTTGAATTGGAAAACGATCAATTCCGAAACATGAATTTGCATCGGATTCTTTCATTGAAACTGTGACAGCGATTACCAACGGTGAAACGCGTGTTGGGTGTAAACATCAATCGAGTATCAGCTGAGGTCAACTAGTCAGTCGACTATTCTGCCGATCGCAGTTCTGAGGAGAAATATGTTCTCCTGGAAGGCAAACTCTCCCGGTGGACAGTTTTCCTCTCATTTCGTATTTCCAGGTTAGAGAAGGAAAGAGAAGGACTAGAAATGTTCGTATTACCAGGTTCCCTTGATCGATCAGTTCTGGAAGTCTTAAACAGATGTTATGTAGATAAGGGAGGATGGGGGGACGAATAAACGGAGGAACTTAAATCGCGGAATCTAATCGACCGGAAGAAAGACGAGCATGAAGCGGATGCATTTCCGAAAGTGAGCATTATATCACAAGAATGACAATCCATGAACGGGAAGAACAGGAAAAGTGGAGTCGAAAGGACGATCACCTCTCACTGAATCTGCATCGGTTGATTCCCAGTACCTTGCGAGCTCTGCGACGAAATGTGTCGGAAGACTCGAGTATTGGCTTTTCGTCGATAGTGATCAACGAGGATAATTCGTCGCCAATTGTGGCGACTTCCGTGATGGGTCTCAGGTGGACCACGAGTTTGATCGCAAACGAATTGCATCCATGAACAAGTTTCAGGTTGTGTCCGCTCTTGTGAACTTGGTTCCATTCCTTGGAAGCGCGTCAAAAGATGACGAACTTTCGGATGCTCGAAACGTTTCCCGATATTGTTACATATGGAAACGTTGCGCAAAGTTTGAGCGATGATGTGTCTGATGAATCAGTACTCGAATATCTAAGGTGAGTGACATATCGCTCAAAGAGGAAATTTTTGGTGGGGGTTTGACAGATATCACGAAATGAAACTGTCACTGAATGTCGAGCCCATTTGGGGGACCCCCAAAAGTTCCGACATCTAATGTGTGACAAGATTTGTAGCACCTGCGCAGATTGGCGAATCGCCACCTGAAGCGAACGCCCAACTCAATTCGCGCGTGATATTGTCCAGAACAGGTCCGTGTCGTCGATTCTCAACAATGTCTTCTTTGACTTTGCGAACCCATACTTGAAGTTTCGAGCGGGTCGCATGACAAGGCACAGTGCGAGGTACGAGCGAGGAGATCTCACCACGGAAACACGTGTGTCTCGTTCACAAACATACTTCAGCCATATGAAAACTCGTTTCGAGCACCCACGAGAAAGAAAGAAAGATAGACAGACAGATAGCACACTCGCAATGTTGACTGACCTATCTCCGCTGGTGCATGAATGTTCATCGAGCGTGAAAATTCGCGCACTATAAGAGATACTGAAGTTGTGGAGCTATTTGTCTATTGCATACCTAGAGCACCACTAGCTCCTCCTCTTTCCACTTCTCTGTCTAGCGAGCGATGCTTCCTCGCTTCATAGTAGGGGTGTGGAGGGGTTATCCAAAGTATACGAAAACAGGACCAGATACACGAGGAAATCCGGGCCGTTCCGATCGCGGAAGGATACAACTGAGTGAGCGGGACGAGGTCAAAAAAGGGGAAAGTTTGCATCCACACCCTTCATCTTGCACCCGTTAGAATGTTTCTCCCTGCGATGGATGGCTACAATGCCCTTCCGCGTGCTTGGCCACACCTTCCCGAGCCCCAGTATTTCTCATCAACCCCAGGCCATGGCGCGGAGCGGGGGACAGTGCGCATCATTTGATTCACTTACGTGATTGGGAAACAAAATCTATCTCTCCGCAAACAGATTTACGTAGGTTCATCATATTCCCCTCTTTATAAGATAACACTTCACTTGTCTCAATAGGGAAGAAGCCGAAAGCCGAATCGATGCAAATCAGAAGAGGAACGGAGGCGAACGATGCCATCTCGGGCATGCTGGATTCGAAACACACGATTCCTGTCACACAAGTCTCGCATGAGGGGTGCCTTCGAGTCAATCGGTTGGTGGGTGAGTTGCCCGAGGCTTCGCTCGTTGGGCTTTTATTGCCCCCGCTCATTGATATTTAAGATTCCTAAATGGCGTAGTTGAGAAACTCCCGTACGCAAGTTAGTTGACGATTTCGCCCTTGCCAAAAGACCCTTTCAGAGACGCATTAAATCTGGCCGTTCGTCGCCGTGGGCGTCCCGCTCCCGAGACGCCCCATTGCGACTGCTGCTACCGCTGCCGTTGGGTGAGAATTGAGTTTGAGAAATTTGACTAAAATGGGTGCGACAAGGCAGTTGTCGAGCTCGATAGCCAATTTCATTTTATTTCTTCGGGAACTCGGCGAAGAATTCAGTGTTCGGCAAATCCGAGGATTTCAATTTCACCGACACCCGATCCGAGTGTTTGAACCGGACCGAAGATGTGAATCCAAACTTTCGACTTCGACGGAGCAGTTTCAGGATGAGTCGTGTTCCTCAATGATGGACGAGAAGGATGTGAGGAGAACACCGGGCGATCAGGACGAAAGATGCGTCATCGCTTTTTACTAGGATTTGTGAATCTTTCTGTTGCGTCTAAAACCAGGGATTAATTACCTCGTCGCAGCGACGGGTCCAGAGCGATCTCACCGAGCAATTAGAAATTCGGCACGTGTGTTTGTATGGATGGGCGCAGACGCGAAAGGAACTCGTCGGCCCGATGAATTATTTATCACGTGCTAGAGCACGAGACCAACTGTCGGCGCAAGTCGAGTCTTGCCTCAACTCGGAGACAAAAACATTTGTCGAAGGACGCGTGCGACCGAGAAATCGGACGGAGGGTCAAAAGTCGGAAAACATGGTGCTGATAACGAAAAGTGCGATATCTCACGAGTAACAGGCGACCGCTGCGATCAAAGAGCTGAGAGTTTTGAAGCTCAATGCCGAGCTGGCAGCATGATCCAATGAGTGGAGTTTGAAGCGTTGCGCTGCTTGTCGATGCCTCAGGCAAACACTATGGGACTGTGTGCGTTATAAGTGTCCTCCTGTTCGAGTTGATCCTCTCCCTCTCTCCTCGGAAGCTGCTTGCCTGACCAGATCTTCGCCTGTAGGCACCACTCTATTGTTGACTTTGACTCTCGTCACTTCAACGAGAACACTTCAATGAGGAGCCATATCATCGTCACTCAGTGAACCAGTTTGCAAGCGTGCCTCTCCTCGGTCGCTTTGGCAATTCGCCTCAGCCTTGTCCTTGCGCTCGTCGGAGGTCGGCAGCTGTTTGACGGCGGACGTCTTCCAACTTTCCGATCTTCCTCCAACCTTTGGAAAGTTTACGTTGGCTCCAACAGAAAGATGAGCTTGGTCTCGGTAATCGTAATTTTGGATTCTGATGAAGAAATCTCGCAGAAAATGAAATTAATTCCTTGTGAAATCTCCCTCCGCTACACGCACTGCTGAAAAACCGGCTGGTCGACCAACGTGCATAAGTCTCGTTCCCTCGTCCATAAAGCTCCCGTGTAGACAGGCGGTGCCCGTGTTGTAAAACTTGGCTCTCAACAGCTGGTGTGTTCGGCAAGGATCTGGCTGGCAACTTTACGGGGCGGACGGGCGGGCGGGCGAGCGAACGAGACACACAGTGTAGCCACGAATATTTATCCATCCTCTAAGGTTTACTTCAGCGACTCCGACGACTGACAACTCTGAGGGGCTGAGAAGCACTTCGAGGTTTACGGAGTATGGATCGTGGAGCCTAAACTGAGACCTGTGGGTTGCGGGGCCGCCTAAAGTGCAAGCACCACCGGTGCCTGCAACAGCAGCCGCATGGTCCGAGCCGTATTTCGGCAGTCACTGTATGGGGCTCATATGTCTTCGACCACTTCGGAAAAGATCGTGAAGTGTGGAGTTCGGAACAGGCAACCATCGCGGTGGCTTCACACAAGAAAGGATTTGGAGGGAAGATTCACCAACTCGAGAACTCGACAAATCAAGTCGAGATCTCTGATACTCCGGTGGAAGGATGGACTTGGAAAAGGACAATGAGCCTTTTCGCGCACTTCCATCAAATTTCTCGACTTTGTTTCTCTTCTTTCCATCACAGAGATCTAAATATCGTTCTAGCTCCTCTATTTTGGTCATTTGAGAATTCAGTTGTCGATTAGCAGAGCGGAATCTAGGAAGGCTGTTATCAGTCGCGATCGGCCATTCGGAGAATCTTGCAGAACGAGAAGTCGATTCTTCCACCGAAAAACCGAAGCTAATGTGTCGGATTTCCAGTTGATTGCAAGTGAGCGCGACAATAAATCTTTCGATCATTTGTGAATGAAATTGTATCGTTCAGAAACGTGAAACGGATTCAAGTCGTGGATATTTGCGGACGTAAACCTTGTTGCGCTTGATGGCTAGAGTTATCAGGGCGAACATTGCAGAAAATAAAAATCAAGCGCCTTATCGCGTATTCCAGGGTTCTCAGGGTGCAGTGTGATATTTGAATGAATGCAAATCAGCTTTGGAAGACATTTGGAGGAAATTCGAGCGGATTCGGAAGCAGACGGGGATAAGACGAAAAGTCAGTGAAGATTACTCGCGGAATTCTTCGTTGCGTCTTCTGATGAATCCTCTTTAGAGTCTTCCCGAACACAGAACGATGGACGCAATGGCACGAGAAGATTTGTAAACAAATGGATGTCGGGTCAAATCTTGAATGAGCGGGATCAGCTCCCGGTCGTATAATAATCTTGATAAGTTGTCGCAGCCTAGGCCCATTATTATTGCTTATTCCACGTGTTTTCATCTCCTGCGCCGAAGCGAACTCCTAGCCTGCATCTATCTCTCTCTTTCTCTTGTCTGAAATAGTCCTAGTGAAGTAATATTTGAAATTCAGAATTCTCAGATATCAGATGTGAAGTGTCTTATTGTACAACTAGCGCCCAATAACCACATGGACTCCAAAACTATCACAAAACGAAAAACATGAGATATAATCTTTCTCCTTTCTTCAATCCGACCTTTCACCCATTGTTCATTTATGTCTGTCTAGGAAGCAACTGTTCTGTCGACGGACATGGGAGCGGAAATATTTTCATTGAGGAAACCAGTGATCGAACTCGAATAAGACGTTTAACCCGCCCACCGCCTGATTCGGTCTTGGCAAAAACTATCAGAGAATCTCTCAGATTATCATCCGAAAACTTTCGCGCGATTTTCTCGAAACTCGAAACGTTCGATAACGACGTTTCGATTCTCGATCCTTCGATTCATTATCGCGCAGAGAAGTAAAAGTAGAAGGACGAGTTCATCTATCGTGAAATGCATAGATGGCCAAGACAGTTTTGAGTCTTCTTCGATGAGAAGCCGGAGAGCGATGACTGACGATTCGAGAACCAGGGGCACAGAAATTCCTGATTCGAGTCCAGAACGGAACAACTTTCCGGGAACAAAGTGTCCTTCTCGAATTAAGATTCCGACGCTCTAGTGGTTTCGATAGTGAGTCAATCGGTCGCTCGTCCGCCCGCTTGAAATGTTTGGTGGTACGTGTAACGCATAAAAGACTCCGGTCAGCGTCGTGCTAATAGCGATAAATCTTATCGGTCCGGCTTCAAAGACAAGCGGTCGACAGCGTCCGGAGCTTAAGCACGATCGTGATCACAGATTCATGCTGTGCTCTATGGAAACATTTCGCGGACGGTCGAACTGATCGAAAGACGCATAGGCCTTCTGAAAGAGCCTTCCAAAAAGCGATGGACGACGCTTCTGGAGGACTTACGGATAAACACGTAGACGTTTCTACAGAAACTGGGGAGAGAAGCCGTGCGCCCTGGACTCTGCCTGGAAAGAAGACAAAGGGAAAAAAATAACAGAAAAACGTGGACCCTGCTGAAGATCCTGATCCGAAATCCATCGGTCACTCCGGTAGCTGTGGACTCTTCCCTCTCTTGTGTTTTGTGGCCGCGGCTCCACCGAATATGCGACAAACGCGGACGAATACAACGAAAATGACAAAGGGATAAAGACATGCGTAGATGAGAGCGACGTTTTTCTGGTCAACAAGGACGATCTTTCGAGGAGTTACAACTCTTTCGAGAGATTCGCGGCTCAGATCTCCAGCAGCCATTCTTCCGGTGAGCTTTTTCCAGGGCTTGAAGACTGATTCCGATTTTTCTACGATACGGATTCCCTTTATTTGTTGGTCGTAAGAACTTCGCCGCTCCAGGAAAAGAAGTGGAGTCAGATCGTTTGCACAGTAGCTGCTTTATGGCTCGTGACGGTGTTTTCAGCCTCGGCTCCTGATGTTTTGTTTTGAAAGTGAGAATGGAAACCGATTGATTCCACCAAGTTCATCGGAGGCGATCTCACATCCGCGAATCCTCGCTCCATTTGCTCGATATCGCATCCGCATGATCACAGTTTTTGAATTCTTTAAAGTGAAATATGCCATCAGTTATAACGAAAAGAAATTGACTCGCCCTGTGTGACTTCAGATCTATTCGGAGGGGGCACAACTCATTTATGTGTCTCGCTTCTCCGCTCCAGATTCCCTTTTGTGCTATTCTTAATGAGGCAGTGAACACTGAAAAGAACCGACTTCGAACAGCTTTGATTAACCCGTCACCTTCAATAGGTGGAAACGCTGCGTTTTCTAAATTACGACCACATCGCTTCATCGGCCGCATCGATCAAAGCGGATTTTAAAGAATTCTTGGAGAAATCGACCGAACGAAGCAGCGCCCTTCCAACGTCCCTGCTTGTGACCAGCGACGTTCTGTCCTCGGAAATTACTTCTCGCTTCGATTCTGAGTGAGATCAACGGAAGTATTCAATCGATTTCCACAGAGAGCGAGAAATCGCAGATTCAATGAAGCAAAAACACCTTTCGAAGAATGATTGCGGTTCCGGAGCTCGTCTCTGATGGAGCTCGGTCGTGATTGACCACCGAAAGTGATCTGAAGCAAAACTGTTTTCCAGTTCCGTTTCGGAGGTTTGCTCGCAGCAAACTGAAATGAAGTTATCGGCAGCGAGCGAGCCATCAACACGTCGTGAGTCGTGACTAGTACAACGGTCCGAGTGGCTCGCGTGTCGGAATCGTGTCCGACTCCACTGATTACAAAATCTCTCCACCATCATCAAGTTCGTCATCGAAATCATCATCAGGCAGGCCTGAAGTCAGCATCGTTGAAATCGTCCGCTCTTCTCCGCGAGCGTGGACAGAGAAGTTGATGAGAATCGCAATCCATGAAATGGTAACACACCATGGGCGGCAGTTTGAACATTGCTAACTTCTGGCGAACGAGCCAGCGACCGTGAAGCGATCCAAATCGAAAGGAACAACAACGAAAAGAAGAAAAAAACACTCTTGAACATCCCTTCTCCACACCTTCCTCGACGACGGCGACGCGACGTCCATTCGACACCTCCCGGCACACGGTGCCCAGTAGCAAGCGGAAGGGCGCGGCGAACGCTTCTACTTTTCGTGTATTGAATCCGCGCCATAACGTTCGATTGGTCCATTAGCCGCTCAAAACGAAGGAATTGAAATTGGAAGAAACACTAATCGATCGCTGCGCTTCCAGACTTTTCGCTATAAACTAAAATTCCATAACTTAACGAAAACGACAGTCGGAAGAAATCGTTTTGGGTTCCGAAGAATTCCGGAGTGCAAAGCCGAGATCCTGAAGTTTTGATTTGAATCGTACTCTCAATGTGTAATTGGCTAGGGTCGATCCCGTTCGGTCGAGAGTCGGGCGGTGTAAACACACGTTTGCATTCCTCACGTTCCTCCAGGCTTCCTATTTCTATGACTGACAATTGGTGGGAAATCGTCCGCCTACAGTAGGAGAAGAATTCCGCTAACAGCATTCAAGCATTCATTAGCCACAACTCGTTCACGGCACACCCCAGGTTTCTCGCCTTCGGCCGATACTCTCATCCGATCGAATCGAGTAGTTCTAGGTGCTTGAGGCCTGACTGGGGAATACGATCAAGGAGTGGAAAAACGTTCCTTCTAGATTCAGTCCCTGTGTTCTTTTAACATTCATTCTCTAAAACCGGCGAAAGCTTCCTCCGTGGGGGAATGATCTCGACTCGATGATACAAGATGAGGGAAATGGTCCGAATCGAGTCAGTACCAAGCCGTCGCATCGGAGGGTCAGTGTAACGCCAAAACAGACAGTCAAGCGAGATAGAAGGACGCTCATACATATACATACATTGGCCAGCCTGTTGGTCGACCGGCCGGCCGGCTGCTGGGCTAGACTGGCATACCTCGGTAATGGCATGCCCCAGGCTAAACCCCATTCATTCTTTTGTCGCAGGACAGTCGGAGCCTGTTGCAGGATCACTCCCTCAGGCTTTTGATATCGAGCTAGCGAAGGAAGGAGCGAGCGAGCTAGCAAGTGTACAGTTTTTTTTGTCCATCAGCTGTCCGGTGGACTCTCTTCAGTTCGCTGCGAGTCGCCTGTCGTTGTACTTTCATCATCGTATCGCTCCATGGTTCCTCTGACAGGAACGTGTCTCTTGAATCAGAGATGAGAGAAGGAGAACTGATGGGAAGCGACGTAAAGCTATTCGAGCTCTAGAGTCGTCTTCGTTGTCGTCCAAATCTAGCACACTCGCTATATATTCATTCTCATGCGAATCTAGTCTGTCCCTCTGACACACGCGATCTCTAAAGATTTCCTGCTGAGGATCTCTGTCTGGATGTCCCCCTTCCTCTCTCCCAATTCAGCTCTGCGAGAGACGACTTTCTTCATCCCAGGAGTGGTATTTCCTCGAGATCGTTGTAAACAAGAACCCGTAGATGAGCTTCGTCTCATGACGTAGACGTTTCGAATGATGGAAATTCTTCTTGCCACTCGAGGGAAAGAGGAAAACCGACCTGGAACTGTCTCGTGTTCTTCTTTTCGGAGCTCATCGAAACTCTCTCGAGGAAGCCGGCTCGTGTGATCGACATTTCAGCACTGCGCGGCTGCTTCGAGACGGAAGAAGGAAAATCGTGGAGGAAGCCAAGCTCCAGAACCTGGTAACTTGGAAGCCAGTTCTAGAATTGACTTCTCGAGGAAAAACGGGTTATCAAAGCGGTCCAGTTAGGAGTCGGAGGCGGAGAGGACGTTTTCGTAAAACAAAAAGTATACCGGGTTCCACGCAGCGCCCGATCTCAGATACCCGATGAAGTGGTCGGAACCGCCGCGCGTCCCATGTCCTTAGAGTTATGACGTTTTTGATCATCCGCGAGTCGAACATTGGACTTTCCCGACGCAAAAAGCTCGAAGGACGAATTCTGGGAATGGAAATTAAGTTTTTACTCCGCATTAGAGATCACACCGATCGAGAGAGATCCACTTGACTCCGTGGCCGCTCGCTTTGTTTCTCTTTCCCCCGGTTTTTAAACATTTTTGGGCTATTGTCGAACATGGCTGAGGTCAAACCCATGGGTGGAGAAGGCGATCGGAAGTCAACAAATGGCCTTCTCTGAACTCGTGAGACACTGTTGTAGTGTTATTGATGTGATTCTCGACGGAGCCGCCGATCGCGGAGCGTTCGAAGCCTACAGTCGCCCATTAGGGAAGCCAGCATTCGTGAATAATCACACCTCGGACTCATCAAACAACAAATCGTTACTCGTAATCGAAGTAGCACTATTTTCCTAGCCCTCATTCCTTCCTTGCATTCTTCAGTTCGAGCAGATTCCGAACATATTCTGACGACGCCGCGGACACCCCGAGCAGTAGAATCATTCTAGCTTAGACCAGACTTCTTCCCTGGAGCTGTGGTTTTTTGGACTACGTGAATTAATTTCAAGAAAAAATCGGAATACGGAAATCTTCAGAAACTTCGGAACACGAGTGGGATAATTAGTCTTCACGACTTGCGCGTAGCAACACGCGGTTTCATGTGGGACAGCTTTCTGAATTCCCGAGTTTTTGTAACGGCGCCACAGCCTTGATATGATTAGCGAACTGACGTTAACTAACGAGGCTTCAGATTCACTTTCGGATATGCTTCACATCAAAAGCGCCACGGATTGTGTCGGATGGATCGGATCGAAAAAGTGGGAAATATTCGGGAGAGTTCATTCCGAGCCCTCGAGACAAACGCTGTGAAGAACACTAATGGTGAATGATGAAGAATTTCGAGGTTGAAGCGACCCCGAACAAAGTTGTCCTCGTTGTCAACTCTGGTGACCAGTCAGTGAAACAAGGTAGGGCTCTGGTCATTTGAACGGTTCCATCGAGATGCGTTTGCTTCCCTTGTTTTGCTGAAGGCAGGCGACTTCTGTCAATTGCGGTTTCCATGCACGTCCGTACCGCTCTCAATCAAATATCGATCAAAGTGTCGGGTGACTCGATGTCTCAGGCTGAGAACGCGGTGAGAACAGGCGAGCCATTATTTATAACGAATCGAATGAAGTGATCAATCGTTTGACAGAAAAAATATGTCGACACGTCGGACAGATTCTTTTCCCAGGTCTGGATAAAGCCTTTGGTTCGAGTCGATATACGACCGCAACTTTTCTGGAGATTTCGAGGGAGATTCTTCGGCTCTGAGTGTTGGTTAGTGTAAGAGATCTTCTGACAAATAGAAAAAAATCGAAGCAAGAAAGATGGAAGAACAAATTGAAGCGGAACCAAAGTGAGAGAAAAATGGAAAGAAAAAAAAACGAAAATCGATATCATAGTGAGCCGCACGGCTCGATTTCGCTGTAAGCGAACAGCTTGGTAATCGCTCCAGAAAGCAGAAAGTCCGTCTGCTTTAACATCAGCATCGGTTTGAGGATGCGGCGCGGTCGACCGGTCGAACATTCGCTGTAACATCGTATACATGGCTGTGGGCAGCGGACGAGGCAGTCGAAGTCGAGTCTTGTCTTCGATTCGACGGATCACGACTTCGTGTCCGAGGTTCATTCCTCTCTGAATGAGAGGAAACTTCATCGGAACATCCATCGGACATCACATTCACCACAACCACCACCGCCACCACCAACAACAGCGTCATCAACAACAACAACAACAACAAAATGCCGATCCCCATCTAGAGGAGTCGGATAGAGCAAAACATTGTTCTAAATTTCAATCAAATCTCGCAACTGACATCGCTTCGCGTCTTTTCTTCCTTGTCGTCTCCGAGACGGAGTTTTCAGTTGATATCTGCTACTTCACACTAGCACTCGGCACGACTTCATCTGGTGAGTGTCGTGCCCATCAGTCTTCCGACGGGATGACGATGCCCACAAAGCGTCTGAAACAGCATGCCGGAAGGAAAATCGATGAAACAGAGGCCGGAATTGTGTACAAGCACGAATTTTCCAGTCGCGAATCCGCTCGATTTTGAAATGACCGTATTTTCCCTGAGTTTGATCGCGTGGATAAAATCTCACGCAGAAAATAGGCAGGGATCCCTCAACAAGGTAAGGAGTCTTCTTCTCCAGGATTGTGTCAGGAGAACGCAACGACGAGAACTTCCGAGTTCGCATCGATCGCCGCCAGTTCATCGAGTAGTCGCTGATTGTGTCGTTGATTCAATAACGGGCCGCCCAGTTCACTCCTACGGATTCCACGCGAAAAGGAAAATGGAATGCGGTTTTCGAACATCGATAAAAGTTGAAGATAAAAAGGAATCACAGCAATAAAGGATGAATTTGATTTCTGCATTGGAATTAGTGGGCGCTTGGAATCAATGACCACAGCGCTGATCGCGTGATAGCGGCCGAGCGTCCGCTAACGTCGGCGTCGGCGTCTCTTCTGTCTTCTGCTTTGTAGGACAAAGCGAATGCGAGCATGATTCGTTGTCTCTGGGAGTTCTTCTCGTCGTCGTTGGTCTTGGATTATCTATCCGGCATTTGTGAATCTTCCAAATAGGCGGCGTCGGTCGCCCGCCCGCTCGGTCATTCACAATGACATAACGTAGCCGGCCATTAGAAGCCACACAAAACAATAGCTTTACAATTTGTTGTTCTCTAAGGAGCCACATCTCCGGCGGAACGCGTCACGACCAACATCTCTCAGCAACGCCCGCTCCGGCTCTGGAACACAACGACGCCGAAAGCGGCAACGACCTAAACCCAACACAGTCGGATCAAAACCGTTCGAGGATCTCGATTCTTGAATCAAGTTCATCGAAATTCGGATCGAATTTACGGAATTCTGGAACATCGTCGGCTGAGAAAAGAGAAGAGGAAACTTTACGAGAACACGCACGTGCTCAAACCGCGGATTTCTTCTTCCCGCCAGTTCAGCGGAATCTCGATGCTAGAAATCACGCGAAACTTCGAAACTTGTGTGGAAATCACGCCACGGGCTCGTCGGTTGAAGACAGCGGTGACTCCTTGTCGGCCACAAAACTCGATGGATCTTCGTTCACGTGAAATAATTTTCTGCTTGTTGTTGAAACTAGGGTGTGATAAATTCGTGAGCACCGCGGGCGTGTGAGCCGCTGAGTGGGGAATCGTTTCACTTGGACCGAGAGTCCCAAGCGCTGTTTCAAACGACCGAAAGTGTTTCCGGTTTGCTAATTGCTGACCCGGATACCACCGATGGGAGAATAAGCAAATGAATAGATAGATGAATGAATGAATGAATGACCGAAGGAAGGGGCGAGCGAGCGAGCGAGCGAGCGACTAACTGACTGAGTCGGCTACCGACTGACACCAAACGTCTAGTCTATGCATGCGTGAACTTTTCACCGTTCTGTCTTCGTGGGAGCCACAATCAATGGCTTCAGTGGACTTTGCCGCAAACACCTAATGGCGACAATAGACGCGGTTCTGCGCGGTTCGGTGCTCGTTCGCGCCAAATACTGCGGAGGTGCTCCTTGACAGCTTTCCGAACTACTGACAATGAGACCGAAACTGAAAATGGAGACGGAGCTGTTTTCCAGCTGATTCCAGCGGAATCGAAGAAGCTCAGCCTGGAAACTATTCTCGAGACTAAATTCCGACATATGTATGGACATGATCATTGAGGACAAAATGACGATAACATCGCTTGGAGTGCAAGACGTCAATCGACAACCGAAGCGTCTCTGTCAGCGCTGCGGGATGAACCTCTCGTTGAAGAACCCGATGTCAGCGCGCAGTTGAAGATGCGCGACCGGTACTGACGCTCCTGTTGACGATGTCCATCCAGAACGTGCGCCAGAGGCGCGTCATGGCTTCGCTTGCTTCAGTGAACATCTTGGTCAGACCGCTTGTGGGTGACAGACACCGAGAGGGAAAAGCCGTTCGTTCTAATGCCAATTACGTTGTGTTGATTAACAGTTTTCCGTCACCGTGGACACCTTCAATTTCCTCGCTTGGTTTTCTGTTTTTTTTTTCCGATTTTTCTCGCCTAGTTCGCAACGCCCGACCGGATCTTTTCAGCTGTCCCATCCGATGGTCAGTTCCGACAAAATGAGGGAACTTGGCTCCCAGAACGAGCTCTAATCGGACGAAATCATGTCGTTCGTCATCAAATCGTTTAAGATTCTCATTTGCTCACCGTTTCAGGTTTTGAACTCTGATAAGGTGTCGAGAGAACTCCGAGAAAAACGGAAAAAGACCGAAAACCTTAGAGATGAGAATGATCGGAAAACCGAAGATTTGTCACTTGAGGTGAACTTGGTCTTATTCGATTTCGCGTAACGTAAAGTGTTCTTTCTGCCTCACCGCCCTTCCCAATCAGTTCCATCCCAGCCCACGGAAGTCGTGTGAGAATGCTTCCCTCAAAGAAAAGAAAATCGGAAACAACCCTTTTTTCGAATCGTAAGAGCTGAAATTTCGAATTTTCGGCGTTCACTTTCCGTATGACACATCGCTGTGTTGTTTCGTAGAAGAATTCCAACGTTTCCCGCTGGCAGCGGACGTTTATTTGTCGAATTTGTCGAAGAGAGGAAACGACGAAAATATTCATGCTGAAGATCGGAGTTTTTGATGGAAGCAACTTCGACAGGGTGGAGCCGTTGTCGGTCAGGAATGTTCCATGGGCTTCCCGTCGCGGAAATCGAAGCTGTGAGCACAGCTACGATGCACGAAGTGCTGTCGAACATTCGGAAGAGATTCTGATCTGGAAATGACTCCGAATTTCACGAGAAAGAAACCCGTTGAATCCCCGCGAGCGAGCATGATCTCGGATCTGGGACTTTTCACTTCAACACGACATCCCCCCCTTGTTAGAAATAATGGGGGAGGGGGAGGGGTAGAAGTGGACGAAGGTGCACAGAGTCAAAGAAGATGGGAGGATAACTGAGAGAAATTGGGGCCCCAATGGGGGTGGAGCAGGGAAAGGGGGGATTTCAGGGGGAGGGGGGAAGTCTCGCAGTCGGCTGATCCCGTACGTTCGCACTTCTCCATCATTGTTGTTGTCGACGCTATCATTATCGTGGTCGTCGTCCGTTTTCGGCTTTTAGCTTCACAATCAGTGTCGGCTTGACGCGATGGCGGCGGGCGCGAGCGTAGACACCCGTCCATGGGTCGGTTTGTTCGTCTGATCATTCAGAAGGGAGGCAGCCGAGACCGGACTGACATCCAGCCTGTCCGGTGAAGAAGCTCCGCCGGTGCTTCTGACATGGTTCATCGTTATGCGAATGTAAGACATTTTGTTCGACAACAAGATCTTGATCCGAGACTCCATTCAAGCGGCTACCGAAGAAAACGGGAAACTTCAACAACGGCAGCGAGTGAACGCCTCCTTAACGTGCTGCCTGCCTCGGCCGCTGTTGTCGTCGTCATCATTTTTGTTTTTCACGTCGTCGACGTCGTTTTTGTTGTTGTTGCTGTTGACGTCGTTGTTGTGGCGCTGGTTATGGTGGACGGGTAACGCGCCTTGGCTCGAGGGGTGGCGGCGGCAGCTGAAAGGGATTCATGCAAAATGAATTCTCCGAGAACATTTCAACGAAGGACTGACTGGATCGAGCAATCCAGTCAGTCAGTCAGTCACCGCGTGGAAAAGGCTTCCGTAAAATCAGCAACTCAACGAGACGGCTATATAAGTCATGAAGCCGACAAAGCAGCCAGCAACGGTGAGAAGTATGGGCGCCACTTTGGCAAATTTGCGGCAATTCCGTTTTAGTGCTGGAGGCGGGCGGCGTTGTGTAGTCTCGATGCCGGTGCTGGTGCTGTAAATGCCGCAAGTAGCGCCCTCATCGTATCGCATTCGGAAAGTCAGTGAGTCAGTCGGTCGGTCAGGTGCCCTCATCATCGGTCATCGCAGTTGTTTGGAGGAAGAATCTCGTTTGTTTGTATGATGACAGTGGTCTGCTCCCGATGCACAATTTAAATGGTAGATTGAGATCTTATGGTAATTCGAAATTCGTTTGTTTCAAACCCGTAGCTCACTCGGCTCAGCGAAAACTACGCGGTTTACATCTTGATTCGGATGAAAAATTGGAGTTTAGAATATCCTCATTTGTTGCGCCCGCGAAACGCTCACGCTTTTACAAAATAGGGGAGATATGATAAGAAGAAAACAAAGCGAAAAAAAGAAATGCTATCCACTTCCATCCAACTTGAGTTAACGATCGGAAAACTGAAATTTAGAAAATGGCTCTTTTCACACTCTTCTGGGGAAACTGCGGGGAACCACACCGGCTGAGAAACTTCTCTTCTTTCTCGCTAGCGGGATGGAAAAGTGCCGAGGATCTCGTCTTCCAGGAGAACTGATCCAACTTCTTGAGTATAAAGTGGGGCTCTGCACAACCTTCTCATGGATCGGATCAGGTTTGTTGTGCGGAGGCTGCGGCGGAATACACCTCGCATTTGCTTCGATTTTCCTGATTTGAGTTTTCGATGAATTCCTTGAGAAACTCTGGCTCGAATGCCGGGACTCCAATTCATGAGGGAACGCCACAACTCTTCCCTATTGAAAGCCCTCGTATTCCAAGTGCGTCGAATCGATTGATGAAATCTTTGAAATCATCGACATATACGACAATCCCCTCATAATTACCAAATGATATTAGAAATACATTTCTCAAAGGTTGTTGAGTATCACGAAGATACTCGGAGGAGGTTATGGGGGAGAAATTTCTCGTTCTGTCGAAGTTCATGCGACCAGAAAGTCAAGAAGCTGGTTGGTGAATGGCAGTTACCGATTTCGAAACGACAGGATGCCGCTTGGACTGAAATTCATGCACAAGCGGTTCAAAACGATATCCACGCGCGCTACATCTCGCTCGCTTGCATCTTCCCCAGGCTGATCTCGCGTGATAAGAACCGCCGGGCAGCACGTAGTTGCCGATGATGGTCATATCCGATGTACGTTGTCTCTTGACAGAGGACGCGTTTTCAGGTGAGTAACGACTATAGATCGGAAAACCCAAAAGTTTTCATCAATTACTGACAATCAATCAGTGAAGTCATCGATGGATTGAGCTTTACATAGATTGCCGAATTATTTTCAACAGCAGTTTCAGTCGAGCGATTTGAGCATGATCCATCCATTCTTGTTTCTGTAGTGATCGAAAGAGAATAACTTCATGAACGATGTCTGGGTTCCCGAGCTCTTCAGATAATTATTCTGCGATGCTCTAACGCGAACATCTATGGAAATCAACTTTTATAAAGGATCTCCAGAAGAGTTCATTCTTTCCCAATCTGAAACAATATAAGAGTTGCGACCTTTCGGATCGCTCGACGCTTTCGTGAGAAGTGCAGATCAAGCGTTTGATGACGAGGCTATCAACGCTTCGAGTTCTTTGAAACGGCAAGAGTTACTTTTTGAGAAAACGAAGCCTCTGACTAAGTAACCGATTGGCTTCAGCAGAAAGAATAAGAAAGAAAGAAAGAAAGGAAGAGAGCATCGGAGACGAAGCCAATTTTAATTGAGTGCTCACTGAACCAATCGAAACTGGGGATTTCTCGAGAAGCGTTCCCATTTTAGAGACATTACCCGAGAGTTAGCTTGTCGGATCAGCGGTCGGCTACCGTTGAGGCCTCCGGCCCACTCCTCCCCGTTTTTCTTCGACTTTTCTCTCCCGTTTCGTCGTTTTCATGTTCTTTAAGTCGTCTCTTGAAATGACGCGACGCTCAAAGCCTTTTCGCTGCTTGAAGAAACAAGCGGTCGATAAAAATCTCTCAATTACATTTGTTCAATCGATAGATCGATCCGTGGTGTTGAAACTTCTGAAGTCAGCGAGTTGGGAGATCAAGAAGACAAGTCAGAAACGACTCAGTCAGTTTAATCCTTGTTTTCTCGTTTCAGTTGTCTTGCCGAGCTCATCGACGAGGACGTCGCGCAGGTTTGACGTCCGTCGAAGCGAGTGGAAAAATTCATGATGACTCAGAAACATCGAAAAAGGGAGACGAACCTCGCCCTGAGAATGTCAGTTGTCGAGTGGAAAGATTTACTTCATGTCAAACACGTGTGTTTTTTGTTCAACAAATCGGACGATCAATCGATCGATCGATTGACAGACTGACTCCTCTGGACAAAGACACTCTTAACCCAATTCAATTTTATCTTCGAGCGTCACTATACAAACGTTTTTATTCGGGAAACTCAGTCGGACAATTCTGAGCCCCGTCTCGAATGAAAAAAGTGGATTTTCCGGATTCCGGGACGCGTGATTCAAGCTTCTTCGAAGTCGAGTTGTCCGATTATCGTAACTTTTCCGTTCGTTGAAACTTGTATGTGGCTAGTTTTCTGGAAGAATCCTCTAGGGATCTACCTTGGGACCGATCTGATCATGCGGACGTGGTGGTTGCAGCCAACGCATCGAAGAAGGAAATCTGCATGTGTACAACGAGGACGAGCACTGTCCTCGTGGCTTGAACGAGATAGTAATTCAATCCAATCAAAACCCGTTTTGTTTCTGTTCGTATGTACGGTAGCGACCGCCCCCGCCGCTCAGCTGAGAATGAATTATCATCCAAGTATCGAGAAGATGGAGCTGTAAATCGAAATCCTCAACTTCTCTCATTCAAAAGCCCAACATTCGATCAGACCTCGTTACTTATCATCGAGCGGTTGTCGAAATCAAGGTCAAAGGAAAATGGAATCACCCACTTCAACATCGGATCACAGATATCAACAGATCAAATGATTGAATCCCGATTCCTTTTTGGATCCCTGATTCGGTCGGAAGCCTCGACAGCAGCTAGGTGGAAGACTGGTCGGCACGGATCGATTGTCGGTGTATGCAACCTGAGCACACTCTGTACTTGCTTGATATACCGTGAACTAGCAGCTGTCGACATGCCTTCCGTATGGGGGATTCAGTGTGCACTTACGGGAGTGCGCACGACTTCGGTACGGACTGATGAGCAAACGATCGAATCAAATCGAATCAAAATCATGCAGGTAGTTCTTTCTTCTCGGTCACTGAGGCGGGCGATCGAACATTACAATGTTTAATTCAGCTAAGGGGCCTCTTAGGGCAGAAATGTTATTGATCGGCGGGTCTTCTCGTTCTTTCTACTGGCCGTAGGTAGAGCCGCTCGTTCGCGTCGCCTCGCGCGGAGTCACTTGCTCAAGTTTTCGGTTTATTTAGTTGATCTTCCGTTCATTTTGCCATCATCTCTACCGGCGAACGGTGATTCGCTTGATTTTTGATCACGTCCGTGCAGTTTCACTCATTTTCGAAGACGATTCCCTCTCTAACGACCGAGTAGCTAATTTGTCCTCTCTGCGGATGAGCCTTTTCACTCCTGAGACTGCATACCCTATCCCTCAATCCGCGAAACATCTTTCTTCGTTGGCGACTTCCGAGCTTTTGGAACCGGGGAAGGGGTCTCGTGTTCCCATAAAGCTTGATTTTGTTGAACATTCTCGTTGAAGCGCATCACAAACAGAAACACGGATGGACAACAAAGCATGACCAACGACATCGCGGCGGCGGCAGCAGCCACAGCGATTTCCATAACAGTCCGTCGGATACTCGTGGAGATCGAGGGAAAACAATAGAATTCTCAAAAGTCTCATGATATAACAGCGTGTTTCAAGCGATCGTCATTCGCAACGAGTTCACATCAGAATTTCGAATGAACCGAACAACAAACCACCAGATGAACCCGCCGCGCTGCACGATGACGGTTATGATTGTTGGCGCTCGCCGTGGATCCATTGCAGTTGCGCTACGGATCGCATTTCACAAAAGGGTTCCGAGAGCTCCAGGGCGAAATCCATCCATTTCAATAAATTTCGATTCTGTTCTTCTGACGTTTTAACGGCATTTCTGTTAAGAGAGCGGGCCTAATGAGACAAATAATTGTTTCTGATGTCCAAACTGTGGGAACCGGAGAGTAGATACGCCAGAATGACGCAAACTCACGGAATCTGTCTTCCAGGCCCCGGACGACGAGACGAGCTGAGTGATTTCGTCGTCGCGTGGTCGAGTGATTTCGCGACTTTCAATGAATTTCGTTCTTGTTCGGACAGGGAACACAATGTGAACAACGGAAGACATTTCCAGGGTTCTTTGTTTCTCGGTTTCTCGATTACATCTTCAATTATCCTGATCTTTCTTCTTCTCCATGACTCAATTTGAAGACTTATCTATCAAATCGTGATGAGCGGAATGAAGAACGAAAGAAAGAGGCTTGGAGGATTCATAGGGTCATTCTGTTTCTTTTTTCAGTTGAGTTCTCTCCCGCCTGACGTTTGTTGTTCTGGTTTCTCGTTATCTGAGTGGACCGCTCTCTTCTCGGCTTCTGTCCGCTCCGAGCCGTTTAGACTCCCGGCTCCCGGCTCGAGTGAACGTAGGTACGTGAACCGCATCAAAAGACTCCGCTTACTCGCGAGCCTGGCTAAATGAATGCAGTTTCACCTGACTCACGTAATAACGTTAATAGAGTTATCATTTATTACGTGCTTCTCGTCGTCGTCGTTGTTGTTCTAAGCTGAAGACTTCCGCCAAACTCGAGCCATGATTGGTGGTTTCTGTCGAAATTTTCAAAATTGAAAAAAATAAACAAGGTAGAAGGCGCTCCGGGTAAATACCTGCCCGCCTCACTTGTCAAGATCCCGCTGACCCGCTCGATGATGATCGATTTGGCGAGCTTTCAATTTTATTTCTGGTCACAATTAGCTCCGAACATCGAGTTCAATCATGAAACGTCGAGCCTCGTTTCCGAATCCGATGAGGAACTTTCGACTTCTCGCGAGAGTAAAAGTATGTACAACAATGAGGAAGATTTCATCCTGCGCGAAAGCTCCTTGAAGCTTCCGGAGGGGTGAGTCATTCCCATCTTTGAGCGGATTTCTCCCAACTTTCTCCTCGTGGTTGTGGTCTCGGAGTCCTCCAAATCCTCTTTTTTTTGCCTGGCTACTATCTTTCTGAAACCCACCTGATCCCCTCTGGCTCATCATCGTCTCTTCTAGTCCTACTCGAATGCCGCACTATATGAATATGACGAAGGATAGGATTTACATCAGAAAAGCGAAGAGGAGATTTAGCGTTCAGACTCTCTTTTGTGATGCAAACACTCCCTGCAAAGAAATCCACAACCTGAAGATTTGCTTCTCCGTCCGCTAGCCTTCATCTCTTTTTTTTTTCTCGATAAACTCCTTTGTTCTGATCTGACTTGTGACGCTTACTAGTTAACTACTGCTGCTGGTTGATCAGTTCTTGAGGCTCCGCTCTTGGTAAGCCCCTCTTCAACTCATCGGCTGCCATTCTTTCTTTGTGAGGTTCCATTCTTCGACTATTTGCATATCTCCATCGGCCAGAGAGTTAAGTCGCTCATCGTTCCTGTTGCTCGTGAATGAATGAATGAACGAAGAGGACCCGCTCTTCGTGAAGTACGTCTACGTCCCCTGAAGTGCGCGGCAAAGGAACACAACAAAGCCAAGCCACCCGGCGAGACCACTTGCGTCGAGTTTCTTTCTATCTATCTCTCTCGCCACAAATAGAATCGCGCCAAAAAGTGGTGACCAGGATCTGACAATGGAGGAATCGGGACTCAAAGGTTCCCGCAACCCGGCTCAAGGCGATCGAGCAGTTGACCTCTAAGTGATCGGTTTTTCACTCGCTGCGCTCGTTTTCCGTCCCGCATCCGTTCCAAGGTTGCACTCGTGGATATGCCACTGGCCTTGTTACGCGGAGCACCTGAAATCTGCTCAGTCCGGCAGTTCCTCGCGTTCTGAACGCTTTCCTGGCGGTGATCGTGTCTGCGACAAGTTGTTGACATAATACACAGAACCAAATCGCAGAGTCGGGACGGTGTTTCTGCAGACTGAAAATCTCAAACGGCTTTCGGATTAGCGTTTGTGCAAACACGACTTTCGCATTCCTCGTCGAACTCATCGCGGTGGAATCTGCCGGGACTCTTGTCGTCAAGGACTTGTACGATTTTATTTACACTCGGCTTCAAGTCGGTGAGTTCTTCTGAAGCGATCCCACTTCCATTTGTGTTGCGTTTCGTCTCTTTCTAGAATTCGTCTGCTCGGGGCCCGTTTTTCAAAAGGCTCGTCCTGCACTTCATGCAGTATCCGAGTGAGGCAAACGGCGATCTTGATTGGCTCGTAGGACTAGTGTTCGACATCCACTTTCGAAAAACGATCGTCGCCGTCGAAGTCGACGACTCCACGAAAAGTGTTTATGGACGCGTGGCGTTGGTGGTCGCTTCGACTCTTCTAGAAGCGGCTTTTATAGCGGCTGACGATCGACGACGTATACGTCGAACTAAGAGCTACTAGCAGCTAATCAAATCGTCGGCGAAGTCACCGTCGTTGTCGTATTCGGGCGTTCGACAGGTACATAAAAAAGCGATGAGATTAATGAACACGCAATCAACGTTTGACAACGATCGAAGAACTGTTGTTCCGCGTGCTAGTCGCTTTTGTTTTTGGTTGGAACAGTCAGAAACTGGCCTCATCTCAACATCGAAATCTAAAGTCGAAGATATTCCTGCGAGATTTGTCAAAAGTTGAGCTTAATGGTCGTTATCGAAGTGCTCAAAGTAGTTCCTTTCGAAAAGAAACCAGTTGATACCAAGTTTAGAAATGGTACTTCAAATTGAACTCGCTGTACCCAAGTATACTGAACATGTCAAGTTATTAAGGCTTCTAGGCAAATCATACAAGGCTACCTTGGCATCTCATTAGGCTTCCCAATGAAGGTTCTTCAAGTTCCACCAGACAGGAGCCTGAGAAGTGTCCCTCACGGATCACTTTCTCTCGCTGTCGGCTGTCAAAGTCGTCCGTCGTTGTTGCTCGCTCGGTAGGGTCTCTCATGAAGCGCCTCCTCCTCTTTGAGTTTCTCTCAAGTCGTGTGCTTCCTGTCGGCTACAATGTAGCTCTCGCCTTCAGTTAGGCTGAGCCGAAAAATCAAAATCAAATTGATGAAGCTTGACAGAGGTGTCCCGCATCTCGAACCTCCGCGCCGAGATTCCACAGACGTGACAAACTCCCGCGGCGCTTGCCAACATGTATCTAACCGAGTCTCTTGTCTCCATTTTGTCCCGAGTTTTTGTTGTCGGCTTCGATCGATGGTTTGTGCGTCTCATTTTTCTTGGATTCCGTTCTTTTCACTTTCTGTTTCGTTACTTCGCGTCTTGGTTTCAGGAATTCGGCGTCCAGAACGAAGAACGAGATAAAGTTCTAAAGAAGAACAAAAATCTTGGCTCAGCTTAATCTCAGGGAATTGATATGGTTGTCAGTTGCCTAATATGGTTTTTCTTTATTTACTGGTCTACCTTTTGACTTTCTCTTGTCGCCTCATTCAGCTTTTTGGAATCATCGACGCGAGATGAGCTGTTCCCTTCTTGTGTCTTTTACGAACGTTTCAATCATAGATTTCTCCGCGACGGGCCCTGGAGAGCATACTTTGTTATTCGAACTCAGCCAAAGTAACGTCGAGCACCGTTATTTGTCATCTTTCTCCGTCTCCCTTCCGTGCCTTTCAGGAACGTCCTATGTAATCATCAGAAGCACTTTCAAATGATACGAATGAGGTGCACATCATCTAGAACGCGCTTCTGGGCTCATATGGCCCCGGCATCCACCAAACGACGGAAATTCTCGTCGAGAATCCAGCGGATCAGAAAACTTCTTCCGATTTGCAGAAGATTCGAGAGGCCGGTCAGAGATTCATTCGAAACTCCCTGAGATCTCCAAGGAACAGGACTCGAGCTTCTTCCCCGAAATGCGAGTTCTTCGGTTATACCGCAATTTAGTTGTGGAAACCTAGTTAGGCTTAAATGTTCCGCGGTCTCTCGATACTCATGGATGACATGCCGCCAACAGGGGAAATCGGGATTATGGGGTTTCGGGGTGATGAGGATTCGGTTTTGGATGGAGCGAGAAACGTCGGAGCAGAAACTGGACGTCGGGAAGGGATCGAAGCTGAATTAAGGAAGGATCAGAACTGACTCCGGAGGGGAATCGAATTTTTATGCAAACGACTCCATAATTTTTGTCGCAACATCGTGCTTTCTGAGCCCCGCTGGCGGACTCAAGGACACGAGAATCTCTCCTCACAACGTCGCCATTAGCGAGGCTTGGAAACTCGAAACAATGGAAATAATAAGGCGTGGAAGTCCCTATCCCGCTCTCCCTCCGCTCCCCCAGCTCCCCAAACATCTGTCTCGAACCCTTTTCCGAGAGAGGCCTCGTCGTCCGTCCAGTGCGCTCGCGACAAAAAAAGGACGACAAATAATGCGAACTCGAGACGAATCCTGAGAGAATTCAAGCAGAGGAAATGTGATTTCTCGCCTTCGCTTGTAAAGGGGACGGGGTTTTCGACGGGGGAAGTTGAGGGGGGGGGGAGGGGTGAATAACTTCAAGCCGCTTTTTTCACTTTCCAGAGTATCCTTCCAGCTTGGGCGATAGCATCTGGGGAAGGAATAAGGGAAACGAGCATACCCCTTTCACCAGTAGCGTAACTAGGAGGAGGGGGCGGGGGCGGGTAGGGGAGGGGAAGTCCTGGGGGCGGCATGCCGAAGTTTTTCGAAATCAGGCGGGTTGAAGCCTAGTCGCGCCCCTGTCCCCTCCCCCCTTTCCCTAGACTGATTTCGAGGGAAAATCTGCTTTTTCGCCCCACTCCCCCCCCCCTCTTCGGCCCCCAGGAGAGAAATCTCGTTTGAGTTCTGTGATTCCTTGACTCACCAACGAGAGTTCATGACCGAAAAAATTGAGATGAAAAAGCAGTACACTCTCATTTCGGGGTTTTCTTCTTGTTCGCGCACTTGACGCCACTGGATCGATCATTGATACGAATAACCTGGAAGGGAAGAAAACGCAGAAGAGAAAAAAAATCGGATGAATGCGAGCGAAACTTTGAATGATGTGAATGAGATTTCTCTGTGGGCTTCGAGCGGTTCTGAAATCATCGCCTTCAGAATAAGGTTTATTCTTCTTTCTCCTTTATTCTCGTTTCTTTTGGTGCGCGATCGAGATCTTTTCTGTGTCGGCCGGCGGCTGACGACATTTAGTCGACGATATCTCAATCTATTGACTGCGGCGCGGCGGTGAATACCTGACCTTACCTCAAGTTCACCTTGATCCAGCGGTGACTTCAGCCGCGAATTTAATTTTGAACTTGAGTAGTTTCGGGAAGAAAAGAAGAGCGGAACAGCTCGCGGTCCCAACGTAGGGTGACGACAGAGGTGAGATTTATTTTGAGAGCGAGTTTTATTTAGGAAGGATTCTGGAAGAAAATGGATCCACTTCGATGAAGAATCGACTCGATCGACTGAATTGTCGAGTCAATAATTCTCGGTTTCTCTCTTCTTTTTTTTTGGTGAACGAAGCAGACAGCCAACAAAAGCACCAAAAGCTTCACGTAATTCGATGCTTCTGAATTTCATCTCTCTTTTTTGCTGCTCTTCTCTTTTTATTCAGTTCGTCATCGTCGTTCAATCGGGCTCGAACACCGTGGTCATCGCCGTCGAAAGAGCCATTGAAAAAGATGGCGAACGAAAAATGGAGAACGAGCGTCGCCCGTGGAGAAAATAAAAATATATCGATATCTGCCATCATCGAAACTTCAGACACTTCATTTCGGCTCGAGCGCGGACGATTTGGTTTCGGCTGGCAACGACAGCGACCGCTGAAAAAAAGAAACCGAAACTTGAAGTCTACAGAGGGCTTCGCGGAGTTGAGTGTTGAACGCTGTGGATCGGATTGTTGTGTCTCATCTCAAATATTCACAAACTCTGTTCGGCAAGATGACGAACATCCCGCTCCGAATTTCAATTCCTTCCGAAGCTTCTTCTGGATGTCGTGTTTGCAAACCTTGAGACCAATCGGAAAACGTGGAAATTATGACCTTTCCTGATCTCTGTCGATACCGATTGGGAATGCTCAAGAATGAGCCAAGGAAGGAATGGAGATCTTCTTTGGGTCGATGATTGACGAAACTCTACTTTGTGGAGGAATCCTTTGCTGAATCATATCTCAGAAGAAGATGAGCCAACCCCGTCATTTATAGAATAATAACCCGAGAGATGAAGGAACCAATGAAATTCGGTGACTGGTCATTATCGAAAACGAGAAGTGATCCATGATTCAGTCCTCCGTCGGATTAATTGAACTGTTGCGAGCAATATTCGAAAGTCCACTTCGCGTGAATCAGCTGCCTATGTAAATGAGGAAAAGAGGTAAAAAAAATAATTATCGATCCGAATACGCCCGATCGAAACATTGTCTTTGCCACAAGGACAGCCTTTGAGCCATCAATCATCGCCAGGTGGAATCTAATCGGGAGTTACTTATTGGATGCAGATCGATCTTCATGGGAAAGACAGAAAAACGTAGATTCGATTGAATTCGACGAAAATCACTCGGTGTGTTTGTTAATGAAGAGAATTCTCTTCATGTCAGTGTTGTCGTATTGAACCGCTTCCAAATTAGATCAAAGCCGCCTCTTGCATCGAGATTCGTCTGTGTTTCTCCACGAATCCGAGGGCAAAAGGCGTTTCAATCAAGGTATTCAGATTAAGTGCCATCGTCTTGCCCTCAAGAATCATGAAAACTCTCAGAAAAGTGATTTGAAAGGACGACGCCTCCTAGGAGCAATCAGATATCCTCTAATGTTCAGTGTTCCGACATTCAACAAGTCCTAACATTCACTTGTGATGTGATCTGCGGAGATGAGACGAAAATGCATGTGATCCTCCCGTGGCAAGTGTCAATTCATTGGAATCATTGCCAATGGAAGCAATTTGAGTAACAAGAATTGCGTACAGGATTTGTTGCGCGAGGAACTAGGGTGAACGCGGCGGCTTCGGAAGAGCGCCAGAAGGCGAGCAACGTCGACAACAACGAGAGCAGCCGCAACAGCAGCGCTACGGGAACACATTTGCATTTTATTGCTGTTCACTTCCCTCGTAGAAAAGTCGCTCTGTATGGCCCCGTCCCGAACTCGGACCCCCTTCGTCCCGCAGAGAGCCCTCCAGCGCATCTAAAGCTGAAGGCTCGGTCGATGGGTGCCGTTGCCTAAACTGAAATTTCCACCGATTTCCAAACAAGTGAGCGCGAAATCCGGACGGAAGATCTAAGATTCGATCATTCTCGAACTTACAAGAAATCAAAAGCTCGGCAGCTTTCGGAAGAATACGGTTCGCTATGATGATGATGATTTCACGGTGATTCCCCGATTCGAGCTCGCTGTGAGTCAGAGCATCGAAGTTGCTGTCCTCCTCGAAACACAAAGAGCGAGGATCCTGAGATTCAGCCGCTCGCACCATCGAAGTGGGTTCTTAAACGCTCTAAAACATTTTAGGCTTCTTCACGGAGTCGAAGTCAAGCACGCACGCACGCTCCCTCCCGCGCCCACTTACACACTCGATGGATTAATAGCCACCCCACAAAAGGCTGGAGCTTGATCTATGCTCCGGAGCGAAACTTAGCTTTTAGGCGACCCTGATGCGTTCTGGGGTCGGCGTGTTTTTTGGACGGTCCGCGAAACGAGTTCATCGGACGAAGAAGAACAACTCGAAGTACAAGGACGAGACGAACCGGAGTGGAGGGACGAGGAGACAGAGGACCTATTTCTTTCCTTCTCGCGCAAGACTCAAGTTGAAGTTTGTCCCTTCACCAAGAAACGAAATCAGTGTTCGAGCCAGAATAGAAAAAATGGAGAGAAAAGAGCTGGACGAAAAAGGAAAAATCACCGATGAAGACCCACACCCTGTTGGCGCGAGCGCTTCCAGTAATGAGACTTCACGCGTTGCTTTCACGCCACGGACACTCGTTGGATCCGTCAGCGATCCATTCGTCGGTTGCTTGGCTCTGTTCAGTCGTGAATCGATGCAAAACGCATTAATTAAATAGCGATGTTATTAGAAAGGTGTATGGGAAGGACGAAAAAATCGTTCTGGCGCATTCATAGAGCACTTCGTAGACGTTGTTATCGATCTTCTCTTTGCTTCAGCGACGTCCACGTTTCGTTGAAAGTTGGAAATTCTACTTTCAGGAATCCTTTCGTCACACTTATTTTTTGGATTTTTCTCTCTTTCGGGATGTTGTGAAGATGAACGATCATTTCAGCGCATCAATTATTCTACTTGTTGAACGATAAGCTCGCGTTTCATTGAAAACTCTGGAGCTAGAGCACTTAGAGAATCATCGTTCTGTTGGTCTCAAGTGTGTCTGATCCAGAAGATATGCAACGCTTTTGTGGTGTGATGAAAACGGCCCTGAAAGTCAAGCACGCAGAAACTCTGATAAGTTGTTCACGAATTTGGAAGAATCAAGTCTTCAATTCACTCCGAAGTTTTCCTTTGGGGGAAACATTTTCAAGTCGCTGTTCTTCTTCATAAACTTGGATGTCTCTTGATTCACTCCTGATCGAAGTCTGGAAGTCTTTGTTTTCCAGCTGTGTGGTGCTCAAAGCGTGGTGGACAGAATCCCAAATCGTCATCGCTCCTCAAACGATCGACCAGAGGAATCTTCGAAAACATTTCGCTGCACTGGACTCGACTGCGCGTTTACCAACCCTGTTTGATGGAACGAATTAGACGCGTGTTCTCCTCCCGTTACCCTGAACTGCGCGTATGCACCGCGTTACGGCACCTTCCAGTCACTGGAGTCGTGACACAGTGCTCTCCCCTCCCCTCGTCGTCTGCCGGTCATCGCTGGCTATTACAAGCTGATGTTCCGCTTCCTATTCTCGAAAGCTTCAGAATAGAAGGTCAGTGAACCGCCCACGCCAGCTTTCCTCTCTCTCTCTCTCTCTCTCGACTGACTTTCTGGTCGGCTGACTCAACACGCACGTTCACGCACTCACTTCTGTTAACTTGCCAATTACAAAGGAGCGCAGTTGCGCCCACTCCACTTGTCGCACTTGCTCTCCCGGAGAAGAATTGCAACCTCCTGGGTTCCTGTTTTTTTGTGTGAGGAACGAATAGGGGCGTTCGTGCGCCAGAGATGACGCGCGTCGGCGTCGTTGTGCACTTGATGTTCCGTTATCGACTCTTATCGCACTCTTCGGGAAATCAGGTTATCTTTCCGTAATGGTGACACTGCACTTGGCAACGACGAGGGAGTCAGACGACGCTGAAAAGAGAAGGAGGGAAATTACGGAAACAGAATCGATTGAAGAGGACATCCATCCGTTGCGGATTGATGGATAGATGGACGAGTACGGAGTTTATTCGATTTCTCCAGATTGCTTCCGTGCATTGTGATTCGGCAACGTTTGATTGGAGCAAAAAGTGAACCGTCGGGCGTCATTTTGACGGATCGAAATCTCGAGGTTCCGAACGATTCGATCGGTCGCCGTTTTTCAGTCAGTTGTTCTGTTCACGCGCTTTTCTTTTCGTCTTCATCTTCGTCTCCACCGCCGCCGCCACCAGCCAGAAAAGCAAAAGAGAAACATCATGAGAGAGAAGAACACCGATAGAATACACGAGGAGTGAGTCCGACTGACTGACTGACTGACCGCTCGCTCGCTCGCTCAGCCAGCCACTGTGTTACGCGAAAAGGGGGCGTTGTCCGAACAATCTTCTGCTTAGCCGCTGCCGGCCGCTCGGACCCAGAGACTTCGGGATAACGGCTACTTGAAGGAACGGGGCTGCGGACAGACAACGATCACAAGAAGCTGCGTGAATGAACGAATGCTGAATGAATGGAAACGGATGGATCCGAGCAGGCAGGCAGGCAGGCAGACGAGCGAAAGACCAAGCGACGAAGATTTAATGCTCAGACACCGCAAAACAACATTCCTCTTCCACTCGGTTGTCTTATTCCTCTTTGCGTCTTCTCTCTTCCACGCGCCCGCGCGATCACCCGCCGCTATTTACCACTTGCATGTTTAGGAACGAGAGCCAGCAAAGCGTGTAACAGTTTGGTATCGGAGGATGGTCGCGGGCCGCTGCCGGTCCCTCTGCGCGGCCAGAAGTCGACGAATGAAGCGATGCTGGTGCTGTAAAGTGGAAGTTCAAGAAACCAGGACCAACACCCAAGAAAAAAACTTTTATCATCCAAGCACACCTAATGCTGGATATGATCACGGCGTTAAACGAACCTGCTTTCTGTTGATCGACATCAATTTTCAAAATACATGACACGAATATCCCAGATGATAGTCGCCTCCCTCTTGTCACGGAAATCCAGAATCCATGAAAACTTTTCACATCAAAACGTACGAATTTCGGTTTTATGGAGCTCCTGCGATTCCCACCCGAGCTTTCTGTCAACTGGAAGTTTATAACTCGAGAAGGAAGGCTATCCGATGTCGATCCGGTCTGCTCGAAATCAACTTTTTCAATTTTTTCCTCTTTGATGACTAAACGAGATGCTCATCCTCCTTCATTAATTCATTCATGATTCGATGCACTTTAGGAAGAAAATCGAACTTGAACCTCATGGGCTCGAAGATTAGAACTCGGAAGTTCGGCCATCGTTCATTAATCACTCTCCCTCATTCCATGGATGAATTGATCGAAGGTCGATCAGGTATATTTAACCAGATATCTATCAATTCAAATTGATTGATGGAAGTTCGAGAATGATTGATGTCCGAGCTTCCAAGCTCTAAACAATTCCGAGATGATGCGAGAAGCTCTAAATCACAAGAAGCTCTTTTAGAAAACTTCGTCGAAACGAAGCAGAAAAGCAATCCAGAGTTGGAATGCAGACTTTATCTGATTCTGTTCACGTCGTAAAGTCGCGAACGAAATGATTGATGACGATTCGCCAGATCGAGAACATAGTGTAGGATTATGAGAAAGTGAAGGAATTCAAGTCATTATTTTTGTGGCATACTCGAAGACGGCTCATACACTTAGTTCCTTGAAAGCACAAAGCCCTTTTAAAATCACGATCGACTCCAACTTCTTCAGAAACGAAACGACTCACATAGAACAGGGAGGTAGAGACGTAATCCTGAAAAATTGCGCCATTTTCAACGGAACACTGGGTTATCCTCCGAAGTTAGGTTCGCGACACACACGCCCGCCCGCCCGCTCAGACGACTGCGCGCGCTGCTCCGCTTGCTTCGATCGTCAATGTCCGTATTAAGAAGTCGTACGACGCGTTATTTCCTCCGGCGGCCTTTGAGAGCGAAGAAAAAAAATAAAGAACGAAGAAGGCGACACTTTCTTCCTCGCGAACTTGTCCGCCAGCACCGACTTGTCGGCTCGATGTAGTGGCGGCCGCGCAACGATGTTTCCTTTTTTCAAAACTCATTTTCTCGCTGTTCCGGTCCCCTAGCTCAGAATCAGGTGTGACTGCAGCGCTTTTTCAACGTTATTCCACCGTTCTCGAGAGAAGTTCAAGACAAGATCACCGCACGTGACCTTGGCTTGTCTTTTTCTCCTCCCCGGATCGTTCCCTCCGCACGAGAGACAAAATTCCCCGCCATCGTTCCAAGCAAGTCGATTAACGTAAATTTCCGCATGTTTTTCTGGTTTTCGGCTCCTCCGACCACGTCGCCGACATAATGGACACCGTTCGTAATCACCACTTGCGCCCAAACCTGAACCTTCATAGTTGAAATATGGTGTTCGTTCAAGACTAGTCTGGTCCAAATCGTGCACGAGAACACCGAAAGGCAGATTGAAGCGGCAGAGAGCTCTCTTGTGGGAATGCAAAAGAGGGCAACGATGCCATCTGGAAAGTTCGACAAAACAATCTACGACGTTTCCTCTTCTCGTCTCGTTCTCCTTATCGTATTACGAGTAATCGCATTAAAATCAACTCATCCCAAAATCTCCTAAAAGGCCTCTGTCGAGAAGAAAGAGTAGCAAGAACAAAGAACTCGAGCTTGTCAACCCACCGGAGCTTAGAAACTTTGGAGGACTACTTCGAAGTTTTGTTCGGATCCTCCGACCTGAGAGTAGCCGTCTCTCATCAATGTAGATTCTATCTAACACAACACATCATATCTCCATCGAGACGATCTCGTTCTCATGTAACTCAATCCTGTCTCGGGGTTTTCATCTTTTTTGTTGCCATTAGTGGCTTCGCGCCGATAGACCACTCCGGGGTTTTTCGAGTCTCCGTCCTTCATCTACTTTTTTCTCTCTGTTTCTTACTCGTATTTCGTTCGCCGACAATCTGGGCATCATAGACAGACAGAGAGAGAAACAAACTCGAAGTTGAGAAGGAGAGGGCAAACTGTTCGAATCAGGTAGGCGGTACTGAGCCCACCACCAGAATCGTTCGTATTCGAAACAACCGCTCCAGCTATTTGACTGTCCCTTCTGGTCTGCGACAGCGCTCCACTTCCATGTTGATTCAGCACCGGTTCGGCTCACGGCTGAGGTTTGAACCCTCGATCGTGACTACGAGTGCTGTAAGACGCTTTGTTTCTCTTCGGTTCTCTTGTTTTTATTCTCTCTCTGATTGTTTGCCTCTCGAGGAATCCAACCAACTGTCGATCGCCCCCCCTTCCATATGTCGTCTGAATTTCTCGATGTGGCTCGCCGCTTTCATCACATCGGGAGCGGCAAATCAACTCTGTTCAGTTGTGCTCCGCTCAACGAACCCAATTCACTCCGTGGATCGGTTCGTTCTGCGAGAGGTAGGTCCAAAGAACGAAATATCACCTCGAATTTCGCGTGAAGAGGAGTTATATCGTTTTCTGTCAAAATCAGAAACCATTTCTTCAACTCTCAGTTAAGAAGAATCGCACATTTTTGCTGGAGACGTTAGAGGCAGTGATCGAGTAAGAATCATAATGATGGACTTCTCACCGGTTCATCATCCCATCGTGTCACATGAACAAGAAAACTCCGCAGAAAACGAAAGTTTTCTTTCCGATTCTCTTCTCGGGAGTGACCGAACTTTTTTCGGCACCGAATTCCTCACAGAACAAACCAAGGAGTTCACTAGTTGTAGTAGTTCTGCGCGGTGCAAGGTGTCTATTCGATGGTTTTCGGAGATCACACCAAAAATTTCAGCCGAGTTTTCGATTCCTCAGAATATGGAAGAGGCGGTCCGATTTCGATTGAGTAGCTTGCAAGTCGATTCGTCGGGTGTTCTTTTCTGCTCGGAGCCAAACACGGAAGAAAAGAGCAAACTCCCAGCAGCGCCGGAACAGACAACGGAAAGAAGAACAGGGAAGCCACTTTTTGGAAGCATCCAGAGTTCGTCTGGAAGAAGGAGACTCAGGAGAGAACGCCTTCGGCAACGTTGCTGACACCTACCGGACCGCTGATCTAAGACTTCTTCAGTTAGATGCCGAAGGCACCGAGTGGATAGTTGGTAGGAAGCCACCCACCTGCAGACTATCCACCCACACAGCCGACCAAGCGTCCGAGCGAGCAAGCAAGCGCCCATTCAGTCAGTCAACCAAGCGTCCGACCAACTGTATGCTTGGCTGACGATAATTAGGCCCCATAACACACACTTGCACCATAGCAGGTCGCTTAACCCTTAGCACGCGGACCGCTGTGCTTGGCTTGCGCCGCCGTTCTTGGAGTTGAACGAAGTTTGCCAACAGCTTTTTGCTCCGCTCATCCGCAAGCTCTGCGTCCCGCATCTTCCCCCTATCTGTCCTTCCTCCAGTCTTGAACTCATTAAATAGGACCAGTTTTGCATAAATTAGCAAGACCCACGTTTCGAGCTTAGTCGGTTGAAGCCTCCGGTCGCCTCCAGTTCCGCTCCCGCTATCCCGGTTGTTGTTCGTGTCAAGTCCTCATTTGACGGATGACGTACGCTTCACCGTCTTCAGCTGTTTGTTTTGTTTTTTTTTCTTCTAACGCTAACTCCAACAACAAAGCCCCCGAGATCGGCCATCATGGGAATCTCCCTGAACCCGCTCTCTCGTTGAAGCTGAGAGTTCGCTCAAGTGGGAAGCTTCATCTGAACTGAATTGTTTCCAAGTCAATACTAATAGAGAGCCCTTAGCTCAACGGTACCCGCTGGGAGCGTGTCTGATTGTTTAATATCGTTGCTTCCTCCTCAAAACGGAGAAGACATTCCTCCCCGGCACCTGGATCCTGTTCAGTTCCTTCGTTCGATTTTCTCGTTCATTGAAGCCTGAGCACGGGGAAGGCGCGTGTGAGAGCGGCGCTCGTCGTCGTCTTGTTTCGACCAGTTAGTAGCCCGCTAGGCTCAAAGACTACGGCCGCTGCCGCCGCTACTACTGCCTACCCTCATCGCCCTCGCTCAGTAGGAGCTCGATATAAGGGTCGCGAGTCGCGACCCGCTGGGTGAAGCCAATAATCATCATCGTCGTCATCTACTATCAAGTCCCGGAAGCCCTAGGCCTACTAACCCTACAGTCAGTCACTGCGCAGACTTCACTGGCGGCTCGCAGATCAATGAGTTACGATTTTAATGAACACACACACAGCTTTAGCGAATGAACTCTCGTTGAAAGCGATCTGTTTTGAGACAGCTTGCACCCGCGTGTCGTGTTGACACGTCAAATCGACAGCGATCGCCAGCCATCACCTCAATTGCCGTCGCTGCCGGATCGAGGATTGAGCGATGCACCTGTATGACCTGTTGGAAAACATCTGTGAGCTCAATCCGATCCCACTGCGCGAATTCCTCTCTTCGGTAGACGCTGCGACTGAATTGAACAAAAACGCAAGTCACCTCGAATGGCCAACAATCCTGGCCCGGAATGCGGTCTCGTCTGGGTGAGCGTCTGAAGGCTGTTGCTCGAATGCTTAAGGTCATGCAGGCTTGGATTCTGCGGGCCTCTCCAGTGCACAAAGAGATGCCGGGGGCAGCCACCACATCCGTCTCGACTACTTCTCTCGCTGTTCTCTCTTTTCGAAAGTCATTCATTCCTCGCCGGACCCTAACTCAAGGTCTTCAAGATACACAACATAATTGCGAAATGGTTCACCCTCGGTAACGGCAGGTTTCGGAGAGAAAAGTCTTGTATAATATCTTTCGGAACCTTGAAAATACACTGAAATGAGAAGGTCTCGTTCCTGATCTTTTGAAGTCATCAGGCTCTGCGTTCTGCCATTCACAATTTATGAAGTTCTTCAAGTATCCGATCCCGCCTAAAATCTAAAGAACTCTTTGTGAGCTGCGGGTCAAAACCTCTCATGACTGTTGGCTGTCCCGCCATGTTTTCGACAACCAGGATTGCCCCATGCCCCATATGCGCACGCGTCTGTCTGTGTTCGTCGAGTCGTCGCTTTGTTCACTGTGCTACCGCGCTTGTAGCTAGAGGGCTTATCGTCTAAAGTGCCTCTGCCTGGTACCTCAGGCAGCCAATCAGGCGGTCGTCGATGCAGTGTACAGTGAGAGCTTCTTTATCTGACTCGACGACCTCACATACAAACTGATACACACACACACACACACGCTCGCCGTTAGTTCAAAGGGATCGCTCGGCATTTTAGCAGGACCGCAAGCTTGTTCCATCCGAGTCAGACAACGCGAGGGAATGAGAGGAACTCATCCGAGCAAGCAAGCGACGGGTCAACCTTTGTTACGGGCTACGACTACAACTGCGCTCACAAGAATGGAAGGGCTCTAGCATTAATTGGCCTGTCATCCAACAACTGCGCCCATCGGCCGCCCGGTGGCGAACACCGCATAGGATGGACGAACGAAAGCTTCTAAGCAACGTCGAAACTCCAATGACTCACGTGGGATCTGAAGCATGCGCGCCTATAAATCATACGGATCGGGACAGAGACTACCGTATGGAAACAGTCCCGCAAATCACTCGCGCCGAACATTTGGATGCGGGGAATCGACAGCTGCGCTGCGCAATTCTCACTCTTCCCGTTGAATTTTCTGTCCAGATTTTGGAAAATCACTTCATTGAGTCAACTGTGAACTCTCGGAGAATTTCGATCGCCGCCTGGCCTGAAGTCGGAGACTGTTCCACTTGAGGAGTTCGTACCGTTTTGATGAAGAATGAAAGTTCCGAGGAACTGGTAAGGAAGTTCCGGATGATCATTTGTCAATTCATGGAAGACCTATTTCAAACGTTTGAGCACATTGTTAGTTCTGTCTGTCCTGAGATAAGCTTAATGATTATAATGGTGTCGCTGTCTCAACGACAATGTGAGTCGGTAAGTCTCCTTAGTTCGCTTCAAGTTATTGTGTGAGCTATGTATGTGGAACCGGTGTTGGCAGGCTTCAAACAAAAGCGATTCTCTTGGCTTGTCAACAGCAGGTGATAACACTATCGTCTTGGGTATCATGAAAAGATACCGAGTCGCTTAATATGTTCGTCAGAGCTACGTACTTCCTCGTTTCATTCAATCATTACTTGAATCAATTACAGCACTTGTTTAATGGGCCATCCATCCAGGTACGTATGTTTTTAAGAATTGAGACGAAGATCCGCTTTCACTTTTTCTGTGTCCTCTGTCGGCGGGACGTTCATTCTCGCGACGGTCCCCACGTGAACGGGGACGGAGGAGAGAATCGATTATTAACATTAGGCCAACGTCGATTAATTCTTGAGCTTAATTCATTTAGTCTTCCCCTCTGCTTGCTTGCTGGCTGACTTGCTGTAATAATGACCGTGATCCCTGAAGCCGATTTGTTGTGGATGCCGTTGACGATGCTTTGTCATCGAGAGGTGGCAGAGTCTCCTTTCTTTCCTCTCAGAGAATGTCGAAACAGAACAGAAAAGGAAACATCGAAGAAGCGCATCACCGGTAGCGGCACCGTTGGCGGTAGCGGCTTCAGAATCAGCAGATGTAACAGCCAGCAAGCAGCGATCGTCCACGGCAAGAACAAGGCCGCACCCACAAACTTAGCGAACATGATCCGAAATTAACGGGCGTTTTATGGAAATGCTTCGTATCACTGGCGCACTTGATTCTTCATTTTTTCTCTGCTCTCTTCCTCTACCGTCCGGTCGACAACAAGAGTCCGGGCTCCTGTTCGCCTACTGTCGTTGATGGTTTTTCCGCCGCTAAGCGACTTCGACTTCGGTTTTGTTTCTTCTGTTGCGCTTGGGCCTTGCTCGTGCGCGTTTGTTTCTGTTTCTGTTCGGCTTTTGGTGGAGAATCCGCTTCTGCCACTGCGGCGGCGAGTGTGTGTCATCGATGATTTGCAACTTTAAAGTCATTACGGAGCGGAGCGATTCGACTCACGAAACACGAGCTGCCAGAAGTTGCCGAGACACCGCTAACGAAAACGAAGAAAACCGACGAACGAACGAACGAACGAATGAATAATTGAGCGACCTGTTTCGGAGCAGTACCACACACTTGACGATGGATTGGTTTTTGAAAAACGGAACCGTCCTGAAAGGAAAACCGTTAGGACATTACTTGGAATGAGGATGCTTCGCACGGGACCCTAGAATGCTGCCGTCGGCGCGGTCGTGGTCGCTGAATGGTGGACAGTCGTAAGGCAAGAGCACGAGGTTTGCCAGTTTCAGAGTCCAACTTGGCACTTTTGAAGAAAGACCTGACTACAGTGGACTATCACATGACTGGAACTTTCCGCGATTCCGCCCCTTGTACGGTACAAAACTATCAGAAGTTCAGTTTTTCGAGAGCATCTGCTAACTCGTGCTTGCGCTCGGGAAACTCCAAATGATGATAAGCAACACCCTACGACGAGTAAACCAAGCAGCCAACCTAACACCCACCCAAGCCACCGACCGACCGACCAGTCAAACGAGCGAGGGAGGGAGGGAGATAAAACTTGAAAATTTTTCATACATTTATTCGCACGGGGGGAGCAACCGGCGATGCCGCCTCCATTGCTGGTGCTGACGAGGATGATGGTGAAGTCACAGTTATCGGAAAGCAGCTTCAAAATGTTCATAAATAATCAGCAACATTCAACGAAGCTGTCTCGTCTTATCAATGAATACTCTCCCTCGACCTGTGGGTGGAGACACCTATTTAAAACTTTGGCAAAACTTACCAAATGTGAGGCTCACTCCGGCTCTCGTTCCGTCAGACTAACTGTATCAATGCAATGTTGACAGTTCGAAACTGCGATTCCTGATGCATGAGCCGCGACTCGACGCCCCGGAGTCGTTCAGTGAATGGCTCCGGGGTCAGATGAGTGAATGCAGTTTTACTCTTCATGGGTGTCTACTCGAAATTCGATCGTCGCGCTGTCACAAATCTTCTTTGAGTTCTTTTTTCTGTCTTCGGCGTTTATTCAGTCAGTGAATTCCTCGCCAACTTCCTTTCAGTCTCTCCGTGTGTTTGTCCACCTGTGAGTCGCGACGCATAGTGATGACGCCTGCCTACCTGCTTACCTTAGCGCCCGCTTGCCCCACCCGTAAAGCTAACACGGGTTTTTCTTTTCCTTCTGTAGTTGTACGGGCTTGAAAAGACGATTTTGTGACTTGAGTCTGTCGCTTCCTTTTGCCCGCCCGTTTGCCTGTCTGCTCGCATGCTGGTATAGTAGAAGGGCGAGCTGGCTGTGGATAGTGACTCGACGAAACGGAGACTTTTCTTTCAGATCGTCGAGTTCTTTGGTTGGTTGTGGTTTCTGTTCGTCGTTCCACCGTAAACCACACCTACGGTTGTTCGCCTCTTTTTTCTCCTGAAGAACTTCTCGCGTTTGTCATCCGGCTCCTTAGCAGCGCAGTTTCATGGGAGCATGAGATTTTCGATTTGTTTGTTCAATTTGTTGCGAGAGAATCCGTCGAATCTGGAGTCAGGACCCCGGAAACCTCGAAGAAGAACATAAATGTCACGGACGAAAAGACGGGGGAGGTGGAGCAGGAGGGGGGGGGGAGGTAGCCGAGGAACAAAGGTACGAAGTCTCCACAAAAGGTGAATTTGTTCAAAGGGGCTCCAGATAGTTTTTAACTACGAGAACCGAGCAGGCAACGGGAAGCCGCGCCCTTCAACCTGCCCGCGAAGTCAAAAGCCGAGCTAAGGTCGTGTGGATGGCATCGAACCTCAAAAAGGTTCTCGCCTTCCTTAAAGCTACTTTTTACGCTCCTGATAACGACAGCGACAGTTTTTCACCTTTTTCTTCTCCGCTCGATGTCTTTATCTCTCTTTCGGTCTATTCGCTGTTTCGTGCGTTTTGCTCTGACCGCTGCAGTTAGCAGCGCGGTGAACATTGAATTCTCCGAGAGCCACAGAGGAAAAACTTTCAGAATCGTCGATTCTTCTCGCTTGCTCCTCGTTAATTTTTTCGTCCGTCTGACTGAGCATCCGTCAAAGTTCATAAATTAGCGGGATCGCATCCGTCTCGGAAGAATTCAGCGTTGGCAGCGCAGGAATGAATATTCATCGAGCGACTCGACCCCATGCGTCCACTGGAAGCCCATGCTGTGTGTATGGATGCACCATAACTGTTCTCCAGGCGATGCATCGAAGAATCTGCATCGAAAACTCATTACAGCATCACGAGGATGAAGGAAACGAAACCCGAAAAAGAGAAAAAATCAAAGATCCCTTCAGGTTCCACGACGAGCTCGCGCACTGTTAATGAAGAAATTCATTTTTCAATCTTAGCACGCCTCCATGTTGTTGCTGCAGCCATCTTCGTCTCGTTTGCGAGTGTTGAGAAAGGAAGAACCTCTTGAGTAGAACAAACCAAACAAACGTCTGTCCGCGGCCGCTAACACTCGGGAGCAATCAGTCGACAATTTTCCCACCCGGTTCTCCCAGCTCACGTCTCAACACGGTGAGGCTGAAAACGAGAAGCGGAACAGGAGGAACTCCGATGAGGAGAAACTAGAGGAACTTTAAGATGGATAACAATGGGAATTCCCATTTTCTCATTAGTCAGCTGGCAGTTAACCGAGAAAAAAATGGATGGACGACACGCGAAATTAACGGATAACACACGAAAACGAAAGTTTCCCAAACCAATTCTGCAAACAGATTCTGAGGAGGGCCGCTTCCCACGCCCACGACTCACGACTGTTCAGAAAGGTGAGAAAATTTGCAAGAAACAAGGTCTTCACGATCGTCGGGAAACCTTTTATTGAATTCATTCATCAGGATCAAAGCAAAACCGAGAGGATTTGAAGTTGTTCAAGTTGGGAATGCTGGGAAATGTCCATATCTTCAATTTCGGTCGATCTTCCGTTAATTGAGCATTTATCATCCATATGCACATTAATCCATTGGTTAACACATGAATTGATGGGCGCTGATTGATGAATAGAACCTGGAAGTTGATTCGATATTCATTGATCCTCTTCCATCAATCCATGGATGAATTGATCGCATATCCGCCGATATGTGGTCAATCAATTCATATCAATGAGATATGAATCTATCAATCTATCTTGTTGATATGAATTAATTGATCACGTATCCTTGGATATGCGATCAATTCATCCATGGATTGATGGATTCATGTCGCTCAGATTGATTGGAAGATTCATATGACATGAATCTATTGATTTATCTGATTGATATGAATTAATTGATCACGTATTCTTGGATATGCGATCAATTCATGCATGGATTGATGGATTCATTGATTGATAGATTCATATGACATGAATCTATCAATCTATCTGACTGATATGAATTCATTGATCACATTTCGGTAGATATATGAATCTATCAATTCAAATGAATGGATGGAGGGTCGAAAATGATTGAGGCCTGGATTTCGAAGCTCTCCAATCTGTGAATGGATGAGGTTTCAAACTCCTTGTTCTGATTATAACGTGTTTCACTGAAAATGTTCTACGTATGCCGTAGTCTTCGTCGTTTAAGGTAATTATCCAGAAAACAATCAACTCTTGCGGCGAAAACCTTTTGTCACGTTCGGGATTCGCGGGAATTTCTGTCTGTCACTGCGATTTGTTTTATAAATTCCATTCCATGGTGAGCGACACAAGCTCAACAGCCGCTGATTGTTGCTGATTCTCTGCGGCTAAACGACCGTTGTCGGTCGGAGCTTCTCAGATTCCACGGAACGTCGTTCGTGGCGGCCGAAACGTCAACTAGAGGAACAAAGACCGCAGAGAAACCAAACAAGTCAAAACGGATCGGAACGTTTGTCACTCGATGAACTAACCGAACTCAATGCGTTCAGTTAAGCCAGCCCGTAACTGACACTTCGGAATCCTTCTGTGCTTTAGTTTCCACCTCATTCTGAGGAGGGAAAATGTTCTGCTCGTTCATTCAAACATCGTCGCGCCACAACAATTCCCTTACGCGATCGAGTGGAGGAAATTGCGGCCAAAAATCTCGATTTCGCAGTGTCAAGAATATTTTCAATTTATTTTTTTGATCTAAAAGTTCAACCGCAAGTTCATAGGTTTTGGATTGATTGAGAACCGACCCCGCTGCTTCTTCAAATTTCCAAGAGGATGACAAGCATAAAAAGAAAACTCTCTTATTCAAGAGGAAGAACCCTGCTTCCATCCACTTCCTCATCTACAAGCCTCCTTCTTCTCTCTTCGAATTCTCAGTCCGTCATCGCTGTCCGCAAGCGGTGCTGATTCGTCGACGATCGTAGGCCCTTCACCACTTGAGGTATCTAGACACTTCAAACCCGCTGGCGATGAAAAAGCTCACCCAGCGGAAAGAGAAGAGCACTGCACGAGTGATTCATCGAACAAAAAATAGAATTCTCAAGAGAAATTCCAATTAGTTCAGTTTCAGAAGGTCTGATGAAGCAACGTTTTCGCTGTGATTTCACGGAAGGAGAGATTCCGGGATCTCATATTCTAGAAACAGGAGAGTCGGACGATTCTCTGGAAGATCAGGACACAAGGATTGAGGATAGGGAGGAGTACGCGTCGAGGAAGAGATCGAAGTGGTGCACCTTAGCACTCGAGATATTGATGATTGTTCGAAAGAGAGGAGAATCCGTGACAGTCTTCCCCAAACCCTTCAATATTTCAGTTTCTCTCGTCCTCGTTCTCCTGCTTAGGCCTTCGTTGAGTTTTTTCGTGGCTCGGAAGGTGTTATATTCAATAATGAACGACGGCGACGGCGCAGACAGAAAACCTGCTGACACTGCAAACCTTCGGGCACTCGACGATTCGCGAGGACCAGCGATTTTCTCTTCCTTCTCTCCGCTCCCCCGAATTGGGAGAAAGGAAAAAGGAGTAGAATAAGGAGGGACCGGGGGCGGAGGGGTGGAAGAGGAGCAAAAGGAATGAATGCTTGGTTGATGCAGGGACGTCGCTCGGTTGAAGTAAATCGGCGACGGAGGACATCGGGAGCGGCGAAAAAGGAGTGAGCGTTCAGATGTGAAATGAGGGCGACGAAGAGGAAGGGGGCTTGAGAAAAATGGGGGAACTGGGCACCAGGGGGGGGAGGGGACGGCGATGATGAAAGGATGAGAGTCCTAAGAGGTTCCATTCATACCTTGACGAAATTCAAATTTTCCGATAACGCCAGCAAAAAACACACAAACTCGAAGTTCTGCTGACGACATCGGTTGACTGATGCCAGGCTGTTCGTGTGGAGAATCGATATCTCCTTCACCTGTCGTCGCACCTGTTTCCATCGCTCCTCTTTGTGACCCTCAGCCCTGCCTGCCGTCCTTTGACTCATCCTTTCGGTCCTCTGTTCTCGAGGGCTGCCAGCCTTACCTCTATTGCTCCTTCTTTCGTCACGTTCGGTTCTTGAAATTCCATCCTGGAAACTCCGTGGAGTGGTTTCTGAATCTCGTCACATTCAACCTCAGATAAATCTTCTGCAGTGTTGCGGTTCGGAAGGAGAACAAGTTCTCCCCGAAGTCCTGAGCATGAAGTTTCTGAAAAGAATCTCTCCGCGGACACCTCGGAGGACCTCTCCAGTTTCAATCCGCTCTCGAATGTAGGTGGACGCCTCTGGCTTTTTCCCGGTCTCATATCCTCTCGGCCGCCCCCGAATCACATGTTGGGGGTGGGGGGGGGGGGGTGTTCCACCCTCGCCGCGCTTACGTTCCAAGCCATGATACCGAGAGTCTCCCCACAGGAACAGCTTCCTTCCATTCGCTCTCTTTGCATAGACTTATCTTTGTCGTGTCTCAGTGGCCTCAGGCCCCGATCCGAAACTTGTCCATGCTTTGCGTTTGCTCTTTTTTCTCTCCGTGCCACCGCTACAGAGTCGTTGGTTGGTTTCACTGCTCGAGAGACACGAGGAGGGAGGAAAGCCAGGAAAAAGGGAAATGAGAGGGAACTGGTGGCGGCGGCGGTGACTTGGTGTTGGCTCGCGGCTGACACACTCCAGCCCGAGGGTGTTTGAAGCTGTGTGCGCGAGTGTGTTCCGAGCGTGTTTGAGTGTCAATGCTCAATCGATATCTTCGCATTTCGTAGATTTGTTGGAGGCGGGTGGGTCTCGTCGCCGACTGCTCTGTCGTTAGCTGCGCGAGCCGCTGGCTGGCGGGAAAGACATGTCAGGCAATGCTCAATCAAAAAGCGATGTTTCAGTTCGTCGGCTCTTCGACGGAATCGAAACTTTTGCGTCTTCATCATGGTCCGCGCTTCCAGGATCTGACACTGATAAGACGAAGAGTTTTGATTATGATAATTTTGCAAATCAATATCGTTTCAGAAACTTCGTCGATTTTTAGTGAGTCCTAGCGGATTGAGAAGATCATGACCGGAACGAAAGGTTTTCCTGATTGAAGCCGCGATCTTCATCAGGGATAATCTCTCGATTTCACGGAAAACTCTCGGGAACTCGACTCGAATCTAACAATAAACAGAATCAAAAAGAGGGATCCCACTTCTCGGCTAATAAATCATCCAAGAGAACTTCCAGTTTCGGGAGTTCTCCGGAGATCAGGCATGTTATGAAGATTCCTAATCCGAAAGCTATGAAGACAGTATTCCGCTGTCTCGAGAAGAGATTCTGATAAGGAGATTTCTTTGCCAAATCCCTGTCTACGATCTACATGCTCTTCCGCTCGACTGCTGCGGCTCCGCTTAAGGGTTTTCAGATTCCTAGTTGATGCTGTCAAATCTCTTCGTGCCAATCAGAGAGCAACCGTCACTTGCTCAGATCTTAAATTGAGCGTGAAAATCCGGCAGATCCGTCTTCCCTGCTCCGTTCTCCGTTTTCTCGATTTTCGATGTCGCTATCTCCAGCTTCTTGTCAACTGACGAAGTGACGGCTTACAAAAGTGTGAGCCGAGTAGCGCCTTCAGGATCACTCAACGGCTGTACAACTGGTCGTACGTCTTCGCGTTGTGGATGGGGGAGTTGAGATACTTTCATGGATTGTTCAAAACTTGAAAAAAAGGCGCAGAAATCGAAGTTTTCTCTTCTTTTAAACCTGAACTTTTCCTCAACCAACCGCGTGAGTGTTCGCCGCGCGAATCGCATCGAAAACCATCGTTCCGTGACATTTTTCACCGCGTTTCGTTTCAAAGCGGAATGAATCATTGGAAGCGTAGCGCCGGGAATAAGGAACGTAGTCAAGTTTGTACAAACATTCGCATATAAGTGTAATAAGCAAGTTAGTTAGTGTTCGTCTTCCTCTTAGGACACTCGAGGGTAAGTTGAAAGTAAGAAACTGTGCCAGGAAACAACTTGCAGCTGGGTCTCCGGCTCCCGCTGGTCGAAGGGGTAGTCTGCTCAGAGAAACACAAATTAGATTTAAGCCTTCACCGCGGCCACCTGATCCCTGGCTCCTTTGGCTGGTGCCATAAAAGCAAGCGAACGCTTTGGGCTCCATCGGAATTCACGTACAACTTTTTCCCGCTTTCACTTTTGCTCTCTGATAAGGCTCTGCTTTTGTTCCAGACAAAATTCTCCCTGCAAGCTGCCGCACCGCTTCAGAACCCTGATAGCGTATCGTGGATTTGCTACATCGGTGCTCCGATAAAGCCAGGACGTGTTTTGGAGCGGGACACGGTGAAGGCGCGAATTCACAGCAGGGCCATGATGGTCCGACGACATCTACAGAAAAAGTCATTTAACATTCAATTCACACGGAACCTCAGTCGATCATAACGGTCCCTCGGTCGAAATTCGAATCGAAATCAGTGAAAGTTTCGGGGTCGATCATCTTCGTTTTGTCCGACAAAATCCAGAATCGAGACGAACACGGAACTCTAACGGCTAAACGCCAGACAGCGAACAGACGGTCGGCCCCTCCTCCGATTCCTCTCCTTCTCGGGGTTGCGACCCTTGCCCGACGGGCAGTTGACTCTTCCTCCCGACTCCACCATACCCCACAACCCCATGAGTTGTGCTGAGCCGAGGTTTCGGTCCGGAGAGGGCGCCACAGCTTCTGACAGAACGCTGTTGAATGTTTGGGAGAGCGCCCTCTCCCAGTTCCCTTTCTCCGACGGGGTTGGCCGAAATCAAAATCGAGAGGCGGGCAGAACATGTTGGCCCGAAGTGTAGGGAACACGTAACTTGTTGCGCTTTTTGGTTTACGTGAATCAGCCGGCCAGTGAGTCAAGCTGTCAGTCAAACTGTTCGCCGCTAAGCCGGACGACTTTTCGGTGAAGTGTAGGCGATCTAGCCGCCGGAACGTCTTCTTTCGTCCAAGTGACACGGTGTGACGAATCAGTGAGGAACACAATCCGGACATAAGCATGAAACTCTTACGAGTTTTATTGCTAATCTTCAGTGCTTGCTTCAGTCGGTCAAACGCTTCGCGCGTCTACGTAGACCCGGGTGAAGGGTCGTACCGATCTATGGTGATAGCCATTTCGCCGAAAGTGAATCCTCTCCATGGAAAAACGCTGATACCAAACCTAGAAGTAAGTTCTCCAGAGTTTCCAACAGCTAAAGGATAACAACACCTGCAACATCTGCAATGAAAACGACAACAACAACCTGTTGGGTCTTCCGGCCGACTCGAGGAACACCGTGATTGCTGTTATGATGCAACAGGTTCCACAAAGCATGCTCTGCCTATCAGCGCTGTGTCAATGATGACAAACGCGTGCGTGGACGAAGAAGCTCCAGTGAAGGACGTCGACTTCCAACCCGGTTCACGCCGGGTTTCGACTCCTTGGAGGTTTGTCGAGTCTGAATCCACGGCCTGTTGTCGAGTCGAAGCTTCCAAAGCGTGCGCTACTTGAGGTCTGGCTTGAAATTATAATAATAATAATGACGGAGTGCAAAAATATTCGCTGACATCGTGCCGATGTAAAATGTAGGCCGCGCGTGACGTGAGGGCCTGATCCAACGACGTTTTTCCGTTGACGGCACGAGCAATAATGGAGCGATAATTGCTAGGCCAGCCTGACTGCCTACCGGCTTGTCTGTCTTTCAGCCCTCAAGTCCAGTCGCTCCATCAGAGTCAGGACACTATTGGTTTTTTGACACTGTCAACATCGGAACGGGCGGTCCAGGAACCGAAAGAAAGGCCTCGGGCTTCCCTGGCTCGCTCGACTGGAGTCTATTTACCTGTAGCTCATATTTGGCCCTTGCGCGGCATTCTTGGCCCCGTCGTTCCCGCGTGCACCCCGCGGAGTCTTCGTAATTTCGCTCCGATAGATCCTCCGGTGACATATGCGGATAATTTGGGGGAGGTTACGCGGTTGCTTCGTCCAATGCACTTAGCGTTCATCAGCTTCCCGCACGGAGAATCGATCAACTCGAGCGAGAATTCCAAGCGATGCAACAAGTTCGAAATCGAGTGAATGCTTAGTTAGTGAACTTCTCATGACGTGCGCCTCGAAGCTTGTTCAATGTGTTCACCGATCCTGAGAGACGGAGCGAACACGTTCGAGCTCGGTGTGACCTCAACCCGTGATCCCATTTGGCGGCTGTGACCTTCGCGTTCAGTGAACCTTTGAAAAATTGTTCGTAGTGAACTTCGTTCCATGCAATGATTTAAATGCAAAGTTCACGTGGATCGACCCGTGGATCCGCTCTCAGAGATATAACAGAATACTCCCACTGGAAAGCTCTCCGACCGCAGCCTCAAAACGCGCTTCACGGGCCGTGGATGTCGGAACGGACGAACATTGTCGCGAATCTCGCCACAGCAACAAACCAGCCGGGTCTCCCCGTTTGATTACGTTCTGTTTGATTACGGCTCGAAATGCCTGCTAGACGGGCAGGCAAGCTTGACTGGAGGGCTTTGCGCGACGACACGAATGCAGTAGACGCACACTCCGAGTGATCGACTGAATGAATCTACGTATAGGATTCCGCTCGAAAAGAGGTCTCATCGTGAAATAGTCGGCTTCCATTTCACCGCTATGAGCACGGACCGGCTCGCGTGCGCACCTAGGCTTCCGGTTGATCATACATACATCCGCTCAGAAGCAACGATCGCCTGCTTTTCGGAATCGTCGCGTCGTCGTTTGTGACTCTTGAGTCCTGTCCTTCAGGATCTGACGGCTGAATACAGTTATCTCGGAACGAGAATCAAAACTCGGTCTTTATAACGGTAGTGACTCAGGCAGAGCCAGAACTTACTTCGATCGGTTGCTTGCTTGCTCGAGCGAGCGTTCGCCGGCCGGCTCGTCATGCCTCACTGACTTCCCATAGTCACCCAAGAGCTTGAAAGCGTCGACCGTACTCCTTCGGGTCCCGATTCTCGTTCACTATTCAGCGGCCTTTCTCCTCATCTGAAATCGGAGTTTGAAATACCTCGAGCATTCGGAGATGTCCGAGCTATCGGGTTTCCGTCGTTCTATCGTGAATATTCTTGCCGTCGGACTTCTGTTTCGATAAATAATTGATAGCGATAATAATAATCGATCATTACGGGAGTGTCCAACCGAACGTTTCTAGTCTGTTGATTGATAAATTATCTCCAGACATATCTCATCGTCAGCCGAATCCGCATCAACCGGTATGACAGCTACAATTCAACACACATTCACCTGTATGAAGAGGGAATGTACAACAAAAGTTGCAAATAATGGTATAAGCATGTCGGTTATTCGAAAATTTCGCGACATTTCGAGTCCCATGGGTACAATGCCGTTAATTATCGGAGTTCGTGGAATAATTTCGAAATATCGTTACATATTTACACCCCTAAATATAAGTACCTTAAATTTGCGCGCATAACGAACCATAAAAGCGTTCAGAACTTTGTTTGATTGATCAAATGTGTATGTTCTGACAGTTTTTCGTGGTGAATCAATTTCCCCTCTATCATGGTAAATTATCGGAATATGCACATTAAGTCAATCAAATAACTTTCTGGATGCTTTTATATTCTGAGAAAGTATTCGTTAGAGTATTTGCGTAGTGTGAACATGAACTACGGCTCTCCCATAAGGAAGTGCACTTCGAGAGGAGGAAAAACGAACTCAGACCGAATCGTATTCAGGAGAAAGAAGTTTTTTCTCATCATCTCAACGAAATATGCTAAAAATGCGTTTCCCTCCTCTGAGGCGCGACGCTTGAATTGAATTATTTGCCCGTTCCGAAGCGCTTACCTTTCTTTCCCACTCTCTCTTGTGAGCTAAAAAAAACTCGAGTGAACGAGAGAAAAGTGAAAAATTCAGGCTTGAGCAAATATGAAGACGACACACGTGTAAAGACGCCTCCCTCAGTAAGTGATTTGAATAATTCGCCCGCGCCGCGGAGCAACGAAATAGAAACTTCAACGAAAATCTACGGAGCCGGGCAGATTAGAGGTTTTAGAGTGAGAGACGAGGAACGGTCTGACGACGAGTTTACGTTTTAGAACTCTGACGATGGACCGATCCTCGGACAAATGAAGCGGCGGGCTGACCCTCTACGGGAGGGAAGTTCGTCGAAAAGAAACCTCGCAGCTGTGCCCCGTGGTCTATCGGCCTTAAAAGCTCCCGAGCGAGCCGTCGATCGGAATGAATTGAGCGCTCGCGCACGTAAATTGTGCGCGTGGCTCGAATTTCGACCATGGACTGTCAAAGGATGCGCTTCAACAATGGGAAGACCCACTAGAAGTGAAAGCGAGGAAAAAAGTTCGCACTTTCGGTTTCTTCGCGCTCCTCCCATCGGCGGTTCCGAATCCACCTAGATGTCGCCGCAAATCAAGATTTTGAGTGAAAGATTCTTCCCTGTCATTTCACTTCCTCTCGAGGCTCGGCGAGAGTCGAAACAAAAGCACGCAGAGTTTGGAAAACATGACGTGGCCGGCGTCGTTTCACTTTCCCGAGCGACTTTGTCGATGAGCCGCTTTCATTACGGAACGGAGAAAGGAACTCCTCACTCGTGGATCCAATTGAGTCTTTCCAGGCTCTCCAGGAACTCTCGTGCAATTTGAACCCAAGTTGTACGTGGCTTGGTTCGGAGACGAGACGCCGCGCCGCTCGGCTTTATGGCCGGTGGGGCACGCGGAACCGGCGGCAGAAACGACCGGAGGGATGAGTGGGATCCATTTTCCAGATTCCAAATATGCCTCCTGCCCCTTCAGCCTGGGTGGAACCAGATGGGATCATTCTCCTAATCGATATCTTGTTTTGAATCAGCTGGAACAGAACGAGATTGTTGGCAAAGCTCGGAAGTAGGGAAAGAAAAATGAAAACAACAACTCCGTGTCGTCGAGGCAACAAGGCGTGCAGCGATTGCTGTCGACAACAAAAAAAAACTTCTACCCGTGTGAAATTCTCAAGTGAGAGTCTGGTCCGGGGATTTCCACCAGTTCTCCTCATCGATAACGTCGAGTGTTGTTTTGGTCTCGGCGAGTTCTTTCTTCCTTTCTCGGTCTTTCCAGATCTTGTTCTGGCACTCTGCCGGAGCGTATTATTTCGATTGTTGCATCGTTCTACGACTTATACGGACATAGACTACAAGTCCCCCGTGCAGTTTGGCGGGAGCCGTGGGACCCTCGGTTAGTTGTTCGGTCGGTTGGTCTGCCTCGGCTCCCTATCTTCCTGCTCTCCCTCGTCCAGGCTTGTTTCGGGAACAGACTAATAGGGATTTGCTGCTCTATCTCCTAGCAATGCAGTAATGGGCCCAAACAAAACCCAAGTGGAACTTGTAGCCGAGACTCGAGTTGGCATTTCAGCCGAAAGAAAACTTTCCGCGACACGTATATCTCGACTGACTGACTGACTGAGTCGCAGAAGATAATTCTCCGCCTTCGTTTTCCGGAAGACACTTTTCTCGATACTTTTCGCATGCTTGTGGTATCGACGATCGTGAGATTCGGCGACTTTCTGCCAACGACCAGAGTCAGAGCAACTAGAAACTTTGATTCTTCGCCGAAGCGGTTGGGGCCACCTGCGTGCCTGCACGCATGCGCGTGACAGAGGACGAACACATTGTCATGGAATTTGCGGATTCAGCTTCCGTCCGGCCGATCGGGAGGATCAATCCGTGGACACTTCTCGGTCGCAGCGAGTATGACGTGATGACAGCCGCGGCTGGACAACTCGGCGACGACGTGCCGGTCATGACAATGCGAGTTCTGCTTTCGCGCATTTCTTATTCTTCCCGCCGCGATTCGAGAGTTTTCGGGAAGAAAAACTTCAGAGCGGTGGACTCAAGGACGAAGGGTTTTCATTGTTTCCTTCCAATCCGTGCCTCCGCTATCCGTCCGACCAGGCCACGACGCCAATCCACAGGATGCGGATTAAGCATTCATGAGCAACGCGTGTCCTGTATTTATGGCGATCTCAGTGGAAGCACCGGTACCCCTCGTCCCGCTGTTCTCGGTTGTACCTTGAGCGGAAGGTGCTCGCAGGACCGGTGGAACAGGTGGCCGCGGCCATTTCGTTGTGGCCGTCATCGCTCTCGTCGCCGTCCTATTTGTCCGGCTACGTTTGTTACAGTTGCTTCGCTCTGTGACCCCATCCGACAAAGCAGCAACAACAGCAACAATAATAACGACAACAACAGCAGCAACAACAACAACAAGAGGCCACCGGATTCAGGTCGAGAGAGTCCTCCACTGTCCGAGGAACCGACAGCAGCCTGACTGTCAGACGAGAGGGAGCTTTTAGTGTTCTCAGGATTTGCTTCATCTCCTGAGACTCCTTGACCTTTTGACTGACCGTCGGTCGGTCGGTCCGACGCTCCTACCATTTGTACGCCGAGCTTGCCATCTCATGCGAGGCTCTTGCCATCTATATGTTGGTCTTACCATCGGTCTATTGGTCTCTCTATGGGGCTCCGGCATCGACATTCGTTTGTCCGCTCAGGCCTTGATTGTCTACATCGTTCTCTTATGCCTTCGATTATTTACATCTTCTTTTCCCCATAATCCTCTGTTTATTTCGAATTCCCTCGTTTAAATGAATTCCCCACGATTTCAAAGAAAACCCGACCTTTCATGATTCCTGGAATGAAGAACTTGAACTCCAGTTCATTTGAATCGAGACAGAAGAGAACAACGAGAAATATATCTTGAGTTGAAGGTGATAATTCAATGCGCCTTTCCTGCACGTGCGCACGGGCGGGAGCGACGTTGTGTTATCTGACGTGCGAGAGCACGTCCTGTGCCACAATAGCTTGCTGACAGTGAGGCATCAGTTCGTATATGGCAGCACGAAGCCTTCACCAGGGTTTGTGGATGCAGTATTGGCTCGCCGCTGTCGCGTAATGTAATGGGACCAGATTGTTGTCGTTTCGTTCTGCAATGAAAGTCGCTGGCAGGACCAACGGCGGCAGTAGTAGTAGCTTGAAGGGAGTGGTTGTACACATCGGAGCCGACCTTAGGGGAATTCGCTCTCTCTCTCCCCCGCTGTGGCCGTCGCCGTCGACGTTCGGAATAGGCAAATCAGATGTGGTTTCGTTCGTGTTTGCACGAGATCCGTTGTAATGAGAGCGCAAAGTGGACCTGGACTCAGCTTTGCGCGAAACGTTCCCGCTCGCAGGGACACAGGCTGTACAGGATTCCAGGAGATCGCAAGAGCTCAGGCGAGGGAGTCGGCGGCTGAGCCGAAGTTTGCTCCGTCGTCGGCGAAACATTCCGAAGAGGTCGTGACTTTTCCTCGATTTCTCGTCGTCTAATGCCACCATTATTTGAGGTAATCCGCTCCGAAAACACGTGTGAAGTGTCGTCTCGCGAAAGAAAAAAAAAGATCTGAGCCGGATTGGACCGAGCCCCAATTGTGAAACCTACGAGCGCAGTGAAACGCGCTCCTGTTTTCTTTTCGTTGCTCACCTCGACCGGACCCGCGAACAGGTAGCCGGGTAGAGCTCCCTCTGCGGCGGCGGCGGCGGCGGCATTATCGCTGTCGTTTGTGTTCTCCATAGTCGGCGTTGCGGCGTTAAAATCCATTTTACAGTTTGTGACCCTCCTCTGACGTCGGTCGTGGCAAGCAAGCGAGCTATCTATCTATGTATGTATGTATGCATGCATCTTTCAGGGGGCGCGCTACTCGAACAGCGTTGGCGACGGCATCTAAAATTCAATGGTGTACTTTGTCTCCTCCTCTGGTCGTGAAAGCTTGACGCGATTATCAGCGGGGCATCCGATCCTGCGACACGGAAGATTTTCGCGATGTGAACATTGCCTCAATCCCGTCCCTCTCGGATGTTTCAACTTCTGTTCTATGTCTGCGTTTTCTCGACTTTCACTCGCTCTTATCTCGGCGGTTCTGGTTTGTGACACGATAATGCGCTAAGTTCTTCTTTTCTGCTCCTCTCGTCTGACCGTCTGCGCGTGATATCGAGAACAACAATTGATGAGCGTGCTTCAAGGGGTACAGCACTCCCAATCACGTCGGATTGGCAGCTATTTCGGACTGTTTCATTCGATCGACTCCTACCACATATTTGGAGGTGATTCCGTCAATCGAATCGTTTTACGAATAGCCGATCGTGATGATGAAACGTTTTCAGGACATACACATACACAGGATGGATGGTTCCATCGATCTCGAGTGAACCATTTAATGGAATGGAGTCGCCAACTCTTTCAAAACGATCAGAACCTCCTAAAGGTCACCGGACTCGTGAAAAAGAACCTCAACCTCACCCCACTTTCACATCGATGACGGAACTGAATTTCTCGATGTAGTCTTTACGTTTCCCGGTCTTTCTTCTCGAGTTTGTTTTCGTGGATTTCTCTTCTCGCCGCAGATAAGAAACCTCAAATGAGTCGCTCGAGTTTGTCGAGGAGAAAACAAAACGGTAAATCGCTGAATGTTTTTCTTCCGTCGCATCCCATTCAGAGTCGGCTGCCGTCTCATCGGATTAGACGGACGGACGGACGGGAAGTTCTTCGGTGGTTCTGCTTTCGCGTGGTGGGTGGTTGCTTCGTCTTGATTTAGGAAGATGGACGCACACGTTTTTCCATTGTTCAAGCACAGCAGAAATTCAGCCGACTAATCATCAGAAAGGCGTGCCCGACTTAGAGAAAACTTATTTACCCAATTTGGTGAAGTTTTGGGCCAGATTTTCGCTCCCAGCGGAAGGGTCCATTCTGATTACGGAGTTGACTCGCGCGCGCGCGCGCGCTCGCTCGCTCAAACATCATGCGGCTCGGCTCACCTTCGTGTTTGCCTCGGCGGTCTGTTTGCCTCGATTTAGATTTCGTGTTCTTTTATCCATTGTTGCTGTTTCATTTGAGAAGCAACAACAACAAAAAAAAAGAAGAAGAAACGATTCACCATTCCGACGGACACGGATCATTTCGGTCGGAGCGGGCATTTCCAGAGCTGAGTTCTGTTTTCTCCCTCGGTCCAGTTCGGCCCAATTAGCCGTGTTCGTTCAAGTCGACCACAAGTGGAACGATTTCAATTTGCTTCCAGATTTTTGGCGGGAAATTCGAAAACGAAAACGAAGGAGGAAGGCATTTCGCGTGAATTAATGAATCGCCGATCATAAATATGAACTTTTGCCCGTAGAGGTCAGACGCGGCCGCCGCCGCAGCCGTTCGGAAAAAACATCGACGACCGAGACTGTGTGAAAGAACGAGAGGCGCGAACAGGATTCAAAAAAGAGTACGAGAGGAAGGAAATAAAAAAAAAAAAAAAAAGAGCGATGAAAGGGCGAGCTTTCAAATGAAATAGCATGGCCTCTGCGTGCCGTTGATCGTGGTTAGGCAATTAGCATTCGGTCGAACGCAGCGGAGAATTTATGAAAATGTTGCGCGCGTTTGAAACAACGGAGGAGGCCCTCCGTCGCGTTCAAGGAGCGCGAAATCCTCTCGAACATCAACGGCGGCAGCGGCGACGACGACGACATGGACTTTTCTTATGACGGACGGACGGACGGACGGACCGGTGCCCACACACTCGAGTCGCCGAACAACTTGACGCTCATGTTGCGGTTCTCCGAACGTTGTCTTGTACTCACCAAGTTGTTGACTAAAAGACCTCTTGTGCGCCAAGTGTTCAAAAAGTCAACAACGTCGATCGTTTTCGGTTCTGATGCAGCTTCGCTCGCTCGCTCGCTCGCTCGGTCCACCATCGATCCAGACGACTTTCTCACGCAACGTCCGGGTGGCTGTGTTTCTTACGCTCGCTCGAAGCTCGCTGAGATCGTCCGGTCGGGCGGGATCTTTCGGCCAGATGCGAACTCGCGGTGGACCTTGTCCTCCGTTCGTCTGACACGGTCGATAAATTGCTCCCGGATTCAAACGCGCTTCTGGCGCTCAGGTGCGCATTCTAGGATATCGTGGCTCTGGGCACGTTCGGTGACCGTTGCTGTGGCGGCTGTGGCGTGGGTGCGAAGGTCCCGGACCCGGTTGAGCATGGGAACAAAACCTCAAACGGTTCGACTCATCCGGTTTCTGAACGTCAAACTGTTTGGTTCCGATTCTATCGTGCACAATGTTCACGTCAAAATCTTTTCGGTTATCTGCGGATTGATTCTTTCTCCCTCATCGAAAACCGGGACCGACCGGCACGCGTTTGATGGATTGATTCCGGGCGGCAGATTTGCTTATTAGCGTAGCCGCGTAGTTTTACTTCTCGGCGATAGTTGTGTTGGTAATCCATGGAGGTCTTCGGCCTCGAGGGGCTTGGCGCGCTGATGACAACGACCAGATGATGTTTTCCGAGTGGATTTTTCATCCCGCTGGGCTTGGTGAGCTTCTGATCTGTTTCTCGCTCGGATACCCGCGGACTGATCGTGAGAAGCGAGAACAAAACTCGAAAAGTGAAAGTCCAGCGATCGGGAGAGCAGGAAACTTCCGCGTTCGAGCTTCTTTCCGACGGATTCCCACGCTCGCTCCGTTTGATCGGAGTTTTGAAAGAGAAGCGCGAACCGGTGTCGGTTGAGTTGACATCTCTATCAGACAGCAGCAGCACTTCCATTACAGAAAGGCACAGTGCGGGGCGAGAACAGGGTCATGAAGGGATTAGAAGCGAACCACAATTTTACGGGTGAAAAGGTGAGAATTTGACCGAGGTGCGACGTGTTGTGTGACTCAACAAGAGCAGAAACACAAGGAAGCGAAGAGCAAGAAAAAAACGAGCACAAATCGACGAAGAATCTTGAAATTGGATTCAGTGCGGAGACGAGAAGATTGGTCTTACGACTGATCATCGTCTTCGTGTCCAAAGTTGAAGAAGTCAGCAAGCGAGCCGGGCAAGCAGTCAACTCCTCGACAAGTATGCATTCGGTGTTCTGCCGCTGTAATAGTATCTGAAGCTCGGCGCAGCTAGGTATATACATAATATATCTAGCCGGCATCGGCCGGCCCTTCACGAAGTCGTGACTTGAACAAACTGCTCGAAGCGGCACCGAGTCAGCCATTCTCGCCCTCGACCCGCGTTGGTTAGAACGTTAGCTAGCGATCTTTTGCTCGATCTTTCGCCTGCTTCGTTTGCTCCGGTCGCGTACATCACATCGGCTTCAATATTTGTCTTCAGCAGACCAGAAACCCAATATCGCGCCACGGCTCTGCTCCTTAACCCGACAGTGTCCATCGGTCCGAACGTTTCTTTTCGAATCGGCCGCTGTTTCGACCTCCAATGACATTCCGAATGGAATCCGCCGGCGAACGCGACATAGTCTGCACCGAATCGGTATTACGGCTGTTTGTTCCCAAAAAGTCGCGAAATTCAAAGATTTCTGTGATTTTCGAATTAGAGTTGAGTTGATTCGGTGTTTTTTCGAGTCACCTCCGACATGTATGACAATGTTTATATGTATTTCGGAGACACAGAAAGACGAGCATTGAAACATCGATAGAGAAAGCGTGGGCGGCTCTTGGTCATGACTGAGGCGAGCTTTCAATTCGGATGTCTGTCGTAAAATTCGTCCATCGGCTCCACACGAGAAGAGTTCCCTCCGCTCGGACCCATCTACTTCAGCAAATAGCCTTCTTCTATCTGCCTTTTCTCGATAAAGTTCAATTGATTACCAAACATTAGGACAGGAGAATACCAGCGATCGGGGAGCACCACTTGAGGCTTTTCGTGTTTTACAGATTGAGCGGCAGTGGACATCGTTCCGCCACTCGACTCAAGCACCTGATCCTTCATCTCTTCCCTCAATTCTACTCTAAGATCCTTTCAGCGGCTTCTCTTAACTTTGAAAGTTAGACTTCTTCGATGTGACGTTGAGCGATTGGCGTCTGATTCTTTTCCTGAAACTAGATCCCATTTCGTGTCAGCCGGCAACAACGGAACTTCTTTCTTCTCTCCTGACCACTTTTCCCCATTCTCAACTTATGCCGATCCGACAGACTTTCTGAAACAAAAAAAAACCGATATAATCTGAAAAGTCGAACACTTCAACAATTATTAATTGTGTTCGACTCAGAAGCAGAGCTTTCCCGGCCCCGCGATCGGAAGCAAGCCTCGTATAAATTACCGACTGTGGCGACTGACTGGGGAAGCTATAAAGCTTAGTGTTGTGATAGAACCGTGCGCGGGCTCGGCTGGTAGCCAGCCGTTCGTGTTGTTCGATGTTGTATAGCACCGAGATACGAATCGACGTGGGCTTCGTTCCGATCAACATGCAGACAAATGAAAACGATTATTTAGACGATGATGCTGCTGCTGCTGCTGCTGCTATGATTTCATCGGGAAACACCGCTAGGTCGGCGTCGCATTTTCTGACCGAGGAGCCGGGCTGTTGTCGTTGTCGTCGTCGTCGTCGTTGGCGACAGGAGCCACCTCAATCAGGCAGGGCCGGCCTAAGTTCTCTTCCTTCGGCGAAACAGAGCGTCCGTCCCCACGTTCGTTACACTGCGGACCCAGACGTTGGTCGATGATGTAGTTCGCAAGTCGTCCTCATCGATTGTCGATCTTGTCATTCCGTTCGGGCATGCGGGTCGTCCTCTTCGTGTTTTTCCTCTCATCTCTCGACTGCCAACAGTGATGCACTGTCGTCAAAGTCGCCATACGGGCGTTGTGATGACCGGGCTTCTTGTTCTTGCCAAAATGACTTGACCAATTCTTTTTCTTCTCGGAGAACTCGAAGCGGCTTTTCAATGAACTGTATTTAGGAGAACCGCCGAAGTTTAGCGGAAAGAAAAGTCGAAACAGTTTGGATAGAACGAAGGAAGCTGTGTTACTGTGGACAGTGATTTGTGACTGGACCTGAACCCTACAGCGAGGTGCTTTGAGGTATCTCGCTGTGATCACGTTTGTCACCCCCTCCTGTTCCGCTAAAAGTTCAAGAAGCGGCGGCGACTTAGCGGCGGCGGGAGGGCGATTTAGCGGCGGCGAGAACGAAGATTTCAAATTGAAACTCTAATAGTTTCGCGAATTCCCCTCGGTTCGACGAGCGAGATCTGAGGTGTTTCTAGATATGAATCGAATGATATTTATTACGATACCTCGTTGATCGGCGCGGACAAGCTGCGCATTATATCAAGGAGCAGTGGCGCGCGATAGTGATCAATCGTCAATCATGGAAAGAAATAATTAATGGTGACAGTAGTTCGGTGGGTGCGGCCCGCCGAACGCTGACAGTTGCTTCTCGACAGAAGTATTTGGAAAAATACGGGACAACCGCTGGTTACCGGTTCTGCTGATTCGATCCCCCCCTTCTTCCGAACGCTTGGCGTAAACTTCGGATAAATTCTCATTCTCCGCTCAGAAGAGAACACGAGAGCCGTCCTGGAACGGTATTCTCGGAAATCCCAAAGTATCCACCTGCGAGGCATGGGCCACGCTCCGAATGGGAGACACGAAGCACGCGGGTGTTGCTGACGATTCTCTGCGGAAGGGAAAAAAAACAGAGATTTAGTGGCCGAGCAGCCTTCGGAGAGCGTATTGTGTCGCCGTCTCCTTCCCGAATCCTCATCGGCACCATCGTGTGGGTTCGCTCGCTGAACGGCCGGCCACACAACACTGGTAATAGCGCCAAGTGAGCTACCAGCAGCTCAGCAGTCGATGGGATGCTTCCACGATTGAGGCTTTCCGCCGATCCATTGTGTGACTGACTCGCGACGCCGCCGTTTGAAATATTTTCTGTTTCGATCGCGCGACTTCGGCAGCGGCGGCGGTAGTAAATCTGTCGGATGGCAACATTCCGTCCGTCTCCGAAGTCTAATTAATCTTAGCATACCGATGCGCTAGACGGCGAATCATTTATGCAATTGCTGTGCTTTATCGCCTCTTATGGAGCAATGTTTCCACGGCAGCAGATGGGTCTTCGATTGAACGTAACGTCGCCGCTCGCGTAAAGCAGAACATCTGCGGATCTTGATCCATTTCCCCCTCGATTTCATTCGGCCACTAACTTCGAAACTCCGACCAAAACTCGGTGATGTCGAGCACAACTTCCGAGCTGGCTTGGATCCTCCGGAGAACACGAGGAAACGAGGCGACTTTGGATACAAAGTTACAAAGGTGACCACGCTAAGCGCATTATTTCATTAACGCCTCGATGTTCCACCCTAGATACGCTTCCATGTCAAGGTTGGATTTGCTGGTTGCTCTAATTCGGTGGGAATGGCGGCGGCATCCTCCCGCCGCGCCGCAAAGGAAAGTTTCGAATGAAGTTCGTGGGGTAGCAAGGTATGTGTAGTGGGCGGCTGCATTAGGCGCGAGCCTCCGAGTTCGTTGATGATCTCTTGTTGTCTTGAAATCGCTCCTAAGGGAGAGTTGCTTGGATGTAGTCAATGGCCCAGAACTTATTGGACGCGCCGTTTCTGCTTCGTCTGCGCTCTATGACGAGCAGCAGGAGCTTTCCGGAAATGCAATGTTTTCCGCATGGATTCCTAGATTCACTCATTAGCGTCGTCGTATCCGAACGAGTTCTGGAAAAAGGCACGAACAGTCGTCAAAAAGAAGAGGATTCGATTCTTTCGCCCTCGGGCAAAAGCCTAGTCGACCATGACTGTTGTCAGCATGGCCGAAGTTGATTCAAGTGTGCCGAGAATACCATCTCTCACGTGTGGCGGGCTCGATCGGAATAACTTATTAGAGATGCACAACGAGCTCGTCGTGACAACTGCAATCTGGCGTTACGTCCGCACAGTCGAGTGAGACTCAAACAAACACAGCCACCCGAGCGGTTGTCGTCGAGAGCGGACAATCGGCGAATGTCGAACCCTCGCTGCGGCTTCTGGTATTGGACGCCGGGCCTCTCTGTTGATATTTCCAGAACCACATCTCTCTTAACAAATGTTTATGGACAGCACCCTGTTTAGGAAAGAGGAGCTCGTGTGTTTACACGTTACCTCTTCGTCGGTGCTGCCGCTGTCAGTCGGCACCAAATTGGTTACAGGAACGAAAAAGGTTCAGAAGAGCTTCTTCTCGGCTCAAAGACTTCCCCAAGAACCGTACAGCTCCCTCGATTCGAATTCTGAGTTTTCCCTCTCAGATCGTTTGGCAGAGTTCCTCAATCTGGCTGGAACGGCAGAAGGAGGCAACGTCGAGAACTCATGAAGCACGATCCATAATGTCCATAATGCACGAGGGTTCCTCCGGATATCTTTGAGGTCATCAAGTACTTTCTAACCCCGTGTCCGAAAACTGAGCGAGCGTGCTCTACTATGAATCTGGACTAGATATAGATGCAGCGTCATGAGGCAACGATCCATGCTAAATGGATGGATGAATTATGGAACTTTGGGGTTATCGCAAACTATACTTGAAACCCTCCCCTTTTCGAAAAAAAAAAAAAAAGATCGTCCTCTCGCGCCCCGAATCTATCAGCTCTGAATATGCAAAGTACATTGGAGCGCTCGTACACGGAAAATAATCGATCCGGACGGGGCCGAGGGTTCAAACCGAGGGTCGGATCGCTCAGCGGACCTTCAACAGCTGAATGGGTCCATCGGTCCAATTCATTAAACGGAACGATGCGTTTCACGCGGCACCGATCGAAATTATGTTTCTACGGCATTTATTATTCTGCTGTTAATTTGTTTCGAAAACACAGTTGTCGTGCTTTGAGCCTCGGTTGCCCGACAAAGTAAGTCAGGCAAGCAGAAGGCAGGCAGGCGGGCAAACAAACAGGCGGGCGGGCGGGCGGTCGGAGAATCGCAAATTGTTCCCAATAATAATTATTTTCTCCAAATGTTTGCTCAGAACCGTTTTCGGAGCTGTTGTTCAAATGAACCCTAATAAAGCTCTCTGATCCGAAAACGCCTTTTCTCATTAAAGCGGCCGCGCTGTCGTCGTCGCCGCCGCCGCTGCCGCTGCCGTACTCTGAACCGAACACGCTCAACCCTGAATGGTAACTCGATCGTTTCCACTGGCACGAACTTTGTCCGAGTCCGCGACAGAAAGAAATATCCTCTGTCCTTCCCCCTCATTGTCGAGCTACCGAGTTGACGGTACCGCGGGTTTCCGCAGAGTTATGATTGGAAAATCAGAGGGAAAACTGGAAAATTCGACGAAATCGGAAGAGAAATCCAAGAAGGCCAATCGGAACAGTCCAAGCAACACACTCGGAAGTTTTTGTGAGAATTTCTCGGCTGGATTTTCGTGGAAATTGATATCTCTCGGAAAAGAATGACCCCAAATTCTCACCCTTCCTTCAGGGCTCAAGCTGTTCATGGAATCAATCGGAGCCGTAACTCCGAATCAATATTACGCTCAATGCCTCCGAGTCGCTCGAGGCTACGATTCGCACTCGAAATATGTATTCATTGATCGGCGTCGGCGGCGGCGGCGGCGGTGACTTGAGCCCTTTTGACTGCGGAAGGAGTCGAATCTAGTTCCCCATTCGTCACTTCGCGCTCAGATCACCTCGGTCTCGTTCTAACAAGCGGACCACTGGATTGGCGCACTCTCACGAGAAGTCCTTGATGCGCAGAATAAACACCTGAAGTAAAAGTCCGGAAGACTTCCTTCCAAAAACGAAGGAAAACAAGCGAAGCTTCCTGATTTCCAGGAAGACTTCGAAAGATTCGATTCAGGAGCCATGGAACTGATCTTCGCGTCAAAGGAGTTGCTCCTCGCATCCAAGGAGTCGAGTCAGGCGGCAGGTTCGGAGAGGCTTAAGCCAGTCGCCACAAGCGAGGGAAAAAACGACGGAGAAGCTTTTGGTCGTCGGGTCTTTATTCCGCGGCTCAACGAACGGCGTGTTTTCCTTCACGGTCTCGTTTGCTCTTGGCCTGACGCCACCGAACGGCTTCCATTATAAGCTATCTTCCATTCTCTCCTGTGCTGGAGGAAAAACCTTGCTTATTTCTTGTCAGGTCGCTCGTCGCTTACTTGAGGATGCAATATAGTGAACCTTCTCTCAACCTCAACGCTCGTCCTGCTTTTCGTTCTCGTTCTCAACGCCGGTTTCCACCTCTTTCCAAAATTGGCTCGGTATTCGATCGCTTGTTGAACTCTTTTTCCTTTTGTTCTCCACTCATCGTTCTCTCTCTGATTTGTTTGGTTTTTCCAGACTCGAGGAATGACTTCAATCCATGTTCCATTCAAGTCAATCTCTAATTTCCATTAATCGGCGTCAGGTCTTCCCCCTTCTCCCCTCCCCCTCTTTTGTCCCTTTTCCCCCCGTTCCCGACATTTTCCCGCTCGTTCTCGAATTATCGCAGTTTTTGTCTCCTCCTGGCGAGGCGCCATCTCTGAAAGTTCTCCTTTGCCTCCTCGTTCTCCAACTTTCGCTCCTTTTCCCCTACTCTTGGAACACGCGAGGTTTTTCTCTCTCTTCTTATGCTCGATAGACTCTCTCGTCAATAGCGAGAGCAGCAGCAGCAGCAGCAGCAGCACGGATCTGAATCGCTCATGTAATGAGACGTTTCAAAGCAGCTTTTTGTATGAGTGTTCTGAATCGTCGTCCTCGAGAACTCGCGTCTGTTTGGGACGCTTTTGATTTCGATGAATGCAAAACGAGAACAAAGTACGCGGCCCACTTTATACAGAAAGTCCAAACGACGGCCTGTCCGAGGAGGTTTCAAGCGGAGCCGCGATCATGAATCGGGGAGAAAAAAATGTGTGAACATAGTTTTTTTTTAACCGGTGCCGTGGACGCTGTTGCTTCGCCTCCTCATCCCTGGCGCTCTTCCTTTTTCCGATCGCGAGCCGCTTCAGAATGAAGGAAGATGACCAGAAGGGGTCAGAAGTCAGCAGGAAGGCTATGGACCGAAGAAATTATTGCAAACGATGTTATGCGAAGCCTGCACGATTTTGATCGGAGCCAGCCAATGCGAGGAGGGCTGTGACCGATTACCACTCATTCGGAGACCTTTGTTTCACCACGATTTCACGCTCGTTCTACAGAGTTCCATTTACGAATTCTGTGTCATTAAAAGCTTCTTCGATTGGGGTTACTCGGCGTCCGACGAATCGTGCATAAAATAGGAAACAACCGAGAAGCAGAACAAAATGTTTTCTTTTTCTCCGTTTTCGTTTCGTTCCCCGTAATCTATTACACATCGACAACTTTACGCTTGTTCGGCGATGACGTGGGATCTAGGAAGCGACGACTTTCAACGCGCGAGTTCCATCTTTTCATTCTTCAACATCTCAAATACTTCTTTCGTCCACGAGCGTCTGTATGTTCAAGATCAAGATCGACGCGACAGCAGCGCCACCTGGCGGGACTTCCCGCACCAACGGTTTTTTAAGAGCGCGCGTTTCCCTCCTCTCGGGATCCTTGCTGTGAATATTGTCGTTGAATATTAATCCTCGCTGTGGTTCGAAGCGTTCCCGTCGAGACTCCGCTGAGTCTCGAGAAACTCAGCGAATCTACTTTTTACACCAACTGCACAGGTAGCTAGCTAGCCCGTGCATACTTGTTGTAAGTGAGCGATTCCCTGTTCGGAATAATTCGCAAGGCTGTCGATCGACGAACATGCGCGGAGTTTTTACTGTTGTTCGTCTTAACTCTTGAGATCGAAGAGGTGTCTTCGCTTTTGCTTTTTTGTGACTTCTCGTTTCTTTCTAGAGGGCCGTCCCGCGAGTTTTATAGCCGGCGACCACCGACAATATGCTCTCATTTCTATCCTGGACACTTGCGCTGAGACGCTGGTGCTCCGCCCAACTGCAATCAACACCTGCAGACCCTCCGACTATTTATTATTTCTGCCTCGGCCACGCCGACCCAGCTGGCAGACCCACGCCGACTCTTCCATAGAGTTCATTATTTTACGATGATCTAAACAAAGATCATCGCACGCAACGTGAAGGCCTCCGCTGTTTACTCGATCGACCATAATTCCGCTTCGTTCGAGCCCGAGTTGTTGATGTCTTTCGTCCTCTCCTGGAAGAAAACACTGATTTCATGGATGCCGTTCGGGTCCTGACCAAGTCGCTCGGTGATACTTCACGGAGTCGAGGACGGAAGGCTGCAGAAGTGACCGAGGGAACAGAGGGAGAGGGTGATAGCGGACAAAGTAATAGCACAGCCGGCTCTTTGAAGCGAGCGAGTTCTCGAAAAAAAATTCAGCCCGGTCACACTTTCTTGGTGGCATGGGGGACCTCAGCGAGATACGCGCTCGTGCCGGAGGGACGTCATCTGAATTGCTTTGGCGTCGAGTTAACAACTCGCAAACTTCTTGTTCCCAAAGAGTTTTCAAAAAGTTAGCGACATACATTTACAATAAAAGCACTCCCCGACTCAGGCCTGCTGGAGACGAACCGAGGCCGGACTGGCCAGCTCAGGGCCTGCAATAGCGGCCCCGAGCATCCATCTGCGAAGTTCGTTCGGCCGCACCGCAGTATCCTACTTGTGTCGCAATTCAAGACGGTCTGTCAATTTCTGAGAAGGGAGCTGGTCTCCTTCGATTACCTCGAGTCTGGAATTTCATTTTTCCCTCTCGCGCGACTCAATCGAAGTCTGGATCGAACCTGTTCTCCGTTGCCAGTCCCTCTCGAACGGGGCGGCGGCGCGGCGCGGCGGGGACCGCAGTCGGAGAATCTCCACTGAAACCGTGCTATATGGTTATAGGGCTGCTGCTGGGCAAAACATCCATAACTCACGGTGTCCCTTGCATGGACGTGCACAGAAAACATGAATTGTGCTTGGGTGGTTGGAAAAGCCTAGTCTGGTCTGGGTTACCTCCAGAATCGATGTGAATGATTCCGAGCGGATATAGTCCTCGAATGAATGGGCTGCGTGGGCGAGCCACTGTTAAGCTGTACGTCGAAGGAAGAATGGGAGAAGAAGAAAGCCTGTAGGTAATCGCCGCTGCCGCCGCCGTCGCAGTGAATATACAGAGAATGGTAACTCTTTTCATGGGTATTCCTTTCTTTGACGATTGTCGTCCGAAAGACCGACTGCCGATCAACCGCCAAGCAGCCAAGCGGCAGACCGCCAACGAACGAGCAGCGTTCCGTCCAACCGGCGGATCGATCGATTGTCAATGAGCAGAGAGCGCCGCCGCCGCCACTATTGTGTGGTGCAATATATCCCATATATTTCTATGGAAGAGGGAGACCGCCGCTGTCGGGACGACGGTGAAGAAGACCAGGACAACAACGACTCTGTTGCTCCCTCCGAACGACCGAACAGCCAGAGGGAGTATGCGGGCCTGATTCGTGTCGCAGGCTTTCCTACCTGATGGCTCGGGAGAACTGCGTAGTGTCCTGCTTTGAGGCTTGTTTCTAAAGTCACACAAAGCCGTTCCAACGAAACCGCGGGGCATTGCACGCGTCGTGCTTCCCGAAGGGCCGAAGGAATCTGTCCTTGACACGACTCTCGAAGGCATCGCGAAGAGCCTAACTTGAATTTGCACACAGAGTTCTGACCACTTAATTCAGGCTCACGCATGGGGGGTTTCGAGAGTCTTCAAAAACCTTTCAAACGCCTCAAGCCTCGAGGAGTCCACATCATTCTCTCTCTTGGGTACACCCTTCTTCGGTCCCGGCCGGACAGCTTCTCCTCCGACAAAAGTCTCAGAGAGAATTTCACGCCTTTCAGATTCGGTTAAGATCATTGAATTCGCTTGGCTCGCTTCCTCCGCCAGAGAGCGCACACTCTCCGGCCTGATGGGATGAATCGAAAACACTTGAGATCCCATCAGGGGAAAAAGAGTGCGTTATCAAAGAGATCGGGGAAATATTTCTGATTGTGAGATTTCAATCGAGCCCCCGTCTTCCTTCGATCAGATGGTCGCGGTTGTTGTTCCAGAGCCGAAATAGACAGCGAGCGGTCTCGCAACGCATGCCTACAGGGTCATATCGTGTGACTGGAGCGAAGACCGTATCATACCGCTGTACACTTTGTATCAGCATGGAAGCAGATGTTACTGTACAGTATGTATCTCTGTGTGTAGCTGACCACTATCCGAATTAATTTAAGGCTTGTATGTGTGCGCACTAAAGTGTAGTATATCTATCGCTCTCCGAGCTCTCTGAGCCTAAGCAGACTTGTTAAAAATTTATTCTGCCCTTGAGCGGGGCTGCGTGGCCGAATGCTCATTGCGTGGCTCGATGCGCGCACGCCATTACGGAATGGCCGCAGCTCGTTCGTTGTGAATCAAAGCTCCACATCAACACAAACCGGTAGAGGTCGCGTTCTGGAAAACACGAGCATTGTGTACACCTCGACCCTTGAAGGCATGGTCAACGAGAATCGAACAGGCTCTGAGCGAAGGAATCGAGATTCGCTCCGATCGAAATCAATTCGGGGCTACAAGACTCGAATCGCAGTCCTCGAATCGAGCGTCGCGCCGGTCTTCCGAAATTTCGATCAGAAATCACACTGAGAACTTCGGGATTCGTCAACCTTCAATCGATTGCGGAGGAATCCGACCGCGGAGCACCTTGGAATCGTCGCTCGGAATTTCGACACCAATCAAACGACCACACGATCCGAACCAGTGTTCCCGACTCCCAAGCTCTATCGATTCATGCAGTGTTCGTAAAGTGGGCATCGCCGCGGAATCCAAAAGATAGGACTCAGAATTGCCCGCCCGTCTGCCCGTCCGCCCGCCCGCCAGTTCGTCTGTCGGTCGGTGGGTCCGCTTGACTGGCTAGCAGTGTTATCAAGTTTTTGCTCATTCGGTGGAGCAGTCGTTCTTCTGCTGTCTTTGATGGTGGGTCTGTCCGGGCCGAAGAAGATTCTTATTTTTTGTTTTTATTTTTGGCCGAGCAGAGAGATATACAAAACAAAACAAGCAATTGACCGTCAATGAATAGCGGCAGCTCGGCTGCTACCTCTACGCCCTAGACGTCCGTCCGGGCACCGCAAAGCGCTCGTTGGGCACTGATGCGTCACGTCCTAAAGCAGCATAGCATCGACTTCATATAGAGGGTAGTAGTTGAACAGCGTTCGCTTATCTCAATCTGAAGAATAATTTAACTTGCTACTGCCGCGACTTCAATCGTCACACACAGGTCCTTATGTATTGTTTCTGTGCGGCTCGCTTTCTTGGCCGTTGCCCTGATTGTTCGGTGCCATCCTCGTTCTAGCTGTGTGCTTTGTCCGTCGTTCATCATCATCATTGCCGTTAAACTGCCGTCGTTGTAGCTGCAGTTGAATATTCAAAGCTCAGCGGTTGTTGCGTGAAAGTACAGAAACTCCGTACCGAATCTATTGCTCGCACGACAACTCCTCCAATTAGCCGTCTTCGTTTCTCGTACGCAGGAATCGCTACACAAATCTATTCTTGCGCCGAGAAGAGGTTTCCGCCATCTAGCGCACCCTGATCTGTGGGTTCGTCGTCTGTAAGCGCAGAACAAGCACGACAACAAGACGAGAGAAGAGTTCAGAAAGTAAAAGAAGCGAGAAAGAGAAAAAAAAAGCCAACTTGTCGACTTGTAGACCAAAAACCTCAACGAGCTGAACGTCAACGACTAGAAGTTGAGCTCGGCGACGGGCTTCACTTGACGATTCGGGGTTCCGTGAGGCGTGATGCGCACTTGATGCTCGTTGCCAGCGTTTTTGATCAGTCGGAGATTTTTGTTCGGTCGCCTCTTCACTCGATTGTGGCCGGCTGCTCGATATCAGATAATGTTAGTGTTCGGTCGAGTCTAAAATTTCTGTCTTTCGTTACAGGCCGTCATCAAGAACGCTTCTGCCGAGTTGCATAAAAGTCGCGGAGTGTACATTGGCGAAGTGCACGTTATCATCCCGAGGACTTGGAGCAATAAAGCTCAATGGGCGAGACAGCCGCTGCTCAGACCCGATTTTCCGACGTGGCAGTCATATCGCGACGCCGATATAGTCATCGAAAGAGCCGAAGAATCAGCGTTCGGCGAGAATCCCTTCGTCGTGCAGCACGGCGGCTGCGGTGTACAGGCTCATAAAATTGTCATCCCCGAAAACTTTTTCACAGATTACGTCCAGCGGAACAACTTCGAAAAATACGGACCACCATGTAAGCTAAAACACCTCCGTGCACTCGCTTGCAGCTCAGTCAGAGGTTAACGAGGGCTGATGCTGCCGCGTGCTGCTCTTTTTTCCTCTCTCTTCGCGAGTTTAGCGCTTACTGCTGATGGATGTTTCATATTATTCAAACGCCTAATGACCAACAACACTGGTTGTTCACAGCTCGCGTATTCACACGTGAATGGATCACCTACCGCTACGGAGTTTTTCGAGAACACGGATTCCCGCGCGACCCCATCTATCCGCTGTACTTCGCGAAGCCGTCCGCCGGACGCCACAGCGATATTCAGCTCAACTTGTGCACAGATCGTCCGGTTCGGCCGAAATTCAAGTGAGTTCCCCGCGAAAGATGTGGAACCTGTGAGTTCTGGCCGGAGGTCGCCCACTAACTCCTCTACGTCTCGAAATTAGAGGAGGCAGCACAGTGGAAGCGGATAGGTTTTTTTTTTTTTTTTTTCTCCTTTCGACTGTGAGAAGTGTTATTGCTCTTATGGCGAAGGCCCCGGCGCCGAATCATTTTTCAAAAGTCCCGGAACGGCTCGCAATGTGCATTAGTTTTGTCAGTCGTTCCGTAGGAATAACTCAAGGTTCTCGCTGGCGCCCATCTTTGAATCCAATCCAGATGTGACGACAGTCATCAGGCGAGACTGTTTTACGGGCTGCTGATTTGTCATCGGGCCACGGACCGCCACTCACACTCCAGCCATGCGCTCTCGAGCTCACGCTCCGCTCGTCGGCCTGCTCTTGGATTATTATTAGTGTTGCGCCCGTGGCCCAACTCACGTGATGTTCGGTGTCACGGAATGCGTTCCACTTGTTTCGAGTCGGGTTCATGTTTCGAAAATTGAAAACTCCGACTTGAAACGATGAAGACTAACTTGTCCTGATCTTTCGTTTCGAGAGGCGGCAGGAACCCCTTCTCGGCTTGTGTATTCCAGCCGGTGTTTCCCACCTTTCGCCTCACTGAAAAGCCCCTCTGTTGGTCTGCATCTGTTTTTCAGATGGTTTCACCCACAACGGGCAGCTCTGTGCTGCTGTCGCCGCAGACCGCTGTGATTTGGGTGAAGAAATTTGTCTCAAGATCATCAAGGGGGAATCGTCGGCGCCGAACAGAAGCGAGCTTTTGTTTCCGGACGGGATGTTTTGAGAAAAAAAAAGAGACGGCCGAGAGAGAGAGAGAGAGAGACGGAAAAATGGATGGGGACAAAGCAGAAGCGAGAGTGAGAGAATTAAAAAGACCGACTGGAAGAAATGCGATTTCCCTGGGAACCTTTTACGTTCTCAGTCGAGGATGACTTTGGTCCACATTTCATGCACTGCTTCATTTTCGAGTGCGTTCACCAGAGCGCTCGATAAACAAAGCGACCCGAAATAAAGTCGTCGTCTACATCGATATAAATACTCGTCGAGATCTTTCGCTGGAATCCAAAAAGAAAAAAGCAATGTACGACGCTCGGCTGGCTCAAATGACAGCCGGTTGAATGGCAGGTCCCTGTGGATCGAGGCTACAGATCATTGAGATGGAGTTTCTTTGGAAACCGTGGCTTTTTTGAGCGATTTCTCTTCTTTCTCTCGAAATAGCTGGAAATCTATAGTGGAGCCATACGACGACATCTCTTCGACTTCGATGAGAACTCGAGAAACGGAGAAAATCAAGCGGGTGTGTTGCTCTAGTCGGTTGTCGGATTTGGTTTAGAAACCAGAATCTTCGGAACTAGAAGTCTCCTGACTTCTTTCGGATGACGGAAACCAACAAGATTTGAGATTCCCTCATCCCTATTAGGAAAAAGTCGAGCTCAAGTTCACGGCACGGCGCTCTCTTCTCATATCCCTCTGCTTTGGAAGGTTGTGCGACATTTAGACCCTCCAATACTTCCACAAAGAATGAGTTCTTAATTTTCCCTGGACGGCCACCGAAGGCTTTCGAAAGTTGGAGCTCCTTTCAGGCTTCCAATAAAGTCTTCCAATTTCGAGACTGCCAACAATGGGACTCGAAGGCAGCGGGACTCTGGCTGTTCCAGGTTGGTGCGCGCGCGTATTCTTCTCTTCAGAAAACCGCTTCCATCAGCCGTTCCAATCGAATCAGACATTCAAGCACAGATTTGGACGGCGAAGATGAGCTGCCCGCAACAAAAACTTTGATTCCATTGATTGTTTCCGTCTGCACCTTGTTTTCCCTCGGAGTTCGTCTTCCTTCGCAGAATCAAGAATGCGGAGTCGTTAGAAAACAATTGCAGCTATTAGCTGAGTTGCGTTCTTCAAATCGAACTAATTGAGGCAAACCTCCAATTAATGTCCGACTTTTACTCGGAAGGTGGAGGAACACGAAGAAAAGTTCCAAGATTCCTCCCACCATCCATTTCTGAACTCGAGTTTTGGTCGGGATCGTCGGCGTCACTTCCTCGTTACGTTAATCTGAGTTTCGAGTTACCATCTAGAGATTCTTGCGTAGCAGAGGCTTCCCTCCATTCGAGGAAATCACCTTCGTTTAGAGTGCTGGAACGATTCTCGTTACTTCGCTGTTTTGTTTCGCAAACCGTGCCAGAAACAAACGGGCTCGACCAAATCGATTCGTTTCAATTCCAGCAGATTCCGACCACGATTCGTCGAATTCATTACTGGTCAGCGGAATGCCACTGTTTACGCTGCCGGAGCCAGATGTACTTTTTTGTCTAACAAGATTTCTCTCGCTTCGTTCGATTGCAGGAACGGCAACGGAGTGGCATGCAACGCTTCGATAAACCTACAGAACGGGCTCCCCATGGACATGGACTGCATCCCCATTGTCCAGGATGAAGTCGAGTCTTCGATTATGAGCGGAATCCCGAGCGCAACGCAATTCTGCGGCGAACATGAACACGACCGAACCCTGCCAAACAAGCAGAATGCCATGTGTCACCAAAGATCGGTTTCTGAGATCATCGACCAGCACGAGGATTTCTCCCGAACCACAAGAAAGTGAGTGACGACGATTCGCGATCCGAAATTCTCACGACTCCGAACTCATTTCCGTGGCGGGAAAATTCAAATTTCCCGCCGAAATTCGAAACTCAGGAGCTCATTTTTCGTTTCCGATTCCAGCGGTCCTCTCGGACGAACCCGTTTCATGTTCTACCAGGAGAAGGCTCTCGCAGTCGCTCTAATTATCCAGCTGAGCGATCCCGGATTGCAGTTCGTGAGTGTTCAATTCTCATTCCTTCCCGTCAACCGAGTTCTTATCGAAGAATGCCGAAGTTTCCTTGCGCTAGCCGGCCGAGCGAGCGAGCGAGCGCCCACCGACCGAGGTTCCGAGTCGCGCACTCTTAGGTACCTTATGCACGGGCCGGATTCCTCCTGCAAATGCAAAAATGGCTCGCCTCATAGATCTGAGATCTCTGGTTGCGCAAAAAATCGCTCGTTCCTCCTCTCCCTCGGCGGCGACTGAAGTCAAGTTGGAATTCTCGACATACCGAGAGATAAATTCCTGAAAACTTGTCTTGCACCACAACAGCCAGGCGCCTTACTCGATCCACTGCTTCTATTCTCACTCGATTGTTCGTCGCTTCGTTCCCGAGAATAAGGAAACTTCTGACAAGAGAACTTGTTTGCGATTTCAGAGCCGCCAGTACTACGTGCTCCGGGCGCTGGAACACTATCTGACGTTCGATCTGTCCCTGAACCAGCAAGTGACCGTGATAGTTTACGGCAAGGTGCCCTGCGAAGTGGTGCTCCACCGAATACCTGCACACGACGACAGCGTCAAGAAAGCTATTTCGACCTTGATCAACAACGCCGACATGGAGACTCAGCAGAACTCCACCCTCGAGGAAGCGTTACGAATCGCCTCACGGGTGAGTTTCACACGACGGAGACATCGGTTATAGACTTCCATCGATTACCATTCAGTTTTTTGACCGATTTTCCGGAGCTTTTCTCTCGAATCATCTCGATCTTCCACTGAACGCCCTCCTCTTTGCCGAATCTGTTTTGTTCCTGAGTTCTCCTTCGTTCCTTCGCAATTTTGCAGCTGGGTACGGAGTACTAAGCAGAACTCCTTTTTACAGGCGTTGAACGACACCAGCGAAATCATGGAGAGAGTTCCTCGGGACATCTTCTCCCAGCGCGTCTTCATCATTGGCGACGGTGAACTCGAACGGAGCTTCGACGAATCCGTCCGACAGAACTACATCGATAACGGCATCCGCGTCGATTCGATCGTGTTCCCCGCACCGCCAGAGACTCACAAGAGACACAACACCCTCGACAAGTTCGTGGCGAGCACCGGAGGCCGGACGATCGCTGTTGACGACACGCCCATCGATGAGGCGATAACGTTGACCGCCCTCCAACAGTTGTACGACGCGTTGTACTTCTGCACTTACGGCGGACTATCAGATCAGGACTACGAAAGTCAGACCCAGATCCAACAGAAAGAGTTCTACGGCAAAGAACAACGCGACATGAGCTTCGAGTTCCACGTTGACCCGTCTCTGAATCACGATCTCAAAGTGAGAATACTCGGCTTCGATTTCGGCGTCGATCGACCTTGGGCCGTTTCTTCCAAGGACGTAATTCTTTACGCCCCTGAGCACAACGGCAAAAAAACATACACGAGCCGAGACTACAAATTCGTCTTCACGGAATCTCGTTTCTGGTATCACGAATTCCGCATACCCGATCCGATCGTCGGTGTTTGGCGACTCGAGGCGAAATCTCGAAGAGACACAAAGCAGCCAATCATCTTCACCGCCTCCGCCAAACCCTCTCGGGAAGACGAAGAGCCGATCCGAGTCGAAATCTGGATCTCACAGCAGAGTCACAACGTGAGTAGCTCGTCCTTCGAATCCTTTTCTCACTTTTAGCGATTTCGAAACAGAAAACTCATCGCTCGTCTCCTCTTCCAGGTCAGTCTCCAACACGACGGACTGATCGTCTACGCCAAAGTCGGCCGGGGTGGAAGACCCGTGGTTGACGCAAGGGTTGTTGCTAAAATCACCCTTGTCTCAGACCAAACCGAGCCGACACTATGCGTCGACCTCAAAGACAACGGAGCTGGAGATCCAGACGTTACAAAAGACGACGGTGTTTACTCGCGATTCATCGATGGTATCAAGAAAACCGGGAGATATAGACTGGTCGTCGAGGCTAAAAGCGACGGAAACGCCGCGGTTCTTCGCAGCGCTACTGTTCCTGGTGAGTGCTTTCCCCCCTCTCTCACTCTTCCCCGCCATCTATCCATCCAAGAGGCGTTCTCTGTCTGGCGGCCGAGAGATCGGGATCCGCCGGCTTCTTTCCAAGTCTTAGGGGTTTTCCTTCGAATTCCAGATGACACCGTTCCTCACACCCCGTGTTGCGGGAGCGCCATTATGCGAACGGCCCTCAACACCACGAAACCGTTTTCACGTCGCGTTCTTTACGGCTCGTTCTTCGTGACGCAATTGCATCGTGAGAAACGCGACGGCGAGATCGCTGCACCCTGGGCGCACCCGTCCCGAGTGCTCGATCTCCGTGTAGTCTACTTGCAATCCAATCCTCCAGGTGTCGGCCTTGCTTGGACCGCGGTAGGCAACGTCCGAGATGTTGGAAAAGCCGGTTCGTACATCGTCAAAAAGTTCTACAAACGGGACGATGCGCTCTTGCAATTCGATGACCACGGCGAGGAGCTCACGTCCGAAGATCTCGACAACGCTCTCGCACCGCCCCGGGAGGCGGGTTCCCGGGAACAGCTGTTCATCAAGACTCCCAACCAAGTTCTGCCGTTCTACTTCGCGCTGAAGGTCAACAGCTCGTACGGTTCGCTGTCTCCGGTCTCGAACGTCGTAGCCATCCACGTGATGCCTTCGGCCGTGCAGGGAAACAGCATCTCGTCGGTCATCAAATCGCTGGGGAAGGGGGGCGGTACTCAGAAAGAATTTCCTCACGATCGTGATTCCCAGACCAACTACGAAGATGAGCGAATGGCAGTGCTCTCGACGCCCACATTGACCGTGACCCTTCTCTCGATCGTCTTCATGACATGCGCCGTCTTCGGCTGCTGTTACATAACGAAATGCAGGTCAGCGCACGACGATCAGATCGAGAAGAAGCTTTCTGAAGTGGCCGCCCACACTGGTCACAATGTCAACAAAAACGGAAACCCACCCGACTCGGACACGTCGAGGACCGGATCTCTGACCAAAGACGGCCACCATCAGACGGCCGGGGTGATCGGGCCGCCTTCCCCGGCTCCCCCGATCCAATCCCACAATCCGATGGGACCGCTGTCCGGTCCGGGCTCCGAGATTATCATCACCACGTCACAGAGTCAATCGGGGCTCAGCCACGTAAACTCATGGCCCGCGGAGGTGCTGCTCGAGCATTACACTAAGGTCCAAGAGGCCAAACAACGAAACGAGATCCCGCCGCCGGTGTTGACGCTGCATTCGCCTCACGCCCATATTACCGACGACTCCATCAATTCGTCGAACCCAAGTCTGTACAGTACAATGGACTCGTTCAGGCGGCCACCCAGCCATCAGCCCGGCAGCGTTTTCGCGCCCTACTACGGCAACCCGCCAATGTTGCTTCCAGCGGGAGTGCAGGTGTCCCGCAACATCACCCAGGTCTGAAGCGACCACGACCAAAACTTTTGCATTGCCCGCGAGCACGCGTGCTGTACGCGGGCGACCTGTGGAATGCTGAAACGGAATTGTCGCGAAACAGTAGGACGGCGAACTTAGCGAAGAGGAACAGACAAAGTCGATGGAGTCACGAGATGCCGTGTCTCGAAAATCAAGCTATTCGCCAAATTAGTTGGCTTAGCTTCCATCTGTGATACTCTCGGAGAAGGCTCGCGCAACTTTGTGCAAACTCAGCGTTCACCCGAAAGCGGACGAAACACGAAAATATGTATCGCTCGTTTCTCCAAATGTGTCTCTTTAGGGAGTGTCATTGCGAGAGATCACTCAATTCTTCGCTGCGCACCGCTTATCCGATCACGGAACGCCGAAAGATCGGATGCTAGACTCTCAATCATGAGATATTCGCGATAACTTAATTGCTTCAAAGATTATCGAATTATCGACAATGTAGCGCGCTGAAGGAAGCTTCTCTAGCACCGTCGGCGGCGGCGGCAGCAGCTGCAGTCGCGACGGCTGTAACGCATTTGGGAATCGATCTCAGCAAAGACACTTCTATCATTTCTATTTCTTTTTGATCGCCCCCTCCCCCTTTTTCTCTCTGTCAAAAAGAAAAAGCCGTCCCTATACTCGTTCGGCTGGAACACAGAGAATACAACTCCGTGGAGACCAAGCGCATTTTGAATGTTCGAAGCTCGCCACGGGCTAGTTTTCGAAGCGCGCGAGTTTTCGAACTGAAGGAGGCCAAAGCATAGGTATGTGATTGTTAGCTAGGAACTCTAGGGTTCAAGAACGTGATCATCGTGCAGTGATGGCGGACCTTCAAGTGGTTCAATGTTTCGATTCGAAGTTTTGATCCATTTATCCAAGACACACCCGCGGGGTTTCTTGCGAACGTGTTTCTTAGTGTGCGTGACCGCGAAAATGCGCGAAAAGGGTTCAACCAATGTAACATACATACATGACATACTGATTGTATATTCTGTAAAGTCGATCACTCGCGTCTGGAGCGCACCCTCAACGTCCTATGAATCACGGATCGCAATCAACTCACCAGCTGGGACTCAGGAATTCGGGTCCCGGCGCGAATACGTCATCGGCCATCCTACAATGCTAGTCATTAAACATGATCAGAGCAGGAGTTCCAAATCGACGAGGACGGCGTCTGTATATTTTGGAGGTTCGCTTTGAGACTCCTGAATCCAGTGAACCGAACAAGACAACTCTCTAACTTGGTGATCCATTGAATGTCTATCCGAAGAAATCAATTCCCAGTTCCCGATTCTCTTTTGGAAAATTCTCTCTTTTCCAATTCTACCCTTTCATATTTGCGATTTCACCGTGCCCGATCCCGTTCTCCCTCAATGAACATTTATAAATACTCTAAGAAATCTTTGAGAAATTTTGTACGATCTCTTCTACTGAAGCACTTGAAACTTATAAATATGAATGTACATATAAATCTCTATTTTAACTAAATCTCCCCCTCGGATCTGAGTTATGGTATCTTCGGGATTGTTTGAATGTTTCGAAAACGATTGCGCATTTTCCTTCACTGTCCCTCTCTCGACCGATATCGGGAAAGGATCTTTCAATTCATCGGATCCGACGCCCGGCGGTGTCATTTCTGTGCGAAGGGACCACAACTTTTGGGCTGAATTCGTTGGAAATTAATCAAGACAGACGTGAATTTCGATCGATTGATGGCGGCAAAAACTCATTCGAGTGCTGTTTGCTGTTGATACCGAACAACTCCCTTCCCTTTCGCAACTAAGAGGAATCATTGCGCTTGATTCAGGTCGAGCTGCCACTCAGCGGGCCGGTAGCGTACCTCTGACGACGGAAAGAGGATAGTGGGAGCTTGCACGGTGACAGAAGAGGTTGAAAACCCTCATTCGGATGAAATTATCCAAAAAAATCTTTCCGGCATCTTGTGCGATGTGCTCGAGGAAAATCTCTATTCAAATGATTTGGCCCCGGGAACAAAATTCGAGGACTTTCGCGGACAGGGAGTCAGTGCGAATGTTTTCTCCATCATTGTTCAATTCCCGCACAGCATTCTTACAGTTTGGCGCAATCTAGTTCGCTACACCGTTTCGATCTGAAACAATACGTCAATCAGATGGGAACTAGTCAGAGCACCAGCGAACTTATCATGTAAAAATTGATCGTTTTGAGGGAACGATATTTCTCCACTAAAGGAATGAACGACGAGGAATAGACTCGATGTGAAAAGAACAAAAGTAAATCTCGAGCCACACAAGAAGGATCTGGTATCGGATCCTCGATTTGACCTTGATCGTTGTTTAAGTAATTTATGTTTATACACATGATGGATCTATTTACGGAAATGGCTGCCGAGTTGTATTCGATTACGATCAACTCCGTTGGGAGCGTTTTCATCTTCGACGGACCGCAAGAAGTTGAAATGTGTTGAATGAATTCGGCGACAGGTGGTTAGATAAGATCGTACGGAGTTCCTATAGGATGGTGTCGCCGTTGTCGAAATACCTGTGTATGATAAGTATTGAACTCCTCACGACTTGACGAACAGACGCGGAGAAAGTCATTGTTTCAAACAGGATTGAGAGAATAAACAACAGAATTCCTTATATTGCAAAACTTCTGGATTCTTCATTTTAGAACACACCTATGTAGTGGTATGATGAAGACGCTTGCAGTGGACCATGGAGAAGAGCTTATTTTTTCGAGCTTCTGAAGGAGCAGTATCAAAAGTGAGCACGCGTACAGCATAATGCCTCGATGAGGTTATTCTTCTCTTCGGAGTCAGCGTTGACATTGAAATTGGGGGACTCGCCGTAAGTCGAAGTCCTCAAGAAATACATCAACGTAGAACTCATGTCATGATGAAGAATGTTCGCCTCTGAGTGACGAGACGGCCACCTGATAACCGATAACCTGATTTTGTCCAACTCTCGCGAAATTCGCTTCCATTCACTAACCAGATCAAACCATAAGGACCAGATGCCCACTTCAGAAACGCGCTACGTCATAGTCTATTCGAGTTCGATGTCATCGATCAAAAGCTAGAGAATCGAATTTCGGGCTCGAGGCGGCCGCGTTGAAGTCCTTCCAGCGCGGTCGTCAAAACGTCCCTATAATCTGATCCTCATCTTCGATGCCTAAAGAACATTTTCATAAAACAATAAACATTTATTCGCAACCAAAAATCGACTGAACTATGCAGCCTTACTCTCTGTTCTAGAACTGAAGAAAAATGCGTTTCCAGATTCATGTAAATCTACCAATTCAGGAACGATTCGTATAACTTCCTCGGACGGTACTTCGCCTTTTTGGAGCATTGTACACGCTCGTTTGAAACCTGGCGAGAGAAACGTGAAAAGCCTCACTTGATCACTTGTATCCTGTGGATGAAGGACAACTCACTGTACTCCCCTAATGTTCAGAGAAATCTCCACAAATTCCGTATTTACCCGAATTCACCGACATGTCGCAAGTTACTCTCAAAAAATGACTAATTCGCTGATCCCGTCAATCACTCGTGATGACATCTCAGGCGATAACTCGCAGAAACTTATTTGTCAAAGAGGGGGACCGGTGACGACCGATGTCAGTAAAATCGGGTAAATACCCGATCACAGATACTCTCTGGGGAGAAAAGATAGATACCGATAAACTCAAAGTTGGGAAGAGATCTTGGCACTTCGACTCAGCCGTGGGGGTCGCACAGGGGCTTTCACAGTGTGGAACTACACCGTAGGTCAATGTTCCGAGGGCGATTGAGTTGATCGGGTCGAACTTGAGAACTTCCGGACTCGTTTCCACCCATCGTAGATCTAATTCACTGAAGAACGGGTGCTTCACGAAATCGGCATAATGTTTCGAACAGAAGCGCGCTGGAAAATAATGCAAATGAAGAATCACAAGATGGGACCGCCGCCAATTCTGCCTGATCTCCCACTCCAAGCTCAGCTGGCGAAAGTTCTCGTGTGAATACTCTTCGGCAGAATGACTTCACATCCCGATGAATTTGCCGGAATCCATGACTGCATCTTTCACTTCAGGAAGAGAATGTTCGGGCGTGAAACCAAACGAAGACTTACAAGAGGCCTGTTTATGGAGACACTTTTGGATGAGTGATCGAAGCTGTTTCGAAACCTGGAACCCTCTAGGCCAAGTATGTGACATCTTACACAGAATGGATTTCTGTGCTTCGAAGCTCATTGAAGCTTTCAACGAGAAAGGGAGTTTGCCCACCGACAGAACGTATCCTGTTATACCGAACGAGTACCTGAAGGATTGCGAAAATTGATCAGAAGCATTGCGTCAAATTGAATAAAAGAAACTTAGCGAATAGCCTACAGGTTGGATTCGTCCCCCCGATGTCGCCAAATAGGGCGACATGAATGATGATTTCGATGTCCAGCTCTGATTCGGGAGTCTTAGTGAAGTTTAAGAGCAATCCGGGAAAACGTTCGACGACGGAAAATTACGGAATACGTACCAATCGATAGCTCTGCCATAGTCTTGATTCTTCAGCATTTCAGGGGCCATGTAGTATATTGTGCCGGCGATTTCGCCGTCATTGAACTCGTTGGTCGTTCGCTCGAAAAACGTCGTGAGTACTCGCTTCGTGTACTTCCCGATACAGACCTTCGCTGTGTCAAAGTCTATGAGTTTCACCCGACATCCAACCATGATCATTATATTTGACGGCTGCAATTTCAAAGTTTCTCCTTGTTTTCATCGGCGTTCAACCCGAATTCTAAAGTATGAAATGCGGAAAACCCTGTCCTTCGGGAATCGGAATATATCTCCTCTCACGGGTCATGTTCGACGAGATGAAGAATATTCGGAGAAGCACCGCGCAAATCCCCCCGTACCTTCACATCCCGGTGTACAAAGCCTTTGTAGTGCAAGTGGTACAACGCCAGTCCCAATTGAGCCAGGATCAGACGAACAAGCGTCTCAGACAGCCGTGTACTCAAGTGAACTAATCGGATGACGTCAACGCCCCGAATGTACTCCATAACCGTTACATAAGCTTCTGTGGTGGCGAAAGTCGCGTGATAGTGAACCAGGCACGGATGGTTGATCATCGTCGCAACTTCTTTATCTGCTACGGCGTGCTCTATGTCTGGCAGCTTCGATTTCGGAACAACTTTCACTGTGCACACTGCTTCGCCCAAGTAAGCTTTGTACACTGCTCCAAAACCTCCGGCGCCTGCAAGCGACTTGTTAGTTCCATATTTCATTACCGAGGGTGCAAGCTCTGTAGAAAAGTTTGCGAAAAGAGATTCGCGGACTCGGAGAGATTTTTCGAGTTTTTTCCAAAAGCACCACACTCTCGAATATTGGAACGCAGACTAGAGTGCCGTAAGAAAGTAATTCTGTTCCAACGAGATTTGTGAACGGTTAAAACTGAGTTTTGCAAATGCGGAGTGCGGTTCAACATGTAAGCCATAATAATGGAAGGAAATCTGTTCTCTCACCCAGAAGTCTCTCCAGCTCGAAGTACTTTATCGAAGGCATGCACAGCGCCTCCGTCTCCTCCGAGCAGGGCGTTATGAGCTCCGCTCGTACTGACACGCCGACAGCGTACCAGTCGGTCAGTACAAGACGACATGTCTGCTCAGCGAGCTCGATCAATGGGCCCAGGCCGTCGACCATAAAACACAGGTCCTGGCCGACACTCTGGGGTGGAGAACTATGGAGACTAGTCGGACATCTTGTGAAAATGAGGACTTGGTCGAGCCATGAAATATCAAGAGATTGAGATCAAGCTCCTACCTTGGCCACGCTTTCTTCGGTGTTCTTCCACAAATGTCCTAAGAAATACAAGTTCTCGATTCCGTCCCGGAAGAGGGAAGCCGTCAAATGCTCGTTCTGGAATTCCTTCAGGATGTGTCTCGCGAAGGCGACCGACTGATCTTTCACGAAACGATGAGCTGGCGTCATCGTTACGTCGATAGCTGAGTTCTCTCGGACGAAGGCATCCAAAACCTTCCGGGCCAAGTCCATTTCCCTGGAAATCCGTGGAAACAAAAAAAAACGTTTTTAGAAATAATGTGTGCTCAATTCTCTGAGTCTGAATGTGACGGAGTTCTGAAATATATTTCAATTACGGAGCTTTTTGAGTGGCGCTACGAGATATTCGATTGATCGGAGTTCTCTTACCGTGGATTGTGCTCCAGGTCGTAGTAGATATTGGATTGGGCATTTCTCCCTTGAGAGAAAATAACCGATTCATTAGCGATTTGTCCGTCCGTGCCTCTCGGTGACATTTCTGTTTTCATTCTATTATCGTAGATTGTGAATCTCAGTGGGAGGTCTGGACGCTTCATTTGACGCCCGCGGCCCCACGGATGTGTGCCAGGTCGATGTCGAACATGTGTTCTGACGAACTCGAGCCATTTTCGCTGACCAGCAGGATGACGGAAGTGACCACGACGACATCGCGTCGAAATGCCACTGATTCTACGTGTTAGATGCACGGAGAGAGCGAACAGTATCGAACGAACGTACCCGAGAGGAATTTATTGACTTTGCGAAAGAAGCCGCCCGCGTTCTTCTTGAAGTCTCTCATCCTTCGGCCCCGGGAGCACGCGGTTTCAAAGTGAAATGTTCACCATCTATGCCTATAACGAAACCAAACGTCAATCATGGTGAAACAGGAGTTTCTCGAGCTGTTCCCTCCGACACCGATCGGCCGTCTCGTTCACGAAATGAGCATGTGAACTGATGTTCGAATCTTAGTCGAAGATAAACCCACAAATATATCGATGAGGGACGATGTAAACACACATCGGCCTCCCATTAACAACAAAGTTCCTCATGAATCGCGAAAATCGAAAGATCGAATTCGAAGGACATCGACCATCATGGAGCTGTTCAAGGACCTGAGATTTCTTCCGACGCCCTGGCAGTCCCTCGACAATCACCTCTAGTTCGGGTCCGGGTCATGCGTGTTCTCCCCCGATTCTCCCAAAACTGATTCACGAGCAGTTGGCGCCAAATTCGAAACGCGTTACTCGCAATAGAGTACATCACACCTTTTTTGAACATTAAAGGGAGCAGAAAATATCACTTGGTCGAAGCTTGAGCTAATTCAGTTCGTGTGTGACACTATTTTCTCTCTCTCTCTCTGTCGGTCGCAGATTCCGCCATTTCAGCTGTGTTCGTTCGTCTCGAATTAGTGGGGTGCCAAGGGTCGATATCTCCCAGAGCTCCATCATTTGTTGCGTTGACTGCGAAGGTCAGAGATCACGAGTGCAGATCCAAGTGTATTCTGACCATGGAACGTTGCCGAATGAAGTTTACAAATAAGTCAGTCTGCGAGAGCATCACTCTAGCGGCCAGCCGACGTACATCGGTCGTCATACAGTGCTCTAGCTGCTGGTCACGTAGTATACAAATCGCGTTTCTGACTCTCTCGTATTTTAGTCACCAATGATAGCAGCGTTGTTGCTATCGTCGCCGCTGTTATTCCGACTTCCGACCGTCGATCAGAATGAACTCGGAGCTTTGGTTTTCATGGAGTCGAGTGCGTGCGTTTCGAGAGGATTCCTTTCGATGAAAAGAACTTTTTCCTCCATGTTCCTCAATTAGGCGAAATCGTTCTCAAATATATCGCGGACCTAGAGTAGAGAACGGGCGCCAAAATGAGTCCTGACCCCCGAATTGATACATCATAACTCATAACGGATAATGTGATTGATGACAAGTTTTGAGCTACAAGTTGCGACTTCGAGATGATTCTTTGTTCGTTTTCTTTGGGAGGGAAACTATCCGAAGAGATGAACCGCTCCCTAACCTATCGGCGATCTTTTCCTCGACGTAGAGACCTTCCTAAGTCACACGCTCCTTCGCAAGGCTCAGGAAGTTCAAAGTTCGCGAGGTCTGACTGTATCAGCAAAACATAAACTCCGAGCTACCTCGAAATCTTAAGATCGTCGAGCGATTTCGAACTTTCTGGACGGATGAGGCGCACTTTCGAAAGCATCACTGAGTTGCAACCCTGGAAACACCCTCGATTTTTTGTCCGAAAGGCTTGACGGTGATTCCCGCCCGAGTTTAGTTGCAGAGTATACTCTCGAGAGTGCGGTAAAAACGTGACTGGACTGTTTCATCAGCTCGATTCTAATTGAGCAATCGATTAGCCTGACGCCCTCAATGATGACGAACATCACAGAACGAACAAGTTGTGATCATCTCAGGAGCAATTCGGAACATGATTCTAAATCTTGTGGAACCCTCTCAAGAGCCGGCTTCGGTCAGAATCTTCATGTGTTTTGCTCGTGTTTTGAGGATGTTCCATCGAGATTGTTTGCCGTCATCTTCTCCGACGTTTCTAAATGAATAAATAACCTGCAAACTTCCATGCTTTGAGAAGCAGAAGTTTTTGCATTAGAATACACAGCTCTCGAATTGTTCTTCGTTCTTGAGAGTTGCTCGTGTCTGCTCCTCATTGAATCTGAGCGGTGCTGCTTCTCCGAAAGATAAAAACGTCGTCCTGTCTGTGCTGAGTCCAGGTCAATGATTCCGATTTGACGCGCACAAATTTTGTGTCCGGATGAATTTCCGTCCCTCGGGTTCTAGAAGATTCCGTCTCCATGCATTCAAGCAAAACAAGGGTTTTTCGTCCCCCCGCCCCCCCACAGAACCGATGATGAGCCTCAAGCGTCAATCTATCATCAACATGGAGAACGGCCTCCGTTCCTGTCTCGCAATATCGAATCCTTTTCTGGAGAATTCCATCCCCAAATCGAACAGACAGGACTTTTCCACGTTGGTTACGAACACGACTTTCGCTTCGACCGGTTACATAAGAAATCGTTCTCGATTCATTAAGAGAATCGGGAATTCCAATTAATTTGAATAAAAACCGCAGCTGGCACGATACGATCGGAAGTGTTTCATCGATATGAATACAAATTAGGGTCTTCATCAACCGCCCCGCAACAAGTACTTATTCTAGTGTTCCCGTCCTCGGAGTCAGAGTGGTTTCTTGGACTAAATTCGACGGCGAGGTATCTTGAACATCCAGCGGCGAAAAGCTCTCACGAGGAGCGACTCTCGAAACGGATTTGCTGGAATGACAAAAAGTGCCGGCTCCTCCTCAGAACAAAGAGGTTCCCCACAAGACTTCGGCCGAACTGCGTCCGCGCACATCCCATTAGTTTGATGAACGAGCAATCTAAATTTTCCTGAAGACGCCAGGGAGAGGTTAATGCGCTTCATTATGGATGTGTATCAACAGCCAAACTGATTTCCAAGACGATAATTCAACTAGGTTTAATGATTTACTGCTTATGGGAGTGTCGCCTCCGCAAAGTCACTGGAGAATGAACTGCGCATGCGCACAATCAGCGAGATTGTGGTGTCCTGCATCTAGTCAGCTTTCGAGCAGCCAAGAGTACGACTACTTGAAGTGTAGAAATTGCCGAAAAAAAGTTCAGTTTCAGAGGCTTTTATCCAAGTGCTGTCACTCAAGACCTGGAACAGTATCGATCGGGATTTCATACCAGCGCATATTTTAGAGCCTTGCCAAGTTGTTGCCGAATATCGATTATCGACAGATGTCAGGTTCGAGCGAGGTCAAGGTTCCGGCTGTGATGAACGCAAACCTGTCTGGATGACAACTGTGCAATAGTCACGAAGAGTGAGTTTATCAACGGCGCCGGCGGCTTTCTTCTCTGTACTCGTTCAGGATGGATCGCGTCGTCAACTGCCGGGGTTGAAAACAACTCCAGATGTCTTTGTTTCCTCTCGATCGGAAGCGGCTAATGCAGGAAGAGCTTCTAGGCAAGCGTTGCAGGTGGGGAGGCAGCTGTATGGAGGAGGATGGGGGAGGGGAGAGTAAGCTGGGGAATCGAGCACAATGAGGTTTGCTGAACTACTGGAGTGAAATCGCTGCAGGTTGGTGAATGTCTTCATAAGTGAGTCTTCGCGTTTAAGCTGCAGGTGTTCCGCCCGGCCGAGCATGAGAGAGCTCGGCGAGTCTATTTCTCTTTAAGCTTCTTTCGTCATAGATATCATTCACTCGCTGTCAACGTGTGTGTAGCACTAAGCTGTTTTGACGACAACAGCGTTTGAAGCGGCCATCGAAGCAACTAGGCGGTTGAGACACGGTGAGATAGGCGCATCTTAATTTGACAGTCCACTCTGATTCAGAATCGATCGTCGTCGGTACATATTAGAATCCCTCGAAGTGTATTTGATTAGATTCAGGTCGTTTATTTCACGGCATGGAAGAGCGCGAATCGAAAAAAGAACCTGATGCAATCCTCAATTACAATGTCTCATCACGAATTCTAAGCTCGCGTGATACGTCCTCATCGAGTTTCGCAGCTCTATCAAGTACGCATAGCCGAGAGCAGGCTGGAAGTCATCTTGGCCCTGGCGATGTCGAGCGTATGAACCCTGGTCTGCGACAATCCACGACATCTCCGCAAAATCCTCGTGAGCGATCTCCGAAAGTTCGGAATGAAAGTCAAAATGGAGAGCAAGATCATGTGCTTTCGGGAGATGAATATCGATCCAAGAGAAGTGATGTATAACCATTGCATATGTCAAAGGATATCTTCAGGTGACAGTACTCCGTCGGGGTAAAACGGAAGGCTCTCTAGGATTGCGTCCCAGAATTCGAGAATCGACTGACATGAAGGTTCGTCGGTGTCCAATCTACTCCAACCAGATACCAGCACACAGAACCTGTTCCTGAAGAGAATTTGTTGAGAATTCCACATCGCTGTGCTTTGGAACTTGAACAGAATTCTCTGGAGAGTCTGTCTCCCGTATGTAGAGACGTTTCTGGGAATCCTGAGTAACCTAGGTGCAGAAAGTTCTTCCAAGAATGATCGTGACGCAGCTCACGTCGCGTCGGTTCCTGGTTCTAGAACAGTCGAGACATTTCAAAATGAAGAGCGCTAGTAACAGAGAGGAACAGAATGTTTTGACTCCGCTGCTAACATACCAATCTGCCACGAAACACGAGATTTTTGGTCTGCTTTTGTTAATTCGAGCTCCACAAATGTAATTTTCGCACCTCTTCTCGACGCAATTCGCGACCTCTTCCTTTGAGCGGACGCATTCTCCGAGAAAAGCCACAGAGATCACTTCCTCGGTTTACTCGACATGACCAGGTAACGTCTGTTCGATTCGAGCCATCACATGGTTCACAAGGATGGATTTTCCAGCACAACTTCCTCCGATGACTGGTCGAACATTCGGGGTCGCATTTCGCGAATCCTCGAATCTCTGAAGAAAGCACGGGTCACGATCAAAGATTGTCTCGAGTGAATCCCACCTTTCATTAGAAGCTCACGTTAATTTTCTTCGTTGTCTCCACATAATCAGCAGAGCTATTTGAAGCTCATCAGAAGCGTTCAGGCTTCGCTAGAGCTGAAGGTCAGTCCCACTTCAAAGTGAATACATTGCATAGCTACGCTCAGATCGGAATCAGCTGATTCTGTTTGATGAAATCAGACTGTCGAACGAGCACAGATCCATGCTTCGAGAGAGTGAAAACCGACCTTAACCCTGAAGTCCGTTTGCTGCCATCAAGGTATTCCACTGAAGATCGGGAATTCGGCTTCATTTCTACAGATCTCACTTCAGAGAAACAGGAGCATCATTCCGCGAAGCTAAGATCTGCAAGAGGAGAGGGAAGTGACAGTCGCGTCACTTTTCACGTGAGTATCAAGCAACACACTAGACTTCTGGAAGCGAATTTTCTCCTCTTACAAAACATAGGCTGGATTTATCATGTTTTTTAAGATCTACGTGAGAAAGCCGGGATATTTCCTTGGAACGGATTTTTACCTGCAGTGGAATGAGAGCCTCGACCTCGGTCCAAAGCTCGGTATATGACGAATGCATTCGGAAGGAAAACGAGAGCGAGCAAGGTGGGCCGGCGCAGCACTCCAAATTGGAGTCCAGATAGATATGCTCTTGTTGAGACTCCAACTCAATGAAACATTCGCTCCAAACACGATCAGGACAGAAATGGTCTCGATGTAGCAAAATATCCGCGACATTTCCGAGATGTCTCGAACAAAAATTTAATTTCGATTCGAAAGTGAGCTCTAAGTGGGTTTTGAGCTGCAAGTCAGAGCACGACGATAAAGCCGAACGATCCACTGCGTTTCTTATGCTTGAGTGTTTTCTTCTCCTTCTATTCGGTGTCTCTCCCGCCTAAATATTAGGTCGGACAGCGTCTGGTACCTTTCGACTCGAATATATAAAAACTCGAGGGAGACGACGAGTGCTCGGACAGCCGAAAACCAGGAGTGGGTAGCGGGCAACCCACCCGCCAGCCAAGGTCCATCCATCCGGCGTCCAATCATTGGTTGCATATGTCTCCCGAGTTCACCTCCCTCGCTTCTTGCGTAGGAACGCCTGCCTCCATCTCCTACCTTCAAGTTCACGTTTGAGTTTCCTTTTGCGGCGTAGTTTTGCCTCGCCGGCCGGTGCACATCGCAATCTCTTCCGCCTAACTTTGCGCACGCTCCCATGATCGCTTCTCTCTCTCTCTTTCTCTCCGCCCGCGTGGGCCCCTGGAAGAGCCCCTCTTACGCGCACGAGCCAACGCCAACCTCAACGGATCCGTCCAGGTTTAGGTTTGTTGAGAAAGACAGCGAACCATTGGCTGAGTGAAAGGTTCCTGGGCATGTTCCGTTCCCGATAATTTAACAAAAGCTGTCTAAACCGGGGAGATACCTGCTAGTTTCAAGTCCGCTAATCCCCCTCTCTTTGCGGCGAAGTTGAGCTGGAACTCTCCGGATAGTTTCCTCGAGGGCTGTCGATTTCCGTGCGGCATCCTCCCTCAGCTCGAGAACTGCAATCGATGGAATCGCTCGAGTAGTCGAGTGTTTAACCCTGTCGCTCGTCGGGTGGAGGCTTTAAACTAGAAGGGGTTTTTCGCCATAAATTTGGCGGCTTATCTGTTACCCACTGTTGGGAGTGTCTCCTACCCGGGTCAAGTAAGGGCAGAGAGTCAGTGAAGCCTCTCCTTCGGTCCCTCAGTTGCCTCACTCAGTCTCTTCTGCCCTCTCCTCGAGCCTCTTTCTACATTGCGTTGACGCGATCGGCCATAGAAACTTGCGTTCATCTCCCTCTCGGGACTCGAGGCGGTGAGCCTGAACCTCTGATAAATTTCAACTCGATAGCTTCGTCCTCTCCATCTTTTTTTTCTCACCCCCGTCGGCTGTCTGGCCGGCTATTCCTATCGACGCCTCGGGTTTCTTTGCTGGCGCTTCGACTCGGACAGCTTGGAGTCTACATATATGGTTGTTCAGCTGAAGTGGAATGGCGGGTTCAACTCGGGTGGGTTATCATACTGGTTTAGGAGTCCATATGGGTCCGGGTTTCCCCGAGCTCGGGACTCACTCAGAGGCTCTCGAATGCAAGCAATACCTTCTATGGAAATATCTGATAAGCAAATGAAGGTCCTTTCCAGGTCATCTGATACTCTACACATCAGTTAGCTTCGTGAGAGCATTTGATGAATCATTTAGGCGTGTGATATCACCTCAAGGCGGGCGCCGGATTCTCTGGGACGATGCTAGAAACCGGTATGATCAGGGTGTTGTTCAGATGAGTCGTTTTGGAAGAACCTAGTGAAGTGATTATTTCCTGTGAGATTAACCAAACGAGAGAGCAGACGAACAGACTGTCCGAGTCCCTCTGAACGAATAATGAAGATGTCGCTGACTCCATCCGGCATATGACGCTTCAATGTATGACGGCTCTCAGCTTCTTCAATCGAAGACGGTTTGCGAACTGAGGATTCACGTGGGAGAAAATGTGGTGAACCGTACACGCGAAGTCTTTGCCTGCCGCTGCTTCGATCCTTTCAGCCTTCCTGGCTGCTGTTTCCAACCTATACAGTGTCCGTAAGGTGCCTGAGGTCAGTCAGTTTCCGGTTTTGGACGGCTTCAAAGTTCTACTATGCTGCAGGCACATGAAACAAGGCCCGCGGGAATTATTCCTGGGGTAGCTGAGTACCGGGATCGAACTGATGGCGCACGTTCAGATCTTTTCCAAGAGACAGCGTCAATGCAGCATCCAAATCCTCACCAGCAGTGCACGGGGTGCATTCTATCCTCTCGACTATCCGCTGGTCATCACAATGTTGGAGATGAATCGAAATATTGCGGAAAATATTCTCTCAGACTGGAATTCATGACTAGAGCTTGGAAGTTCAGGCATTATCCATCAATCACACTCCATCAATCCATCGATAATAAGTTGATCGGAGACCGATCGCTTCGATGATATTTGCCCGACAGAAACGTGGGCTGAAACAATCAGGAACTATTTGACCAATTATCCATCAATTCCTATTGATTGATGGAGGTTCAAAAGTGATTAATGCCTGAACTTCCAAGCTCTATTCATGACAATCAAACCTCCCCCTTTCAGCCACCGATATCGAAGTCGCTCGCTACGAAGAACAGATCGTCCCGAGTTCACATATTAATGGCACACACGTGTCAAATACTTAATGTAATATTTGAAGTTGAATGAGCGACATTTCCCACTTGTGAGTTCACATCGATCACCATCTATCAATTCATGCACTGTCCATATTTGGATTCAAGGACGTATCGATGAATCAAGCGTTATACAAATATTCATCCATCCATTTTGATTGATGGAATTCAGATCATGAATAACCATGTGGCTTGTAGACTTTAATGACACGAGGCAACAGGTTCATCGAAGCTTCAGCACAAGTTTTGTCCCTCGGAAACCTGCGGCTTGCGTATTGCGGTGAGCTGTTCGTGCAGGCAAGGCCGCGAGGGCGAATAATTTAGTGGCTTTTTTTTTGTATTCATTGCGAGAGACGAATCCGATAGACGCTATACACTGATGACATTACGAGAGGCCGCGAACGCTCAGTTGACGAAGTGCCTTCAAGCGGGAGGAGCACCGTTAGCGGGGCAGCCGTAGGCAGTCGGACTGACAATCAGACAGAGCAAGGGACGGAGAACAGGGCACTGTCGGAGCGGCCAGCCAACGGAAGGGAGGTCACGTTCAAGCCATGAACCTAATGGCAAGATAACAGCGTACTCGACCGAAAGCCACAAAAAATCTTTTATTGACACAAATCAACGCACATTGAGCGCCCGGTCCATCTCTTGAGATGTCGGCCACACAAAGTGTTATCTCATGACCGTCCTGAGTATTTCCAAAAATGAAAAATGAACGCTACAGTCAGAGGACGACAACAGTTGGGAAGGTTCTTATGACGCCGGTGACAGGAAGAAACTCATTGTTCTCAAGGGCTTTCCAGGATTGATGAACGATTGTTGACGGATGGTGTTTCGTTTCTTGTATAAAGAAGCTTTTTCCTTTCGTTTTCCCACAGTCGTTTCTCGTGAAGTCCTCCATGACTCATTTCCAATATGCATTTATCCAAGACTGATTGTGCTCTCTTTCCTCTGAATGAGAACCATTATGGAATTGGCTTGATCGCTCTCTCTTCGGATGTTCTTCTCTTCCATACTCTGAGAGGAGTTGAGGCTCGACATTTTCGGGTCTAAACCAAGCGGAATTTCTGTCAGCAACATGGTCTCGCTGGTGGCAGAGCTCACATACCGACTCAAAGGTCCTTCATGACGGGGAGGGAAAATATTCTATGAGCATCTTCATCCGCGAACGAACCTCTATCATCATCGGAGAGCGAGTCCTTTGGAAGCTCATACCACGCAAACCGCAATGGTCACCTTTGAACTCACATCCACCCACCAACGTCTACATACCCACCCACGCAGCCCGCGCGAACTCACTTGTTGCATTCAGGTGCGATCTCTTCTCCATACAACTTCCGTGCTTCCTTTCGTGCACGAACATCTTGTGTGGGCACCTGAAACTCCGAACTTCCCTCGAAAGATCGGTCCTTCGAATTGAGAAGCTCGTTATAATGATTTTGTTTTCGAAGGATTTCCGAAACTAATCTACGCCGTGGTATACTGATTGTCAGAACTTGGAAGTTCCGGAATCGTTCATCATTCACCAACCAACCATTAGTTCAGGGGTCTATGAATGTGTTGCGGCATGACCACCAGAGTTGTGAAATTCAAGTAGGATGTACATACGTACATTGACATTCAACTTCATCGATGGAGGATGTGGAACCATGACTGAGTTCTGAACTTCCTACGATAACTAAGATATCTCTTTAAACCCCGAAGTTTTAGTTCCAAGGAGTGCTTCTTCTGGTGACCGCTGAGCTGATGAGACGCAGCATTTCCCGGATCAAACAGAACCATCATGAAACATGAGACGTCTATTGGTCGGAAACCAATCATCAATGTAATCTTGGGGGACAATGTTGGGTAATCTGTGGAAGAATACACCGAGCAAATGTTTCGCTGTCGACACAGGAGACGCGGCTCCCCGCGGAATCCCACAAAAAGAGAAAAACCTCAAAGAACCTCTGGAAGAGGAAAAAAACTTGGTTTGGAGTCTTTTCAGAGCGAAGGCCGGCAAGAAGAACTCTCTGAATGCGGCGAGCTTTGGTTCGAGATGAATTTGAGACTATTCGAGACGCTGTTCTATCACCAGAGGCTAGCCGGGCAGGGCCTTAATCCACTGCTGTTAGCCGAAGGCACGGAGCGGCGGTAGTGAGAATTTCGTTAATGTCTTGCATAAAAAGCAACGAACAGGTCATTAAATCTATTATCAAGCGTCGTAGCTATTGATCCATGCACGCTATGAGCAGCGGCTGTTAGAATCGAAAGGAATGACGGAGGAAGAGACCTCACCAGGAATCGTTTGTTGCGGACGACGAGGGACCGTGATGTGGACTGTCTGGCTCGTTGCTGCATCTGTTGTGCGCGGCTGTTGTGTCTGGTGTCGTGTTCTCCGTTCCGAGTTTAACGCAAGGACTTCAAGTCTGCACAGCAGCAGTTAGACGAAGTGACCTCCACTCTGCTTGTATGAGTTGACTGACAGGACGTATTGCGGGAAATAGTCGGTCGAAAGGCGACCAAGTGCACAGTTCTGCGATATCGTCCGGGAATGAGAGAACACGATCATTTCGGTCGAGATGTCTCTCGAGTTTCTCGCGACATCGACAACGACAGCGATCTGAGAACACATATCGCGGCCAGATGGAGTTAACTTCACTGATCGGAACCCGAACCTCCCCCAGCAGCTCCTTCCTCCTCGCCTGGAGTTCAGAATATCTTGCTCAGCCAAAGGAACTTCAGTCGATGTCTTCCAATTCGACGGAGGAACTGAAATGTGAAACTTTGATTTCAGCAGAGGGACGGATGTTCTTGTTACTTTCTGTAAACTCCTCAAACACTGCAGTCAAGTCGGAGATCCTTCGCGACGCTCGGTTTCCAAGTTCGCTGGAATTCAGAATGCAGCTGGTCGACCTCATGAGTGTAAATTGACAAGTGGAGTCGTGCAGGCTACATCCTGCGAAAAGCGTCAGACGGGAGGAAGTTTGATTCTCTGAGGGGTTCGATTTGTCGAAGCCGGCCTGAACCACTTTACCGAACTGTCATCAGATTTGTCGACATTTGATCCCTTGCTGTTCCTGGGAGAGACATAAGCAGATGACTCCGAGTGGCATCAAGACTCAGATTTCCTCCTCGTTGCTTTTGTTGGATCGATTCGGCTCCATGATTTCAGCTGGAAGTGGGAGAATATTCATGCTCAGATGCCAACTTGTAAGATGTCCGCTCCTTGCGGACATCGATCGCCGTTCGATCGTCTCCGCAGAGAGAGTCGGGGACTTTTCATTTGAAAATCACTCTTGTATGTGAGCCACAAGGGAAAACTTCGTTGGTCGGAAAATTTTCGAGTTCACTCATAGCCGGAGGAAATGAAGATAAACTGAAATGTTGCGCGGAAAGACTGAAAGAAGTGTTGCAGACTCCGCGGAAGAGTAGCAGTTCCCGACTGCAATGTTCGTTTTATATCCATCCCAGGATCGAGGATCATTAGCACGGCCACAGGTTGCTTCCGTTGGCTTCGCCTTCATTTCCAGAACAATATGAGGTTTTTCCGTGTGCAACTGCGAGCGAACGAACGAACGCCGGCCGCTACACCTGCACTCGCTCTGCATTCCGGTTAATAAAAAAACCTCTGTTGCGGAGCCCGTGTGCACTGCGCCGAACATTTGGGATCGTGTGTTGGCAGACACGTTGGAATGCACGGAACAATTTTATGAAGTACACGACCCGAGTTCTTTTCTGCGTGAAACGAACTCGACGCTTGCCAAGCTGACGCTCCTTGGAGGTGGTAAATTGTTCTGCAACGACGTTTGAGATTCCTTGGTGTGAACGAGCGATCGGCGGAGTCGTTCGTCATTTATTCCTCCTTATTGAAGAGAAACTGCGCTGTTAGGCCTTCGGTTGACCTTGACCGGGGAGGGCTTGACTTTGTGGGATTCTGTTTTCCGCAAGAGCTCCAAGGAGAGTCGTTTGGGACGGAGAGGAAGGGAGATTGCTTTTGAAAAGATTCCGCTAAACATAGACTTTCGATGGAAAAAAGAGCTCAAATAGCACGGCCCAACAGTTTCGTAAGACCGTGTCTAGAACATCCTGTTGCGAGCCAACAAACAACGTTCACTGATCTATATCTCGGATTGCTCAGAGGCTACAAGCACCTGCTGCAGCGTTAGATCCCACCTGCCTCAAGGTCAGAGTTGGCTGTCTGATGCTGCGGCCCGGACCTGCTTTATCTCGAAAGTGTGTTCCACTTCCTTTCTGGAACATCCTCTTCTACCTGACGCTCCTCTGACGAAAACAATATGACGTCAACTCCAAAATCCCGCTGATCTATTCCTGCGATTCGTCCTCCTTAACTGCATCCGACACACTGGGCTATGTGGTTTGTTGTTTGAATTCAAATTTTCAGATGCACCCAACCGTCTCATCCCTGCGAGCCGTGGCTGCCGCAAACCTTCATCTACTTTGAAAAATCACATCGTTTCGGGATGACTTGAGTCCACTCATGGAAGTTCCGGAGGGTTCAGGTTCGCCCCTCAGAAATTTCGAGTTTCCGCAGAGATCTTCAGTTGAAGGAACTCTATCCACAGACTCTAATAGAGGAAATTTGTTCTTCTCTCATTCTCTCATTGAGAATGTCAAACTCCGTGACTTTCGATTCGTATCTCTTCTGTTTGAATGCAGGTGCGCTCCCACATGCCTTGTGAACGTGAGGGCCTCTCAAGCTGGGAAAAAATACATGGACTGGAAATAGGCTATGACGAGGATTTACGTCCGGGGTCAGGATGCAGGAGCCCACCGATCAGGATGCGATTCACGTTCTGATAACGAAAGTAACGAAAAAAGAAAAGTGAGCAAACTACGACTCCGGTTCGGTGAGACCATCTTTCCGAATATCCTGCACTGTCCCCTCGCTCTGGAAATCGAAGAATCAAGAAATAGCTCCATGAGAGCATCAAGTTCACGAGGATCCCGAGAGGCCTGAATGGAAATCTCGGGGCTTTGTCGCGGTGGACGAGTGTGGGAATGAGCGAATTCGGGTTTGCAACCATAGAACCAACCGGAACTCTATCGATAGATGAAATTCGTGATTCAGAACGGAAGACGGACCTCAATTCCAAAGTTAAAACGGTCCGTATGCCCGTTGGAGGTCATCAGTTATGGACCGGGTCCAATACTGGGGGGGGGGGTCCATAACTGGTCAAGGGGTCGAATCCACCTGACCAGTTATGGACCGGGTCCATAATTGGTAGGGGGTCCAAAACCGATGGGGGTCCATAACTGGTCAGGTGAATTTGACCCTTGACCAGTTATGGACCCGGTCCATAACTGGTGGGGGGTCCAAAACTGGTCAGGGGGTCCATAACTGGTACATTTACCTTACTTCTGGATCTTGCTATAGGTTGTCCCCCCGGTTCGGCTTTGACCGAGTCCAGAACAAGTTGCGAGTGTAATTCGTGGACGATAATTAATCGTCTTCATTTGAGGAGAACCGAGATGCAAAGATTCCAGCGTTCGAACTGTCTGGATCTCCATTCAAAGAGGGATCGATCACAGCATTTGTCTCGGACAATGAGTGGGATCCACTAAGCTTATCGCCGAACAACGGAGTCTGGCGAGCTCATCTGCTGCTAGGAAACGTTGAGGGGACGCCGAGGGTTCGGCCAGTCATTCATTGATAATAATCCGCTGCAATAAGTCCACTTCGATCGGTGGCGTCTCTATCCCTGACAACGATTAGAACTCTTTTCCCTTCCAGTCTCGAAAGCCAAGGTAACTCATGAATCTAACACAAGGTGAGAGGGTACGCTCCCAATTAATGCTTTAGCTTGGTATTCTGACTGTCTGTAGTAAACGAATAACAAGCCAATAGGTCAACGATTTCGAGGACGATGAAGATCATGGCGGCATCGCAAAACAAACGTCTTCAGGATTTTGAACTCGAAATCAGAACATCTTTCCTCGCGACTGGTGACAGACTCGAAAGTTACGGATCTTCGCGATCGTTGGAGTATTCGAGGTCTCGAGATGAACTTTTTCTTATCAACTCTCAGAATTTGCTACTTTATAGTCAGTTTCCGGGAAAATCTTCGGCAAGGTCGGCACAGCGGTCTAGGTCGCAGCCTTGCGCAATGAGCTCCGTCGCGTCGGCTCAAATCCAGTGTTCGGTCAATTACTCGGAATGTTTTAGCGGCTGCATCGTTGGGAACTCGGGGATTATCCTAGGCCTTATCTAACTTTCTATCGCTTTTAGGCTGGAGGCCGACCTGCCCGATACAGGTTTCATACCGCAGAGGAAGGAGCTCATCTGGCAGCTTGGAACATTTTTTCCATTCGAAATAAGGTGAGTCCATAGGAGATTTTATGTAAGTTCGTGTGAGAAAGTGTGACGGCGTCCGTTTTCCTCAACACTACGGTCATTGCCTCCGTGATCTTGTTCGGCCCCCGAACGAAGAGGTCATCCGCGGCTTCTACCCGAATAGAATGGCGAAAATAGCAACACTGGAATCTGCTGATGACGAATCGCCCCTAATCGGCATCATCGTCCCCACCGCCTTCGCGTGAAAACAGAACTAAACCACAACTGCAACGTCCTCGAGCACAAATGGAGGTTCGATTCAGGGATCAAAACGGAGTTTCCGTGCCACACAAACAACGAGATTCCGAACATCGCGATTAAAGCGGTTCCTCTGCTGTTGGTGACTTGTAGGTAGCCCGAGGAACTCTGACTCCTTCACGTCCAGGATTCCTTTGACGCTCAAATCTCCGTCGGAACCCGATTATTTCCAAGTTATGGTCATGATTCGCTCCTTTTGAACCGCACCACGCTCTCTGTAATTGAGATTCGACTCTCAACGCGTCCTGTAGTTTGTCCAACGTGAAAGTCGGTCGTTGTAAAAAACCGTTTTGATTGAATTCTCCTGAAAAGAACCCGGAAAACACTCGTTGCTGAGTATATCCTTCCTGTCTGTACCTTGACCGCATGAGATTCGTTGTCGAAACGTTTCACTTTCCCGTTTCGATCCTATTCCAAGGTCTTCGTCGGAGGAGCTTCAACCGAAATGGCCGGATAAGATCGATTTCCTTCGGTAGAATACACAGAACTTCCCAGACAACCCGAAACTTTGCGAATGGCATCCAAAATAGAAGTTCAACTGAAAGCCCCAGGAAGTTCGTCATCCGAGACTGACGCAAGTTACCCAGAATTCAGAAGGGGTTTGAAGGGAGGAACTGATCTAAAATATGTACTGGCTATGCGATCCGTGGAAACGACGCGATGCCGACTATTACAAAAGAAAACCCACGAAAACGCGGAGGCTTTTTGTCCTGATGTTGATATTCTACGGGAACAGATCTAGAACGAGAGGAAGGAATAAGCATGGTTCAACGTGCTCTCGTGAGCTTGTTAGATGTACGCCGGAAAAAGCATTAGCGGTTGCCGAGACACGGAGACGGACGGACGGACGGACTGGAACCCGATACATAAACCGCTGCCAGCACCGGAGGTGACCCCGGCTCAAAATAAGCCAAATCCAAACAACAACGACGGTAGCGTCGGTCGCACACACGACGAGGAAAAGGACGGAGTACCCTCGGTTTGCCGCTTTGGCAAACAAGGCAAACTCCTGCCTCCTTTTGGCGGACAGAAACAATGCTGGTAACAGATGCTTGTTGGTCGAACCGCTTTGTCTGCTGCAGCTGGAAAACTGCTGCAAACTGCCGACTATATTTCTCCGAAGAGGGAAATTGTTGCTAATTTGCCACTGCTTTCTTTGTTGTACCCTTGTTGCGCTTTCGATCTCTGAACATTCCTCAGCAAACAACTCGTCGACCTCACAAAGAGAGAGGAGAACAAGGAGAACCATTGGACTTGTTGACTCCTGGCCTCGCTGGGTCTATGCAGACTACCTTTGATTGGAATATTACGACAAAGTCGAGTGTTTTCGGGTTGGGGCTCTCGAACACCGGAAGCTTGGAGCGGCACCATCAGAGTCCGCTCATCCGGCAGGTCCGAACTCCAGGCGCTCAAGTCATTCTCGCGGTCATATCGTGCGATATTCGATTTCCTCTGTCTGGCGATGGGATTCGAGTTCTCTGGGTCGATACTCCAACAATGATTATTATATCAACCAACCGCCTCCGCCGGATCTCTCTAATCATCTCAGTCAGCCCTCCAGATCGCACAGGACGGAAAGAGGAAACGAATTTCTGAAGGGTAATGGTGCCCACAATGGTGTTGCAATACCGTTCCCGCCCCATCCGCAAACTGGACGGACATATCTCTAACGAGGTAGGTTTCATGTGAGGTCACGATTAGGCTCTGCAAAAAACCGCATTTTGGGAAAACCGCGGTTACGGTTAACCGAAAGCCGCGAATCGAAAACCGCGGTTAAGAACCGCACTTAATCGCAAACGGTTTAGGCTGTGTTTTAAGTGATTTTGCAGTGATTTCGCGGTATTTCACGGTAGTCTCGTTCAGCACGCGCTCATTTCAACGACAAAAAATAGATACTCAAGTGTCTTGGCACCAAATCTGGCAAAAAAACAAAACTGTCGATCCAGGACGAGTATGTGAAGTGATAACATGCCGGCTCTCGAGCGGGAGGATTCAGGAACGAAGCCCAGAGGTGGCCGCCTCTAGAATGGTTTTCATGATTCCCTTCGCTCACGAGTAAATGCTGAAGCATATATTCGACCATAGCCGACCAATTTGCATCAATCAGAACTCAGCCCTAGGCTCAGGAGCCAGATGAAGACAAGATAAATAAGAAACAACACTTGCGGTTTTTTGCGGTTAAAAACCGCATTTTTCTTGCGGTTTTTGCGGTTTTTTAACCGCGGTTAAAAACCGCTGCAAAGCCTAGTCACGATGGGGTCTAACTCGTGTTGTCGAAATCTCGATGATGTGCCGGAAGTTTTCGCAGAGTTTTGCACATGAAATTTCAGCATATTCCAAGAAATGGAATTATTTTCCGGAGAAATCCGAAGGGAAAGTACTATGTCTAACTTCCAGCGTAAACCCCTGCGATGTGCGCTGCAAACGCCTCTTGCTCAGAGCCCAAAGGTGACGGCGAGGAGGGAAGGTGTACACAACATATACCTACCTGTATCGTACGCAGTACAAGGGTGAACAGTTGTTGTGTAGACTTGCCATGGTTGGAATCACTTCCGATAAGGTGCGGGGTCTATAACCATAAAGCTCAGCTAATTTTATTGTCAATATCTACAATCTCCCGACCTCCGAAGAAGACATAGTCTGCCTTACAAAATTACTCTCGGGAGGCGGCTATCAAGTGATCGCAAGACTGAGCGCAGAGAGATGACTCTCGCTTGAGGGGAAGCATGTATAATGCTTTCCTTTTTCGTTCTCCCTCCTGAAGGCGACGAATCGCGTCAAAACGTCGCACCTCACGCAGCTGTGAATCGCGAGACTTCGTCTTACTGGAAGTTCGAGTTTCCGTCGTTTCGCCGCCTCCGCTAGAGGCAGACCACAGCAGAAGTCGACAGACATTCTTTGGATGTGGAGAGTAGGCGCTGGTCGGGCGTTCTCCGATTCCTCTTGAACAGACACTCGAGCTGTTTTCAACAATTCAGCTTCTCCGCGGATGAAGTTGCGGGGAACGAAAACAGAGCCGGCTGTTTTCAGATGTTCGCTTGACGACCGAGCCGTGAGGTTTCTTCCTCCGGACCTCAATCATCGTTGAAGGGCTTCCGCTCTCAGGAACTCCTCTCGTCCATTGACGACGGCCTGGGCAAGGTTCGATAACCCTGCTGGGTATTCTGACGCGTCCGCCTCGACTTGGATGAAGTAAGACAGAAAATCCGTTTTTTTATGATTCGGCATCCTCGATGTTTTCAGATTCGGGAACTTCTGCCGCCGCTACAAGGGCTCGTGAGGACGAACTGTTTCGCTACGCTTGCGTCTCTTTCAAAGTAAGTTCGGAATGGCTCCAAATCGCCACGGGCATCCGGATGCTGGCCTCGAGTGCAAAAACTTTGTCAAGTACAACCCGTCCCCGCTCTAAGTAAATTGAGTTACGCTCAACTTCTGATGCGATTGTTCCGAATGAGATTATTCGATATGAACATCAACTTTAACAACCTGGCGGTCTTGCGTTCGGCTCAGGCTCAAGACTGCGAGAAATGACTGCGTGCAGCAGCGTTTTTGGGATCGGTATTTTTCCTGTTTTGGCTCTCATGTCGCATAAACTTGTTGGCCTTGATGTTTTGCTAAGTTTTTGGAAGTGCACGGCTCTATTAAACCCTCTCCTGTCGTAGGGGGCGGGCGGCAGCGTGCGAAACGCCTCAGGCGGCAAATTCTTCCGACAATGTCAATAAACAGCGAACGTTGAACAACATCGCAATAAATTCAGCGAATTGTTCAAACACATTCTCCCGGTCGCAGCAGCAGCAGCACTCGAAAAGATTCAAACCTTTGAAAAGCCTCGAAACGAATTCCGAGAACCCCGGCGGAGAGCCCGTTTCGGTTCGCCAAACGCTGCAGCGAGCCGGCTCGAGAACATTTGTCTTTCATTCTATCAGGACCGCGGTCAACAAATCCTGCGCGATCGGTTGAATTCGCGCGGCGCTGCTCCCTTGAGAATCTCGTAAGACGTAAAGAATCTGATGGTTCAAATCACCACAAATACAAATCATATGGTGACAGAATGTGGTCGCTTCCGGGGACGAGATCCATTTTCCTTCATGCCGCCGGCAAATTATCGAAGGATCATCTCCGGTTCCGCGAAGCATTCTCATTGCAGGTGAGGAATGTTGCGGATACGGGGTACCGAGTTATTCGAACGTGTAAATATGCGGCCAACTTGGATGCACGCGAGTGATGTGTTTCTACAAACAGAAGCCGAACATCTCGAGATCGATTGATTTGAGTCACAGTCATCCTCAGAGACGTTCGTAGCCAGTTGGGAGAATTCAAATTGAAAATCCGTTGAAATGACCTCGGAAGCGTTTACATTTTACATATGTTTGCCCGCTAAATTAGCGGAATATTTCATATCCCTTTCTGGGAGTTCCTGGGCTTCCCCAAACTGAACGAAACTTTTGAATTTGAATGGTTGTCGACTTTCCAACCAGTTATCTTGAAGTGCACGTGGGTGAACATTGCCCGGAATGCCGCTTCCTCGGAATGGAAAACCAACCCCCGCTATCTGTACTCGAGTATAGTGGTGTGTTTGACGGGGGCGTGTCAGGCGTGGGATTGCTCCTGGGATAGTTATGTCCACTCAGAACTTCTTCCGATCTTGTTTCAATCGCATCCCATTGCGAGATTTTAGGTAACTTCCTTGAAATGTCACAAAGCTTGGTTCTGTTAGAGACCGCTGCAAACTTCCACCTCTCTTCATGTCGTATTCGTCGCTCCGAAACTGTTCCAGAGATTGTGTCGGCTTGCACAACAGTCTACATACAAGCGACCTCGTGATCACAGGGACACTTCAAGATCAAATGATATTTTATTCGCAACAAGCTCGACATTGTCGTTCTGCGTCACCTCGAATAGGATCGCGATCCCCACTTCAAGTTTTGACAAACAATCCGCCGGAAAGACGTCACGAGAGTTCTGTCGGAATGGCATTACGTTGCAGCGAAGAAAGCGTCGGTTCACCGACGACTGAGAACGTCGGTGACAAACTCAAATCTCTGCTGCAACTTCGGTGAATGAGCTGTGTGATGGGCAGACAGAGACGGTAAAATGAGAAATGGAAGAGATCGCATCGGCACTTAGAGCAGTGCATCCGAATCGTCGAGAAATCAGCGGCGCGCACGCCCACTCGCAAATATTTAGTCCGTGAGAGCGAGAGAGCTATGAGTTGTCTGCAAATTGGACTCGTTGCTCAATTCCGCACGCAATTTCGTCTTTCAACATCGCAGACTGTTGGCCACCGTTGGCGAAACGGTATGGCGACATCTATGCAGTCATAGCTGGTGATTCTTACGATACAGGCACAAGGCTGCTCAAGTGCTACGAGGCAGGAAGGCCAGCGAGCCGAGAAAAACTACGAATAACTGCGCTAATATCATCATTTTCCGTGGAACCGACGGCATGGACGTGCATTTCTTAACACGGATTCGTGCGCGAGCTTTCCACACTCGCGAAGATAGAGAATCGATCGGATTTCAGAGTTTTCCGTCAGGGGATTTGAGGAAAAAACTCTTGTGTTCCTCGAAAATGGAGATTCTGTCTTAGATCTTTGAGTTTTCGTATCACATTTCGAGTAGCGGAATCAGGCCTTTCAGCTCCGTTGAATGAGCTCATACTCCGTGATCGATAAAATTCCAAATCAACCAGACAGTGTTTTGCCTAATTCATCTCGATCGATAATCATCAATCTTTTGAGTCACCAACTTTGCTCCTCGTAGTCCAGTTGGATATTTTCGGTGCCGGATGAATTTCGTATTCACGGAGCCCCGCCCGAAACTTTCCGCACAATACGAGAATTCGACAAAAGCAAAACTCACGATAACGACGAAAAACTCACGAGCAAATGACAAGACCTGAGCGTCTTTTGCGGCGCTAGAAGAATAGAGAAACTTTTCATCGATAAAAAACCCATCAAATCAAAGACAAATCTCACTCCGATAAACTTCAATTTGGTCCATATCTGATAATGACAGACGAGGAATGTGATCATCGCGTCGCGTACCATCCTGGGAATCCACTCCAAAGCTGCTTCATCTTCCCGCTTGCAAGCAAGTACACAAGGAGGCCCAGACAGGCCCTTGAGTTCAAACGACAAAACGAAAAAAAAAACAGAATCAGGGGCCAAATTTCGAACTCGCTGAAAGACACCAGAAACAAGCCTCTCTTTTACTTTGATGTTGTCCTTGGAGCGCGAGCCCATGTTCTTCGTGCGGGAGCGGACCTACAGCAAGCAGAATGAGATGTTTCGTCATGCGTCACGAAACAAAAACGAGATCTACAGGTAGACGCAGCAGGTGCGCGGGTACCTTGCGGGTGTGTGGGACTCGTCCGCTGGAGAAACGAGCGGTGTTCGAATCCGAACTGAATCAGTCAACTTTTAAACGCCGACTGACTCACAGCATTGCTCCATCATCGGCCACAAATGGTTCCGACCCGCGCGGTTAACTGGAATCGACAGAATTATTCATCGAGGCCGGTTCCATTGATTCACAAACCTCGCAGCCTGTCAGCTCGCGGAGTTCTGGAACTGGAATGAAGCTTATTCAGCTTATTCAGAGCCTTGGAACGAGCGCAACACTATCCGACTGACGATGGAAGCCGACCACACGCTTGGACCTTTGAAAGGAAGTGTCAGGATCGGGCTCTCTGGCCGCGGGATATTTGGGCAAGGAAATCCGATGGAAGCCGCGACGATGCGATCCACTCAAACTGCAACTGAGTTTCCCAATCGTTCAGCGTGTATCAAAGAGGAATTGAAACATTGCCGCCGGTTTGTTTGACTGACACCGAGCCTTGCGGACGGAGAGGGTTACCCGCATATTCGTCCGCACACCACGGCTTTCATCCAAACTTCCCGTAATCATGCAAACGACGAGGGTTTTCCAACGGGAGAGGGGAGGAAAAGGTCCGATCAGACCTTCGATTTGAAGTTCCACTCTCAAGGAGCAAGCATTGTTCGGAGGAAGCAAGAAAAAAAACGAGAGGAAGAGGGAGGGAAAATTAATTTCGGAAATCTTTTCAAACGGAACGTCTCAGCGAACACGCTGAGGACAGCAGATCCTCTTTTTGAAGCTGTTTGAGTTCAATCAGCTGAGGAATCATGTTGATTCTCATGAAGTCGTCCGAGAAACAAGCAGAAAACCGAAGTCTGGACTGCATTCACCGATTTATTTTAAATCAACTTAATGTCAGGCTTACGCAATCGTTCCAAGTAGATCTTCTGCGGAATTCCACGTGCGGAACAGACTTCTCTCTTTCATTTAAACATCGAATCCACAATGTCCTGGAACATTGGAGCCCAGTTGGAAATTCGCAGCTTCTCGGCGACCTCTTGGAATAAGATGTGGATGGCTAGCGCCAAATCCAAGTCAAATAGTCCTTCATTCAGCAAACATACAGGTAGGCAAAGTTCGTTATACATCGGTTTCGTTGTAAGTAGTCCAATGAATTGATGTTGGAAAACATTTCACATCCTATTCCTCTCTTACTATTCTTTCGGTTAGGGAAGGGAAGGAGACTGCCGTACCCGTCGTGAGAGAACAAATATCTGTCACCGTGAGGAATCCGTTCTCATTTTCAATGGGAAACCGTATGCCGTCACGACAAAGCGCGAATCCAGCAGCCTGTCAGGCGACAACCGGTTGAGCCAACACCTTATTTGTTAATGTCCCGCTGTTTTTGCAAATTTTCTGCTTCCGTTGAACAGACTTGAGCCCAAACACGTGTGAGCCGCCCTCTGGGGCAGGCGGAGACCCAATATTCTCTGTTATTGCGCAATACAACGATCCGTTGGGGTCGATTGTTGAAACGGCAAGTTACCTCAAAGGCCTCTTGGGTTCCCATTGTTTTTCCGATTTCCTCGGATTATTGAATCGAGACCGCTACGTGTCGTCGGCAGTGTCGTTGTCGCAAGAGCCGTATTGTTGCGCGACCAAGGAAAATGAGCGATGTCGAGTTTCCGATTGCCGCGCTCGGACTGAGCAGACGACGAGATCCGGTCTCTCCTTCGCTGAAAAGCTTTCGCGGCAGCAGTCGTGCGCTGTTCAATGAAGCTAATGGGAAGTCGAGATGCCGTAGCATACGAGTTGGAGTTATGTCGGATCGTTTGTCGGGGGAGAGGAGGAGTGTTATCCCACGCTTCCCGAAGGGTTCGCTGCTACGCGTAGGTGAAAGTGCTCAGTCAGCTCCTTGCCTATAGGTCAACGAAGAGTCCCAGCGAAGGCGTCCATTCGGCCGACTCGAGAGCAGCTTTGCATGCAGATACGTGACTCCGATTACAAATGGCCTGTCGGATCTCTTTGGGCTTTTTTCCCGGTGACGTTGACATTCATTCATCGACGTCACCGTTCCCGAAGCTGACCAACCGAACGGCGCCCGGCGCGGCGTGACTAAGTCCAATAGGAAGGTTATGGTTGTCGTAGTGATGTCCTCTCCCCATGACCTCCCGATAGATTGAACCATCCGTATTCGTGTACTGAGTGAGAGAAAACAGAGAAAACCTCGGAGATCCGTGGTGAGTTATGCATCGAGCTTTGAACCGAGATCATCTAGAGATGGTGGATGAGACGGTATCCCCACTTCTCTCTCTTTCTCTGCACAAGACATGCGTCGTTTTGTGTCGAGGAGGGATCGTGGGGTCAGTCGTATTCCAAAACCATTCGATCTCCAAGAGAAAACAAGTGCTCGAGCTGCCCCGGGCAAAGTCCGCCCTCTCTTCGTCTGTGTCAACACACCGCTCTCAAGCCCATTTTCCCGATTTACTTCTGGATATATGAAATCTCGGGCCCGATTTCCCCAAATCGCTCATGTGTACATATGTATACCGTGAAAGTGGGATGGAAACACGATATTTGAGCATTTGCCTCGGAAATCGGAGAATGACTCTCCTTGACCTCTCAGGGTTACTTAGATCTTGGAACTAATCTCCGGGACGGAACAACTAGGACAATATTGGGCTCTTCCCGAATCAAATGACTCGGCTCTTCGATTTCATCAAGCTTTCGGAATAGTTCACCTCGCATTTCAAAACGTGACCCGCTTTGTGTGGCGTAATGTTTTGTCGAAAATTTCATTCATTCTGCCGCAGACGCTTTTTCCCTTTGTTGCTCCGGAATCCAAAAGCAAAAACATTCGCTATAAAGCTCGGCTGGGATCTTTTTTCCATCAGGAGGATTTTGGTCGTTCGTACATAGATTTCATAATAGAATCGGAGCAATGCTCCGTGCGGTCGGTCCAAGGTCCTCGGTCCCCAGCAGCACACTGCTTTCTCGTTTGTCGTTTGCCGCAAAACCTTCGAAACTTCGAAAAATTCCGCCCTCCATTGAGCAAGGTCAATACAGAGGCCATGCGTTCGGCTGCGTTTGAATACCGAGATAACGTCGATGTTTTCGCCTTCCTGAGGTGGAAACCGAGGGTTTGGAATTATGGTTTCGTCGGTGGTTTCACAACATCTGACTCCGGACTCGTGTCTCGCGGAGCCCGCCTCGATTCCTCCTGGATCTCGTCCAAATTTGCGTCCTGTCTTGAGATTATTTCCCGTTGGATTTGAAAGATGTTCGAGAATAATTCCGCCAAGTGTTGTTCCTCCTCGGAACGGCGCCTCCTCCCTGAGCTGAATAATTTGGAACGGTCCTGAACTGTGTTCTCTTCTCGCACGCACTCGTTTATGTTCGCACAATATGTTCGTCCGCTCCCCGTTTCTGTTTCGTCGCGTTTGTCCTCTTTCGCTCTTGACTCGTGCTCATATCGATGTATCTATGCCGACCATGTTTCATTTTCGGGAGCACGATCGTTTCTGGAAAGTTGAGGTCTCGAAGCAGGTTCTCTTTTTCCATGAGGAACATTCTTGTGTCACTTGCCATGTTCCCATCATTAGACCGCGATCCCGACTACGTGTGCTTCCAACCAAGGAACGAAAACGGAGCAGCCGGGAATCGACAAGAGCAGTAACGGCGGGCGGGCAAGAGCCAAAATAACGGGAGTCGGCGCGGCAATCGAGCAAGAAAGCCGCAATGGAAGAAAAGGAGAAGGGAATCTGCGGGAAAATGAGACGGGCGGCGATGTTTGCTCGGAGCCACGTGTTGGAGAAACGAGCTGCCGCGTTTCTTTCGCGGAAGCGACGTCCATTATTTTGATGAGAGCAGGCCTTTTGGTACGCGCGTGCTCACTCTGTGCCTAATTGAGGAGTTGATTTTTCTTCGGTCGGCGTTGTCACTTTTTCTCCAATGAGTGTTGCTTCACTGCATCACACTGATTATTGTCACCCGCTCCAGACGCACCTCACAAGGCCTTCCTGGGTATTCACTTGGTCCGTTAGTGCCCGTCGTTCGTCTTTTGCCTTCGTTAGGTTCATTCTTCCGTCCGACCGGTCGGCACTTCTCTGTTCGCTCCAAGATCGCAGCCGCAATTCTCCTGCAATTCAACCGAAACGTCTTCAGCGAAGCCTCGCGCGAGAAAATTCCAAGAAAATTATCCCTCAGATAAGGAATCGCTAGTATATTGAAGTTCTCGTAGAACGAACCTCTAGTTCGTAGGTTCGAGGCATTTCATTTTCGATGTCGATTCTCCCGCCTTTTCAATAAATCTAGATGAAGTCTTTGGGAATAAATGAAGAATGGCACCACATCCACATCCACCAGCAGATCTGCACGTGGCGTGCAGACCGCTCGGCTATCTCGTCGGTAGAACCATTGAAACCATTTCGAGCACAACTTAGGTAGTGACTTGTCGTCAGACCTTGGAGCTCTTTGGGGATCCAAAGATTTTCGAACAATCGGCTTCGATGGAATAAGCCCCTAGACGGAGTAACCACATGGAATTCAGTGAAAAACTTCTCTGCCTCAACTATGATGGTGTGCGTCACGTAAAGATAGGGTCAGCATTCCCATTGTTCCGTCTCCGGATCCCTGTCGTCACCGAGATTGTCGTGCAGGGATGCAATCAAGAGATTAGACCTTGGGCTCACTCGGGCTGGCGCTCTCACTCAAAGAAGAGGTGGGCGAGAGGTAATTCGTGATTTTCATTCTCCGGAGATCGGCAATCACTGCGCTCGTTGTATCCGACAAACTGGAATCAGCGCGGATGGCAGGCGTTGTCAATGACAGGCAGCAGCATCATCCGGAACACGCGGCCGTAACGAAAGGAGAACGGCGACAACGACTAACAACTTGATGACGCTAACGAAGCTCAGCGTAAAGGCCTGTACTTGTCTCGGGAAATTTCGGTTCATTTGGCCCAGAGATGAAATGACAAGTGCCACATGGATTTGTGTAAAGTGAATTAGCCGGGAAAGGCCGCAAACGAGGGACGATCCGCGACCATCAACAGATAATAACGAAGAGCCACTTAGCATCATTTCGAGCGAACCGAATGCAAATCAGACGAGCGAAGGAGGAATGCACAGCGAATCGATAGCGGACACCAGCGAGTTTCTTTTCTGAGCGCCGTCCCGCTGAGATGACCTTGGAGCACACAGAAACCCCAGGTTGATGTCGTCAGCCCGATCGATCGATCCATCGATCGATCGATCGAATGACATAACTTCATAATCAGAGAACGCTTTTACGAGAGAGAAAAACATGAGTCGCAATCGCCGAAGCTAAGCTCAAAGTTTGCGGTTTCTGCGACAGATTCCCTTAAAACAATACAATTTTTATGTTTGAAGCCTGCACCGTCGAAGGAGCTGATGGCGTCCGACGGAAAATCAACAAAAAGTATGTTTTCAACGGGATCAGAGCGGCGAACGCAAGGTTTGTTCAAGATTCTCGCTCCTTTCAACGTTGTTCAAGGTTTTGCCCGAAGAACGTAGGGAGGGACGCAACTTTTGTAGGACGACCTCAAAGTAGAAGAATGTCGTCAAATTCCCAAGTTCCAAACCCGTGTCTCATGTTGATTTGTGCTCTCTCGTCGGATTCGGAGCTTGTATTGATCAGAAAGTTCATGATTCGGGTTTCCAGCTGTTGAGTGAATGTCAGAGTATTCATTTGACGCGAAACTTCCGAGTTGTCGTAAACGGATGAGGGAAAACAGTCGTCCCTGCGGAACTTGAATTGGGGGGTGGGGTGGGAAAAGGTCACGAAATATGAGATCGCCCTCCTCTGTTTGATTAGATTAACTGAAAGGGCATCGAGCGCGAAGTCGTGTTGGAACTTCTGTTCCATCGAGTTGAAAGAAACGAATTTCGATCTGTTCCGTTGCGTAGGACGATATTGACAGGACGGCCTACAAATCAGGGAAAATAAACTCCAATCCGAACTTGTATGAGGAACCTGTGCGCGTCTCTCGGTGATAATTAGCACTTCTATCAATCAGTATCCATCTATCCGCGTGATTGGATTCGCAGGTTGGTGGCGACGGCGGAATACCTGATACAGTCCTTCATCTTGAGCGAACGCAGAGTGAAGACGAGTCGCACACCGCGAGAGCACTTCGTGATGGAGCAATCTTGTCGGAGTGCCTACGAGCTCTTCTGCAGAATGACACGGAACCGCCTGGGGTTCGAGGACGTGCGAGAGGACCTGGAAAATCTGGCTTACCTTTTCGACTATTTGGTCAACGATTCGCCAAAAGCAGCCGCGGTTCGTATTCGAGAACTTTCTTCGGCGTTTTGATTGTCTTTAACAGAAGTCAACGATTACATTCGAGCAAACTTAACGGCTTCTAGATTGCAGTATCTAGCGAACGTTATTCGGCGGTTGATCTTGGTTTTGGAAGACTTGACCGTGATGATCGAGGAGCAGTCGTGGCTAGTACCGACTCAATGGAGTGAAGTTCGCGCATATTTCGAGCATCAGGAAACCAACCTTGAGAAACGAGCTACTGAAGTTCTGGTCCCTCAGATGTACATGATCCAAGGCGACGTACTGTTGGGTGCGGGCGGTTTTGGGGCAGTGTACAAAGCACGCTTCGGGAAAACTATTTCTTGCACGCTGAAATTAGTGAAAGATAACATGTTTGATACGGACAAGTACGCCTGCGTCGATAAGGTTGTCGCCTCGATGATCAATCATCCTCTATTGGTCCGATACCACGCTTGCTTCGCTATACAGCAGGCGTTCGTGACCATAATGGAATATATTCGGGGCATTGACCTCGAAAAAGTCGTCCACATGGAGAAAGGTCTACCCATGAACGTGTTACGGCCTCTTTGCGCACAACTAGGCATGGCGACTCAATACTTGCACTTCAAAGGTTTCATACATCGCGACATCAAGGTGAGCCAATTGTCTTTTTCGAATTCACCGGAGGATTCTGGATTTCCCAAGCTCGGTGAACTTTCATCGATGTCCGCAGTAACTGAAAGCTGATAACTCCCAAGCCTTCGAACTTGATGATCACACATAACTGCGCTCTGAAGATGATCGATTTCGACACAGTGAAAATCTGTATCGGGATGTTTTCGCAAAAGCGGCTAAAAAGCTACTTCCGACGAACATTCACCGAGTTCAATGATCGGGAGAGCGCCGGCACGATGAACTATTACCCACCGGAATTTTTCAAATGCGTCGCGTATGGCCGCGCAGTAGACTGGTGAGGCAGTATCTTGTGGTGCACATGGGAAATAAACTCCCGCTACTCCCAATGGTAGTTGTGAATAAGTGAGAATGATTGCAGGTGGGCAGTGGGAGCGACAATCTACGAAATGTGTTTCGGAAAAATTGCGTTCCGTGGCGCCAACGACGAAGAGCTGGAAGCGAATATCAGAGCTGTAAATTTCAAATTCCCTCGAACGGGTCCGCGTGAAAGTAATTTGATCGAGCTCAAAGACCTCGTCGCTCGATTGCTCAAAAAGAAGTCGTCGGGTCTGTGAAATTTTTCGTTCTCCGCGACTTTCACGAGCGGCCGATCCGCTCTCTGTTTTACAGCTGACCGTTTCCAATTGCAGTTAGACTTTGTTCACGGGGCTACAGCGAGTTTCTGGCGCATCCTTTTTTCAAGGACTTAGACCTGCACAGTTTTGAGACGGGAGAACTCGGCATAACATACGACGGAGTTTTCAAACACATGCAGCCAAGTGAAGAAGGTGTTTTCTCGCCGAAAGCGTCCGCTACTTTACAGCGCAAGCGGAGCGAATACCTGGAACCAGAGAAACAATCTGTGAGAGACGACTATTTTCAACTTATTCAGTTCATTATCTTATAACTAGAGCTTGGAAGTTTAGGCATTATTCATTAATCAGCCTCCATCAATCCATGGATAAATTTTTCGGATTACTTCGATGATATTTACCTAACAAAGTCATGGGCTGGAATTATCAGGCACTATTTCACCAAATATCCATCAATTCATATTGATTGATGGAGGTTCAAAAATGATTAAAGCCTGAACTTCCAAGCTCTACTTATAACATATCTTCTTCAGACTTTGCATTACCTCGACTCTGAAGTGATTCGCATCCTCTGTCGAATGTGTTCACCAGTTCAAAACCGCCGAATGATCTTTGAAAAGTGGATACGACCCTAGTCGCAAATCCAAACGTTTCAAAGTGGAGAACTTACCTGAGACCGATTCTAGAGAGAGAGAGAGAGAGAGAGAGGGGAAAGAGCAGAAGTATTTGTTTCGAGAGCTTGCGGAGCCTAACGTTGTCATTGCGTTACAGGACTTGAAAACACACTGCCCGCTGTTCACCTTCGTATCGAACCCGTTCCAGGGTGCAGTTGCGAAACTTTTGCGAGAGGAGCCTGTTTTAGCGGACGATACAGAAGCTCCGCCCGAGCTCGGTATCGCTAATTATCTTCCGAACAAGGAGTTGGACCATTACAAATTCGAAAGATTCTTGAAGAGGTAGTCGTCCGTTGTATGAATAAATACTGTTTTTTTGTTGTGCATTCTGTGTCGTGAATTGATTGTCTGCCGCAGCGGCCCCGAGTGTTCTTTGACGCGAGCCCATCATCAGGAATCGAGACGTGGATTCATCGAGATCAAAGGTTTCACTCAGATACTTGTCTTGCGGCACTCATGAATCGCCGAGATACCTCGGAACGAGCCCTCGCTAACCGGTGGAGGATCTTGCTGCGTGCAAGTCGCGGTTCAGGAGTGGGGTCGCGATCATTCTATTCCTCACTATAACGGAACTTTGGGGACCTTACTGCATCTGACATGCCTGAGCTAAGGGATGTATGCCGCTTTTTCGAGGCTGACTCGTTGGGGACTTTTGGGGTTCCTCGGAAGCCGGGACGCTGTGCGTGTTATGGACGATCCGGGAAAAACTATGAATGGATTGCTTTTCCACAACGATGCCAGAAATCAGGATGCAAAACCTTCTGCCGAACAAATAATTCTTTGAGATAGATGTCAGAAGGAGAGGCTCGCCTGAGTTTCGAGGGCAAGTCGATCGGTCGGGGGTCGGGCGGCGAGGAAATAAACTTGAGGTTCCCGCGGGGGAGAAGCTTTGGAAAAAAACTCGGCGCTCGAAACTTCCTAAAAACTCCCAAGTTTCCGAAGACGAGGCCCGCATAGCCTCGCTGCAGCTGCCGCGAATTCCACTTTGCTCGTATACTCACCGCGACGTATAGTTTCGTATTCAATGTTCATCTCCATCGGAAGTGCTCAAGAGCAGCTGGTCGTAATTGCGATGTTTGAATAGGTTGCTGGCTTGGAGCCCGACTCCGCCGAGGCTGAGACCCTTTGGAGGGAAAAGTCGACGAACATCTTTAATCTAAGGAATAGAAGTATTTTTATGCAAAGCTCCCGTTATAGGGATGTTCGCCCATTTCTTCCACCGGCACAACCCGAACGACCATTTCTATCTCACAAATTCAGCTCTCAGCTGATCTAGATGTGTCTTGTAGAGGATCTCGAGTTTTTGGCTTTTGTGATCCCCATTCTCCTGTGTCTGCTCGTTGACGGAAACGCTAGCTCGACGAACAATCAGATTAACTTTTGGAACTGTGACTGAATGTCCTTCGCGACTCGTTATCAGCAGGAAGTTCACGTTCCTGTCAATAAACGTTAGCTTATAAACTGTTTCCTGTTGAAAGTGAGACTGCAGTACAATGGGACATAAACCGTTCGTGCTCATGTCAGACTACGTGCGCGGTTGTACGTGCGCTCATGGACTTTGTGTTTGGCGCCTCCTCTTCACGGTCGTTATCAAGATACTCTAGATAATGATAATAGAAAATAAATCTCGGAAGCATTGGCTTGGAGAAACATTTCGACCTCGAGCTGCGAGAGGAAGTCGCCTACTATTGGACAAACTAAGCGTTTGTGATTTGTGTCCGAAGAGCTGGTATGTTCGCCATTCAAATCCACCGAGGAACAATCGTTTTCTGTGTGATATTAGGTGAGGCCAAATAAAGAGAAGTGTTAATGCGAGCTCGGCCAATATCAAGCCGAGAAAAATGTCGTAAACACGATCTTAATCAAGTAACGAACAAGCTTCATAAAAGTCGGCAGGTCCTCTTCAGTTTTATTCGCTCGTGAAACTTTCTCGCGTGCAGTAATAGCTTCTCATTCATGTTAGAATGCAATTTTTATTACGGACGCCCACCCGACAGCCCGGCATGCTCTCAACCGCACCATTCTTGCCCTTACGTTTGCAGACCCTGCGCTCGGTCTCGGTGCGTGTTCCCGTTTGCGAACGGATGAATTAGTAACCGAATGTTTCCACGTGCAGCGATGTTCATTCTCTTCTGAGGTTTGCTCGAACTCTTGACTCGGCTGACTCAGTCAGATGTTCGGAAGGAGACGGGTTCCATGTTTCGTTCCACTGTTCCGAGCATCGGTCTGACGTTCTTTATTCTCTGCTAGTAGTTCCTTCAGTTCCTGACGATGTGCACCCAACTTCTCCTCAACGATGCGACCTTGATGTAATGAAGACTCATTGCTCCGCTGCCACGGAGTTGAGTGGAGATTCTACGCGGAAACAAGGAAACGCTCTTAGTGGGAATTATGAGACAACATCTGTAACGGGGCTTCTCACACAGAAATGATCTGCTCTGATGGAAACGGACTCTTGTGCACTTCCAGACTCGTGTAACGTTCATGAACCTGACTCGTCGGATGGAGGAATGATCAGACGGAACCGAATGAGAATTGAATTACGAGCGAGTCTGGCGCTTTGAAGCAGAAATAAGAGATCACAACTTCCTTCGACTTCAATTTGTTTATCGAACAAGATCTCTCAGACTTTGTGCAGCAATCCCAGTGCGTCACGGCAAGCGATGACCCCGAAGAATCTAGAATCGTCACGAAATCCCTTTTTCCATTCAAAATCACGGATTCTCGCTGAGGAAAGCGATCGATTCACTGTGATACCCTGCTGCATTCGAACGGAACTCATCAGATCCCTTTCTTCGTCTCCTTGTAGCTTGTCCCTTGTAGAGCAAGCGGTTCTGAACGATGTTCGGGAGTCTTGTCAGCTGGCATGTTGATATGTCCTATTCTTGGCTTCGCTTCGAGTGGGCACAATCGAATCTCACTGTCACAGCGAAGTTTTGGCAACCGTTGTTGCCATGATGATCGTGGCGATAGCGGTTTGAGTGGCGTGCCGACTATTTAAAGGAGCGGCGTCCTCCCGACAAAACGCCACAATCGCTTGAGCCGAGGGAGTTTCAATACACGACAGTTGAATTCGAACTATTTCTCGAAATCCGATTTCCTCAGCCTGGATTGATCTCATCGAAGGGAACTCGAGCCCGAGAGAAGAAAAAAGATCAGAAACCCGAGGAACATGACGGAAGGCTTTACGTACGGAATTCCGGCTCCTTTCACACGGCCGTGAAGTCATATCGGATGAGTTCTCGTATTCTCCCCGCTCGTCATGTGAATGCGAACACCTGACCGGTGAGGGTCTCGCTTGTCGACAAGGATGAGGCCGGCAGGGAATGATCAATGGATCAATTCGTCCGTGCAGTCGATGTTTGTATGGAACCTCAGATCACGCAATCCGAGAATCGTGCCGCTCTTGTACCGAAGAACTTCGATACAGATCGGACGTTGTTGCCTCAAACTTCGGTCGCGAGTCATGTTCCCTCTGGGCATCGCGAAGAATCGGCCGGTCGTGGATCAAAGTTTCCAAATTCAGGACTCAAGTGCACGGAGCTCCAGGTTGAGCGTCTAGAAAAAAACAAGAATGATTCTTGAATACGGATTGAAATCGTTGCGGAATCTCTGTCGAATGCTCTCGCATCGCATTCCGCTTGTCGGACCGAAACTCCCGACTCACCAAATCGAATCGGCCGCAAGTTACTCCGGTTTCCTCACTTCGTTCAATCGAACCCAAATGGTCCAATCAAGTTGAGTGTACTTTACGTACCTGTACATCGCAACCGAGTGAAGACGCGTGCAAACCGCTTTTCGCTCTCAATGAGTTCGGAACCGGCAACCGATTACCTCTCAGTGGTCCCCGTTCTTTTCGGATTCGCGCGGAAACAGCGAAATCAGAGTTGATTCTTCATGATACTGATCGGAAACCATCGTCCGCATAGCTGTGAAGCCGCAAGTGCACAAGTTGGAATCGTTCGAGATGCTATCACGGACCCGTTTTCGGATCCGATGCTGCTTTTTCGTACAAAGGATAGTTGCAAAGTGGCGAATCCGCAGATTGATCTACGGATCGATCCTTCCGGAGAACTTATCGCGAGAGCGACCTCCCGCGAAGATTTGAGAAGACTCGGGAGAATGTCTCCTGGAAGGAAACTGAAGCAATTTCACAAAGCAAACGCAAAGGGAACTCTGTTGTTCGTCGCATCGGGATCAGAGATGGCCAAACAAGAATCTATTGATTCCGCGGAACTCTGTTGAAACATTCTTCTCTCAGGATTCCTATGTCAATGTGGCGACGAACACGACTCCCCGAACGACTGTAGATGAGCCACGCTGTTTGTCATTCCGCGTGAGCGAGGAGCGCGACAAAACGAAATTGATTAGCCGTCCGGAATGAATCGCACGCCATCTAACTTTTGATTTATTTACAAACGACAACAATGAGCGATGCGAGTGCCGCATGATGCTCGCGAGCTTCTCAGCTGGCTTGCGACCGTCGAAACGACCCGAACTTTGAACGATCTCCCCAACTCCGATTGAGCTTTTAATAAATGGTTGCGCCCATGAAATTCAGGTCAATTCATTTAGGGCTGATCCTCCGCGTCTCTTGCACTTTCGGTTCGTGAGTTGGCGACTGTCTGAACCGGGAACCTTACGTTGCCATCGTTTGGGTCATTCTTGATCAATGATTCAACTTCTCGTGACACTTCCGGACACTAAACTCGGGTCGCCGGCTCCACTGGGGTTTCGAGGAGCTCGAAATCTGAGAAATAGATGCTTGATCGAACATTTGTTGATCCGATCGGAGCATTTGCTAGAAGGACGATCATGAACCGCCATAGTTTTCTATTCGAAACCGAGATCCCGTTAACCGCAAGAGCACGGGGTCGTCTCTTCGTATTTTCATCCGTTTCGGTTTGTTTGGTTCGAGAAGATTTCCCGGGTCTCCTTTAATCGAAACGAATTAAAAACTTGCTCGACGGCGGGGTAAGGTCTCTGAGGACCTTTTTAGCTCCCTCATATTTTAGCTTCCCACTTCAATTTCGTTCGCGGTCCCTGCCCTCGGCTTCCGGGGAGCGACCTTCTTGGCAGACGGGACAAAAAAAACTCCCGCCTTTCCTCCATCTATCCCACAATCTGTCTTGGCTGGCCCTTCAGTTCGCTTGTTGAACGCTCGCTCAACCTTTTCAGCTTCAAGTGTCGTGGCTCTCGTCATCAGACCGTTCGCCGTCTCATTTTTGAAGCGGCTGTGGCGAGATGAGAAATAAGCGGAAGAATTCCTCCGGAGAAAGCGTGCTGCGCTCTCTAACGAACAGCTGGAGAGCGCTTCACAATCGCTCGGAAATGTTTTTAACACCAACAAGGCTCCCTCGGATTCCAAGTAGGTAAATACGAGAGTTCTCCTCGACTGGGCATCCAGGACGACAGACGCGTCGTAAGCATTTATGGCTCCCTCCCTCGTTCTGCCGGTCCTTGGAGGTTTCCCGCGCGCACCCAATCTTGGGAGCAGCTTCCTGAAACGTTTGAAGGATGAACACCCTGGAAAAAAAAATGGCGTCATGTCAGCCAAACGTGAAAAACGATTCCACTCGCCGAAAGCAAGCTCGACTCCGATCAAGAAGCTCCACTCGATAATAATCATTCGCTAGCTCATATTTCCAGCGAGGAACTCTTCCTCCAAGGAAGCCATCTTCCCGAAAACCGGATCCAGGATATCCAGGAGAAGCCGATTCTCCTGAAATCAACGGAGTCAGAGCATTTCTTCGCGCTTAACACGAGGAGAAATCCGTACTCTTACTTTTTTCTGAAGAAATTTTTGGCAACGGAAGCTTCCAAACCTGAGCGAGTCATTAATGTCCGACCAAAGGGAACGCTCAGACAAATTGCGCCAGTGAAAAATCTCTCTTTTTTTTCGTGAATCATTTCCCTGCCGTAGTGTCTCTTCGATAGCGGTGAACGAGATTCTTCCAATTTGGCTGACGAAAGTCCGGTGCGTCGACTAGACAGCTGTGAGATGGTGGGGTTGGTTAAAAATTCATCAAGCTATCCATCCCACCAGCGTACTGGCGAGCTAAGCAAGCCGAGCTCCCCTCGGCCTTCTTCTAAGACCGGCTCCGATGTTCCCTAAAGAATAATTTCTCGTCCGCAAATCACGAAGAAACCTCGAAAAGTATGAAACGTGCGCTCCTCTCTTTCTCGCCGACTTAATCAAGCGCTCGTCTTCCGGAAAGTGTCGTCTGTCGCGAACCTTCCCAGCTTCCAGCGGATCCATCTGTTTCGTGAATCAATGAAGTTTCGAATCAACGATTCAAGATTCACGACGCCTGATTCGGCTCCAGCTCGATCAGGACGAGGGATCGAGGTTCGTTGGCTTCACTTTGACCGAACTGGCTCCGATTGAGGCAAAAAGACGAACTGAGCCGAGCCAATGAGCAATGTCTGAGTGAGCTTCATTCTGCGGCTTCTTTCAAGCGAAGCGGGAACAAGCCGCTCCGCCCCGGGCCTTACCCGCCCTCCGACTGTGCTCGGGGACGGTCGCCAATGAACGGACATTCTGCACGCAATACACCGAGAAGCCGGAGCAACATCCCACAGGAGAGACGGCCAAATCTATCTCCGGCTCGGGTGTTATAGGAACAAATCTTCAAATCGGAGCCATCGATACCTAATGTTTGTTGCTAAACCACTCGGTCGTTATTGCGATTTCGAATCCCGGGCAAGTCGCTGAATCTCCACCACAACGATCGCTGTTCGGCTTCGTTGAACACGAGAAAGGATATCTCGCTCTCGTCACCGATTGACGACCACCAAACCCAATCCTGGAAAATGCGATCAATCTCTTGGAAATATCCGTGATATCTGTTCTCTGCTTTCACTTCGAATGTGTGTAGGGTCGGATCGATGGCGTGGAGGCGATACTACATCCACTTACACCGAGAGACACTCTACTTCTATGAAGCCAGATGAAAAGACATCTCGAAAATTATAATTTCGCATTTACAGCTGATATCGATCCAGGTGAGAAGAAGTCGTCGAGTCAAAACTCGAAAATTAACCTGCTCCCCTGAGGAGAAAATCGAGAGCCGTGATCGACAAAATGAACAAATCGAGTCCACGGTGGCCGAGCGAGGACAACGTCAGCAGCCGCAGCATCAACACCGTCACCACATGGATCAGTTAAGCGCGAATTCGCTTAAACAATAGAATCAGCGTTCAGGCTTCAACGCTCACAATAGAAGAGCAATTAAAGCGACCATGGAAGCGAGCGCGGAAGACATTTGTTGCGGCTTTGTTGTCGCTCTCGGTCACTCCCGACCGGCATCTCTGGCCGCTCGTTCGCATCCAACGCAGCTGTTGTTCCTTATGAGAGGAACACTTGCCGCGTTGTTCGTCGCTCTGTCCGACGGGGGAGCGCTGCATCTTCTCCTGCTGTCGTCTGCAAAGACGATGGCCCGCTTGTCGCTGTTGTTGCTGCACCGCCGACAAGGACATGGCTTACTGGTTTGCATGCGGCGACGGAACGCTTCGTCGACAAGTTCGCTCGCTCACAGACTCCACTGCAGAGAGCAGCGAACCAAAGGCAAATAGACCGCGACCGCTCTCGAAGGAAGGCTCGCGGTGTCAAACAATTGTCCTTTCCGGGAGGCTCGAACCCCGTAGACCGTGGATTCCGATATGAAATGAAGGTCGTTGGCCCATTAGTGAAGCAAGGAAGGAACAGGAATCGGAATATCCGTCTGGAACTCGATTCGATCTCATCATTTTCGTCGAAATCAACTTACTCTTTGGTTTTGCGTTCAGAAGTTTGAGCTGAGGATCAACTTCTGACGGAGTTGAATCAGACGGCGTGCAATCAGCAGATTGCGCGTAACTTGACGAAAGAATCAAAGGAAGTCAGCCGTGCGACGCGACGTCAGGAAGTGTGCTGCAACACAGGAGAAAGTTCAGCGGGAAAGAAGAGAGGAATCAAGATATGATGACGTCGACGTCGTCGGCGAACGAGGAACGACGACGACGACAGGACTGAGACAAAACTAAGACGATAAGAAAGTGAGAGCATGCTACCAAAACGGAAGAGAGCATAACAGGATCAAGTTGAGATAAGTGGATGAAAAGAGAACGGGTGAAGTGACATTACCGACAACAGCGACAACTACAACAACAACAACGATTTCAACATCAGCTGCCAACACCGGAGCGTGAAAAGGCCAATGACTCCGAACGAGGAACGAGTTGAGTGGAGGTGAAAAGCCAAGAGCGGAACTACTGCACTACCTAACCTCGATTCTATGGAACAGAGTTCGCTTCCATGCTACTCTTGTTAGTGGAGTTATTTTCGGTGTAATCGTGCTTGTTCGCGTTTCGTGGTTTGATATTTCAAAAATGTGATCGTCATAATATGCTGGTTAGAGGTTGTTAATGTTTGCGTCGTGTTCTCGGTTGCAGACCACTACATTTATACTCAAACAAGCGTTCACACGGGAGTCTAACCGCGGATCACGCGCTTCCAATTAACAAAAACGCGACCTTCATGGCGGGTTGAGGGCCTCGTTGGCTCAAAAAATACCCATCGACTTTTCGAAGAATTCTCGAGACAAGTTCACACAAAAGAAAGAATCGGTCCGCCTTCACGACAGGGACGACGAATCAAATGTGCGGAGACGGCGTTGTGTGCGACATTCCTCAAGTTGTGGGCATTTCGCTCGAGCGATCCACTCGCTGTTGCTGGCCTGTTGCCTTCGTTTTCTCGTGCAGACCGAGCAGGCCGCCCGCCTGCTTGTCCATCCAAGGCCCGGTCAAGTTTGCGCGAGGTCATCACTGGAAGCAGTTGTACATTAGTTAGCGAAGTAACGGCTTTTCCCGGAGGACTCAAGAAAGCAGTGCAGATGCTGGCGCCCAAAATCAAGCAAACGAGAACCGGAACCGGGACGCATTGGTTCTTGCCGTCGTCATCGTCGGAGAGCTGTTTGATCAATACGTGCTTCGGATGCAATCTCGAACGCGAATCGTCCTCGTCAAATGCAGATGCACAGCAAATCAGTCAAAGTTGCGCAAGCCTTCCACGAGCGACCGAACCGTCAAAACATCGCAAGCTATGCTCATAGCACGAATCAAATATCAAAGAGGTTGCGCAACTCGAGCCGTACTAACCGACTTCTAAAGTGGAGAGAGTAATCACATGGATCGAATGTCAGTGTGCGCGAGCTGATCCGAAACGCGTTCGTCGCTGTCGTAGATCAGGCGCGGACGACAACAGACGCAATACACGATTACAGGTGTTGCATGTGATCACAGAATTGTACTCTCATTAGAAGTTGCCGGGAGCTCCGCTAACAGAAGCAGTGATTCGATTGAGGACGACAAAATGAGAGCTAAGGAGTACATGAGCTGCTCTGTCGCTTCCTTCGCTCGGCTGCTTCTCGTAATTGAGATGCGACGAGGGAGACTCGGTGGCTGACTGACGGTCTGTCTAGAGTTGTCTGCTTGGCGTACAAACATATATAGATGCACACACACACACACACATAGCCGAAACAATCTCTTTGGCGAGTTTGCTCGGAGGTAACAAGTCTCAATGCGGCGCCCCGCCTGGAGGAGCATGTCCGCCTCCCGAGAAGGGAATCGGGGAAAACAATTAACTTTATATACAGCCGAGAATCCGATGTTGCTCTAGCAAGTGTACCACCTGGAGCAAAAGAAACTATTTATGTCTCTTCGTACATCTAGTTTCACATTTGGCTCGGTGGCAATAGTCAATTAACGTCGAGAGTGCAGCTCGTGTTGAGTTAGGCATTCATGAGGTTCCCATCGACTGACATCGTTTCGCATCGCGTGAATTTCGCATTTTCCGCAAAGGTCGGCGGAAATTCACGGTCATGAAAGAGGCGCTTCTCAAGATCTTCCTCTCAGATGATTTCGGGACCGGACCCGAAGTGAATATGAAGCAGCATCAGCGCGAACTCGACGATTCCGTTCTTTTCCCCAAGAGAGTCACCCGCGAATCGGATCCAAAACTTTCCTAAGTCGAGGAGTGTTTCCATCCTGTTCTCGAGACCTGCGACCAAGGGAGCCGTGCGTCGAAGAAGGTTGGCCACCGCTTCCCCAGAAGACAAGGAAAAACAGAGCACGAGGTGAGGAAACAAGCCGCCTGGAATGAGAGAGCGACGAAATCGTGGAGCTCCCGGTAAACTCGCGGAAGAAAGTCCTTGACGCGAGGAATGAAACCTTGTTCACGGCTCGCTTCTCATCAAGGCCACGAGCGATAAAGAAAACAAAAAGTATTGCTCGCGAAGTTGGCCGACAGTTCACTACTAAACCCAGCCCGACGTGTTCATGCTTATATTAAGGAGTTGACCACGTCAAGGTCACGTGATAGAAGCGAATTGCTGTCCGCTTGATCCTTGTTAGGGTTGTTCTTCACGTACGCGAACTGATGCAACTGGAAGCTATCTAGCTGATCGAATTACACACCAGCACAACCTCACAGAGACCAAGACAAACGGCCTCACAACCACGCAAAGATAAACTCGAGCCGGAGATGCTGGCCGACTACAATTGGTTAATCGTACCTTGTCCGACCATCGACTTTCCATCAATAGAGAATCGTAGCCTTTCTTTCCGAACATTCTTCGATATTCTCCGAAAGATCGTTCCCAAGAGAGAGGTTTGACGAAGCTGTCTTCTTCGGCTTGAGATGAATTCTGATCTGTAGGAGGCCGACCCATGTTGGGAGTCTTGTCAAAGACGAGGTTTTCAACGCCCTCGTATGACTCCGAACTTCCTCGAGGAGCTCCATAAAGTTTTTGATTTCTATCTCCCTGCCGAAATTCCCCGTTTCGGGACCGCTCGATTCTCTTGATGACTATTCCAATCACAACACGGAATCTACAGATCAATCCTTCGTCTCTCCGAAAACTTGATTCGTTTCCAGATAAATGTCTGCTTCTCCGCTATCGGAATAGATGATCACGAATGTTTGGATGGATACTTTGTCGATCTTCTTTCACATCTTGTCTTACATTCTCCGTTCGTTGACCAGTCGCTCTCTCTCCGCTTCGGATTTCCAGATACAAAATGGACACACTCGGTCGCGACCGACAAATCCACCAGAGATTTCGATTCTAGAGAAGTTGACGTAGAGCAGCAGACGGCTTCCGAGCATTTCCGATCTCCTGACAGGACTTGAATCCTATCAGGAAGAAAGGATCGGATTCTATCGGGAAGGACATGTGGCTGCGACACCAAAATCCCGACAAGGAATTCCTGGAGATCTTGAGCATTGTGCCATGATTCATCACTAGAGCTTGGAAGTTTAGGCATTAATCATTTTTGAACCTCCATCAATCAATATGAATTGATGGATATTTGGTGAAATAGTGCCTAATTATTCCAGCGCATGACTTTGTTGGCCGAATATCATCAAAGTAATCAACCTCCGATCAATTTATCCATGGATTGATGGAGGCTGATTAATGAATGATGACTGAACTTCCAAGCTCTATTCATCAATCGCATGGATGAATTGATGGAGGATCGACCTCATCGATTATTATATTCGCCCAAATACGACATTGGCTGAAACAATCAGGCATCATTTATCCATATTTCCATCAATTCATAGGAATAGATGGGGGCCCCGAGGACATGATTATCGCCTAATTTTCCCACGTTACTCACGAGGGTTCCTGGCCGATGACATCAAGGAGATCTGAAGTTCCATTACATCAGAGTTCCTAGATCTTCGGTTTGTGTCCGGAACATTATTTGTAGAATGGCTGGAACAGACGTGTTGAACAAAACGAGGAGATCACTGTCGTATCAGAGTGCTTCACCAAACTGCGCTTAAGTGGCCCCTGGAGTGAGCGCTGCGTTCGACTGACAATGGCACACTGTCGCGCTTCGATCGTCGTTCAGTTGTACCTCATTTGCTTCGATTTTGTGCTTATTCGTATTCCTGTTTCCATGCAGGTGTATGTTCTTTTGTGTACAACAACAGATACAGCAGTCAACGAAGTTTCATCGCGAAATGCCGACGAGACCGCCGCGCCGTCGCTAGGCCAAGCGACTTTGTAAGTGCGTCATCAAATCGCCATGATTTCACTTTTTACGCGAGGTCGCATATTCTCCTCGAAGCCTCGAAAGATCTCGCTCGAGTTGGTTTATGCTCTGTTTGCGCTTTGCTCCGTCGATCAGTCACAATGCATGTCGACCCTTGACCCATAATCCTCGACGAAAAGCAAGAAGAATGCGCGATCAAATTCAAAGAAGCCACTGAAGGGGCGATTTGCAAAACTGCCAAAACGCTAACGTCCACAACAACAACGTCAGCGGGTCCGAAGCGCCAAGGAGACCGCAAGGACGATGTCGAGGACGACAACAATGGTCGAAGCCGACAGAACGCATGCCCAACAATAACAGAACATTTGTTCGGTCGTTGGCTGCGACCGAAACCGGAAATTAGTCCCGTAAAGTACTTCCGGTTTATGGCAGTCATAACTTAGGACGATCCCGAGTGCGTGGATCAACGCTATTCGGTGTCTACTGGATTTGCTCGGCGTGAAATTTGCAGTAAAAAAGTTAATCCCATTCCGCCGCGTCCCTCTCCTCATTTTAACGTTCGTCTCTTGGACAACGCGCAGTCTCAGTTGATGCAAACAGATTTTCATCAAATCGACCGCGACTTCGTCCAACGAGGATCATGGACACGCTCCCTACGGACCCGAAGCATGGGGGTCAAGGGCCCTGTCTCGCCACCGTAAACATTTCCGAGTCCGAACGGTTATTTTCTAGAGATGTCTGTTGAGGCTGAATCTTTCATTAACAATAATCGAAACTAGTTCCTCGAAGCTGAGATGTTCCGCGACATTTCGATATTGTTTCCGCATCACAATCGAAAACATTGTTCCATCTTGCCAGTAAAACGAATATTTTGCGAGATATTGCGAAATATCCATAAATTCCAATTCATCATCCTTGAAGTTGGAACTCGACGGAATCTGGTGGACTCTAGATCCTTTCTGGTTGATTAACTGGAGGCGCACATTTTAAATATGATCCACACATGAATTGGAACGCCTGATGTGGGAAGACGAAGCTTTGTCCTTCGTTCACCTTTGAACTTCAGGAAAATACCCACCCGGGTCAAAAGGAGCTAGAGTGTATATATATATACAACAGGCCCAGTATAGCCGCAGTAGCAAATATACTAAAAGTTGAGTTTCACCACTCGCAGCGGAAATAGCCTTGTCGCCCTGAGGCAGCGCTTGGAATGGCCCACGTAGTTCAGTTGCTTCTCGTCTCATATTCATGATCTCATACCTGAAGTGCCGGCTCATTACAGCGTCTCGGAGAGCTTTCTGCGTGCCTCCTCGGCCAGACACGAACTCTGTGGATTTGTTTGCCGCCTATAGTTTGGGGTGGATTCATACGAACAGCTCTCGATCCAACTGAGTTTTCCTCCAAAATCTGGCAATGGATCGAGAACACCAGACTTCTGGCATTTCCGGCGTCACCCGCTTCATAGACATCATGCTCATCGTAGAAACGGGAGTTAGCGCCCATTTGTCTGGCGGATTTTCGCCACGCCACGCCTTAATAGATGCAACGAGCAACATGGCCGACCCGGTAATTATTCTAGGTCCACGTTTCACGCTTGCGACACGTCCTCTCAGGATGGCATAAGCCGTGAGGGGGAAATGAGAATTATCACTCCTTCGAGTATGGCTTCCGTCTCCGAGGCTCCAATCGTTGTGCGTTTGCGGCGGAGGCATGAGCCCCCTCCGAAACTAGAAATAGTCCATGAGTTTTCCGGTGCATTCTCATCACTTTGGTTGGAAGAAACTCTTGATATTCGATCACTGAGTCCACTCACATGTTTGGCACGTCCAACGAAAAACTATTCTCACGACCGACATTCGAATCAATCGATGCGCGGAACTCTGGGCGATGCAAATCCGTTTCGCGTCGAGGTCACGACGATCATGAGTCTGGGGTCGAATCAAGAAGGGGATCACTACTCACTAGATTCGCGCAATGTACGAGATTGCTTCGAGGATCTTGGATTCAACATTGATAATAATCATGTGCCACCAAATGCAGGTCACCGATCGAACATCTCGACACCGGCTCGACGGTTGCGAAACACGACCTCGACTCCTGTGCGACGATTTCCTCTTGGTGAGGTTGCTAGAATGTTTTCAGAGGACAGGTTTGAGACGATTGTCCCGCGTTTGAGATTGACGAGATCCCCATTCAATTGGAGATGAATTTGGGTGAGGAGAGTTGAAAAGCACAATTTCGTGTTTCGGATGAGGAGGGCTGTCATCAGAGTGTCGTCTTACTACGAGCCAACATTTGCATATGTATTAGGAGCATGGGATTGAAGAGAAGAGGGACTCCAGGAACGGAAGAGAGGATAGAAGTATTCTTTAACAACAATTTGCCGCCAAGTAAGCTTGCTCGGGCTCGAGTCGTCCGCCTCGCTGCGTTCCTTCGCGACGGCTAGCCGGTCCACGGAACGAGGGCCGCGAGGCCACTCGAATGTGAACACGAGACCTGCTGCTTTGAAAGATAGGAGAACTTGACAGAGCCGAGTGATTTACACCAGAGCCTCTGCGCGCGCCGTCTCCTGAATCCTTCTCCTTGAATTCGCCGGAAGATGATCTTGAGTAGAGAGAGAGATGGAGGGAAAAAAACAAACAGCGAAACGCCCTGAAGTGAAAGAAAACACAAACACCGACGCAGTCAGATTTTGATGCGCAGTCAGAGTTTCCTGAGAGAACAACTTTCGAGTCCACTTATTCCATTCCTCACCGCTGTCAAACAGGGAGCGAATGTCGTTTCTGAGACGAGGGAACAGTCCGAAAAAATTAAATTCACACTTGCGTTCCTCGTGTTCCCTTAGCGTCACACCGAGCCACTTCCCGGAATGAGAACGGGAAGCGGAAGAATGTTTCTTTTTTAACTCCTGACGCACGAACTTCCGGCTGCGAGGCGCTACTCGAGCCAGAGACAGAAGGCAACATCGAAAAACATTCCGTACATACAGGCATGGCAGTGGACGGATCGGAACACTTGTTGCGCTAAGCCTTTTCGCGATAGCGGTGGATTTTTGAGAGTGCGCAAAACTTCGATGCAAAAGGGGGGCGATCATGTGATTTCCCCTGTATCTTCCTCCGATTGCATTTTTCACAGGGACACGGGCGGGCGATTGGAGCTTCGAAGAATTTTCAATTGATATANGAAGATTGTTTGTGCGTTCCATGCTCTAGTTCTGATGATCCTCTTGAGGATGCTTTTTATGAAACAAAACTCGACTCGAGCGCTCTCGGCCTACTTCTCCGTTGATAGTGAAGATTGGACCCTCGAATCAGCGCTGCGGGAACGGTCATGAGAGCTTTCGAGTATCTCACTTTTCTCAGGGTCTGTGGAAACCCGTTTTGATCGACCAACGAGTATAAATATATATACATATAATATATATTATATATATTTATACAATATATATTAGATTATAAATATATATATACAATATATATATATAATATATATATGTATACATATACATATAAATATGACCAAAGCTCTTCTCAATGAACAACATCATTATCTAGTCAAATCATTGACAGGATTGTGAAATAAACCATTCTATTCTATTCTATATTTATACTCGTTGGTCGATCAAAACGGGTTTCCACAGACCCTGAGAAAAGTGAGATACTCGAAAGCTCTCATGACCGTTCCCGCAGCGCTGATTCGAGGGTCCAATCTTCACTATCAACGGAGAAGTAGGCCGAGAGCGCTCGAGTCGAGTTTTGTTTCATAAAAAGCATCCTCAAGAGGATCATCAGAACTAGAGCATGGAACGCACAAACAATCTTCGGCTCATTACCCGTTCAAAAAGACCAAGATCAGCTTCTCTCAGGCTGGAAAAGTTTCGGAAAACCTTGACCTATCATTCCTGGCTCTTTGAAATTCACTCGAGCTGCACTCATCCCGAGCCAATTGTGTGCTCGTGTACTAGCAGCATGGTCCGCCGAACCCATGGGGACCGTGTTGTTCGTTCGCGTGTCTGTATTTAATTGAATTGCTATCGAAATATATGTACTTGACGCTTGCTCGCTGGTCGACCATGTCAGCATCACCGTTGATGAAGGCTGGAACCTATGCGAGGATGCTGGGCTGCATCCATGACATCCAAGACGCCCGAGGCATCATTGCAGACGACCAGCTTTGAGCTTTGATGAGAAAGCTCCAATTAATCCGAGCCCCCAGGCCGGACCCAAGATTAAACTTGATTTATTCGACTCACACGGTCGAAGCCGCGCGTTCAAACGCACACGAACGGATACATGGGCACGCGCACAATGTACACGAACGATATGTATTCGTCCAATCCTCCGGATAATTACTAGAATAATTGGCACCGCTGATCGAAGTCACAGAGTCACAAATCCACGCTTAATTCTCTTTCAACACCTTTTTTTCGCATAGATTCTCCCTCCCTCCCTCCCTCCCTCCCTGCAACTCTGTTCTCTCTGGAAACGGAAGCGTTTGCAGAAACTCCACCCGAACTGGTCGGGAAGCTTAATTGGAGTAATCCCTCGTATTTTCCAAGCTCACATCTGTCGAATTCATTCCGCCTCGGACGGAATTTCACAATCACTCGCCTCCTCAGTTGGAGATTGAACTAGGCAGGTAGAATTATATCCTATTCTTTGCTGCGTAGTCTCGACCGGCGACTGCTCAAAGAAACAAAAACTCTCAAAGTCCCCTCGATCGGACCGGAAAACATCCTTCAAGCTGTTTTTACCTCACCCACGTGTAGGAGCTGTACTTATCCGAATCACGAGGCCATGTTGAAGTTCGATTGGGCGGCTTCTCGAATTCACCTTGACACTCGAGGTTCGACACCCGATCGCCACGGCAAATGAGGCCAGTGGCCGCGCGTGCAAGATCGACCTTATGATCGTTTTCGAAAACTCCGTAACAGCCGCCGTCCGTGAACCGAATGTTCCAGCATCCAAGATGACTATTCTGCCTGTATCTTGGGTATCAAGAATTCAATTCACGAAGAGAGTAACGATTGTAGGGAACACGCTTACAATTAGACCTGATATCCCGTATCATTATTCACGGAAAAATTCCGGTCGGCGGAATTACGGGAGAACAATCCAGTGACGAATTTTTGCCATCCAATGCTAGAGCTTGATCGGAATGACTTTTCTTGAACCGTAATAGGGATTTGGGGAATGTCGATTTCGTCATATGTATCACGAAAAAAAAATCAAACAAATCACACAGAAATGACAATCACTACAGACCCTGTGCGATAATCCCCCGTGAGTTTTTCAAGAATGCCTGTACGGAAAGTGTGCCGATCATCCCGACCGACGCCAGGTTCTCATCTTTGAAATCAAAGCCACTTCTTCACAATTTGAGGAGATCAAGGCCCTTCTGGCCCTCCCCTGGTTACGCTTCGCCATGTATCCCGAAGGGCGTCGATATAAGAACGAAAGTGTGACGGAATGTAGGTGAACAGGAGGTGAGGTGGACGTCGCGACGCGTCGCTGGGAACGTGAGGAAGGTTGAGATACGGGTTGCGCGCCGACGTCGTGTCATGGAGCGGAATTCACTGTTCATATATTACCACGAGGTTTCCAGTGTTATGTGTATTATTTTATTATTTCTAGCGTATCGGAGATTTTCATGCATATCCTGCGTTGGATCCCATCGACGCTGTCTGCTACAACTGATAGAACTCGTCGAGGATCTGGTCTCTGAATATCCCTCAGAACGCCTACTCTACCGCGTAGTCTCCTGGGGATTCTGTGGACCCTGCTGCGGGACCCTTGAATGAACCGAAAAACGCCCTGGGGTACCGCGGAACCCAGATTGGGAACCCCTCCTCTACCTTGGGGAAGCGATGGGAATCCTGGAAATTTCACGGTAAAATGTCGCCTAGATTACTATTACGACAGAGCGGAGATATCCAAGTTGTCTGAGCGGACTGAAGGAAGTTGTCTGAGTGCAGACTCGAGTAGCCACGTCGACTCGTGGAACCACATTCACGAGCAGCAGGTGTGTCTCTTGACGTCATCGGTGGTGGAACTGACGACGTTCTCCCGTCATGAATGTCTTGTTAGGGTGGTTCCTGCGACAATTTCGAAATACAGCGAATTATGTTCCTACAAATACCTTGACATCAACATCGCTTGCGACTGTTTTGAGGAGTCGATCATACATCGCATTGTTATCCTGGAAAATCAGTCGATTCTACGAGTCCAATGTGTTGGTCGTTGACAGAAAATCGCTTCGGGTGCCTGGATGGCTCTTTTGGAAATCCTTCTCTGCCCTCCACCAGCTCACCAGTCACGTTGTCTTTCCACCGGATCACTGATCCATCCGGTTGTGAGCTCATTGCCAACTCAGCTCAGAGCGATTCTCTTTCTTGAAGTCAAAATTTCCGAACGATTCGCGACTCTTTCAAGACTGACTGAAAATAAGAAAATCTTGAATAGAAAGGAATAGTTTTTGTTTGGATTCAGATCCCGCGGGCTCGACTCGGACCGTGAACATCATTTGCTGCTCTGCTGAACTGTTGGAAAAGGAATGAGACTTCTTGGAGACCTGAATCCTCTCGCGAACTTTGAGCGGCACCTCCACCCACCCAAGCACTGCGCACGTTCTTATCGATCTCAGGCCATCAACGTTTCGCGGCCGGCCATTCACTGAGTCGTGGACGGTTTGTCTCTGCGCCGTTCGCTTTCTATCTCTTCCGAACGGATCGTTGGACGAAACGTAATTTGGTTAAGTCAGCCTTCTTCCGAGCGTCTACCGGATGGATATTGGCAAACCTTACGAGGATCAAAAGGCCGTTGAGAAAACCTGCTGCCAACCCTCCTGTTTGCCTGCCTGACCGCCCGCTCGCCTGTCAACCAGTCAGCCGACTGTGAGGCCTATCTTTTGGCAACGACCAAACGAAATCGCGAAAGGCCACTTTATCTGGAGCCACTCCGGGGCCGGACTTGATCCCTGGGGAATTCCGATGTTGGTCGTTTCGATGTGTCGCATGCATTCCTCCCTTAAGGTATTATAGAAAGTCGCCGCTTCCGTTTATACGCATCGACCTTCATGATATGTCCTCGCAACGAGACCCGGCAACCGTTACTCGGAACAAAACGAAGAACTTCGCAGAACCTATCGAGATTCTTGAAGATCCCGAGGATTGCCGGATTGGATCATCTTTGATTGCGGACGATCCTCGATCTGCGCGAAAATATCCCAAGACAAGCGACAACTTAATCGATCCGTCATGAGACGGGTTATCCATGAGGAATGAATGTAGATGTACAACTTGAGCTCTTTGAGATGAGAGGAAAGAAAAGATGGCAAGTGATTGGGGACATCGCCCCTTTTCGGTAGACCATGTCTTGAAATGTCCACCCTCGAGCACAAACGCGAAAAGAGGAGAAATCTGTCACCGAAAAACCACGCAGAGTCTTTTATGCAAATCACCGGAAGAGACAGTAGATTATACAATATGAGCACGAATCCTCCCATCCGTCGGAGCTTCATTCGAATAATTCATCATCCCCGCAACGACTTCGGCACGTCCTGAATATGTTTTCTCCGTATCTGAGTGAGAATCCCGAGCTACGATCTGTAGTCGAAACCTCGGATGCCTTGGGGTGAATCCCGGTCATCCGGAATCCCGTAACGCTTCTGGTCTCCTCTGTCTCGCGCGATCTTCCCGCCAAAACAGCGGCCGATGACCAGATAGAGATCCCAAAAAGCGGGACACTCTGGTGCCTGGGAGCACTTGCCAACGTATCGTCGGTCGTTGTAAAGGCGAGCGTTGTTGAGCGGAAATGACCAGCTGATACTTCCTGCTCGGCTGACTGCCCGTCTGCCCGCTCAACAGCCATATTTTAGCGGTGAAGCCACCGAGTCCGCCGAGTGAGGCTGTCAGCTTTGCGGGCGAGCACGAGCCTAACGAGGGATTGTTATGGAAAGAGCCCGGAGCGTGAATGACGAAACGCGAGTAGTTCGGGTTTCCGTTTTGACTGGCAAGATTGATGAAATCTGATATAGACCGTAAGTCTGACTAGGGAGGGTGGTAGCTGCCAGAGCCGCAAAAGCTGAAAGAGCTCCGACGGTAGCTCTGATTCCTCCGAGGAAAGGCCGCCCACGAACAAGAGCGCGAAAAAGCTTTTAATTGGCTTATGCATGGAGTTGAGTTACCGGATCAAAGTCTCATTGTATCGAGCTTAGCAGCAGCCGGAAACCCGATTAGACGACGATCGATAAACTGAACACGACCGAGGATCTTTTTCGCTCGACCTACATACTACACCTATTAAACATATCTATCCTCCCGACCGTGTCCTGATTCACCCGCGCGGGCTCCCGAGGATCTACTGTTCCTCCGTTTCACTATCGTTGGCTGCTCGCTCCGTTGATCTATGCTGGTCGCCGCCAGGAGTCTCTCGAAAAGAAGATCTCAGGGTTTTTTGTGACTACCAGTAGCTCATCCTGCTGTTTCTCTCGATTTCGACATCATTCTTGAGAAACCCCGGCCAGCACTATCGCTTCGAGAGCTTTCCGGGTGAAAGAAGTATAGCATGCCTGCTCTGGATCAATATCTATAAGAAACCTGAGAAACTGGCAACAATTATGTTCAAGAATGCGTCCTTTTGCTTCGACAAATTCTTTGCTGGACATGGGTTCGTTAGTTGATCGAGATCGTTTGCAGGAAATCAGGAAGAATTCGCGTTTTTTTTTCGAGCAAAGTCGAAACGTGTGGGGAAATTGCTTTCCCTCCGTTGCAGAGTGGGAGAATTCTGAGAGACGCAGAACGCCGGAATGGTCGAGGGAATCGAATTTATACACGGACCGATTCACTGGAGCTGCTTGCTAGAGGGAACACACGATCTACTTCGAGAATACAGTCGAAGATGCCGCGAACGCAACACGATCGGAGCCAGAGTAGGAGTTCGTGGAGAGGCGCGTTCGTCAACTTTTTCGACGTCTGTTCAAAGTCTGTTTTTCTCTTCTCGTTCGTTGGAGCGCGGAGATACGGCTTCGAAACTTATCGACACGGATTTAGAAAGTTTTGAAGAACAACGCATCCACTGCGCAAATGGTCAGAGCTGAAGCGTTTTCGTCCTTATTCCCGTCTGCGGCCGCTGTTGCCCTCCATCGAGCTCGCGCTCCAGACGAGCAGACGGCGGCCAGACGCTCGCGGTCTGGATTATTTTGCAATTTGCGCTTTATCGTTAGCAGATTGTCGACCATTCCTGGTTCATGATCTGGGGAAGTTCCGGCTATTAGCTCGAGGCAAATGAACAAACGGACATCTATCGCTGACGTCTTCCCGACACGAACGAGTATCGATTCTACTCGGCATCGGCTTATTCTTAGTTTACGGACATAGAGTCCATTACGGATTAACATCAACAGTTTGCTCGCAATTAAACGGTCATCCGTCTCACTCGAATAGACGTGGCCGATTCCGTTACAGCTCCATTTCAACTCGAACATGTCGATCATGATCAAGACAACCCGCATGGACAAACTAATGGATTTCCCCCTGCTTGCGAGACAAGGATCGAGTCGACGAAGTGGGCAAGCCTCAAGGAGGTTCATATTGAACACTTGCGTATACATTATAGAGAAGATCACAAGTGGAGAGAGAGTCCGAAAAGGATTCGGATCCTGAATCCTGCCGGTCCTGAAACATGAGATAGTCTTGTTTTGGACGTGAAACTCCCTCAAATCACCGGCGGACGTTTGACTGTCAGGAGAAATTGTCAACTTTGTGACATCACAGCTTTGAGAGTTCTCAAGCGAGCGTGTTGCTACGTAAGTTGGGTTTGAGGTGGAATGTATCGGATCGAGACCAGAATCGCAATCGGTAGCGGTTTCGGCAACCTCACTTATCGCATCTGTTCTTCCATGGGAATTTGTGAAATCGCGTTCTGGGGAAGGGAGGATTTGCGGACAGCTTCCTCTCTAATGCAGTTCATTGGCGACTTTAACGTCAACACAACTGGAGAATCTTTATTCCCATGAGCTTCTTCAAACGTCGCGTGCTTCCACGTCTTCATCAACTCCGAGCTAGATCAAGAGATTTAGATTCAAATCCATCTCGCATCGTCAAGAAGTGCGTTTTAGCACTGCAACACGCGCTACGATTAGAGTCCCCGCTAATCGGCCGTGGCGTCGCCCCTGACCATCGGACATGTCGATGTTTCAAGGTCTCATGCCGAGTGAGTGTCGTGAACGACAAAGGCTGCCCCTAACTGGAGGGGAGGACGCAGCGTCGAACCAATTTCAACTCGGAGACATGTCAAGTGTTAAGACGGAGCCGTAGAAACTATTTAAGCTCACATAATATCTGAGCGAAGAACATCCCGACGTGGAGAATTCTCAATTCTTCGTCGACAACAATTTGCAACAATTCACAAGTTGCGAGTCATGTTTTATCCGTTCGAGGAGAAGGAGACACTGATGCTTCTGATTGAAGGGAACCAAGTTGCGCGTCTCAGGAGATCATCCCCAGCGCAGATCCGCGACAGAGAGTCGTGCGTTCGATGCCGTCGCAGGAAGCACGCAAGGATGCCTCAATAGCGTGCCCATCGCATTACATCTTTTGCGACGAACGCGCGTGCAGGTTGGTATCGACCGGAGTATTTTCTCTTTTTCTTCGCATTTGAATATCTTTCCCATTGTGAAGTGATATTCCGCCTGAATTCAAATCGGCTTTGCGTTCTGTTGAAAGAGATTAGATCCAAAATATTAGTGGCTGCCTGACTGACTGCATGCTCGCTCGCTCGCTCGCTCGGGCGCTTCAAAGCTGAGCTGCGCGTTTCGAAGCGGCTCTCAAACTCCCGAAAAATCTCTGAAAAGTTGGAAGTTGCGCTCGTTTCAGTTCATTCGAGACTCGGATTTTGTCGACATTGAGTTCTCCACATTTCAAATTTGGACTCTATTTCAACTTGGTGGCTAGGCATTCACGTTCCATTCATCAGTGGGCCCGACATTCAAAGTGGATATTTTCAGTTTCAGCTCTTTCTCTGTCTCGAACCTTCTTTGAATTCTTTTTTTGTTTTTTGGCATACAGATGACATGCTCATTGCGTGCTTCAAACTGTTGACTCTGAATTTCCGCAGAGAGGTTGCCGATTATGTTTGTGCGGACCTGGCGGTTCAAAGAGAGTCTACCAGACTGAAACGAAGTCCTAATTATCCAACGACTCATTCATCTGGAATGTCGCTGTACGTTTGAATCTAATTGAATATTCAAGAATCTTTCGGTCAATCCACGATGAGCCCACAGTCGCTTGATGTCAACGAGATCTCGGTCGAAATCTTCATGACTTTACCAAGCCGTTCGGCAACAATGTAAACCTGATTTCCGTTCGGGGTCAACGTCCAATCGAACATTCAGACGTAAATGCCAGGGGATCAAAGTAGATATTCGAAACACCAGATGCAGTCATCAACCATTCCATTCAGATTCTCTCTGTCTCCCCACGATTCAAGGACAAATACATTCTCAGGAATCGTCTGCTCGAAGTACGGGATCTCCGGAAGAAGTTTCCATTTGGAGAATTTCGTCTCTCGCACAGGTTGGTGCTCGAATGAAATTCGGAATTCCAGGTAAATCCTGCTCAGGAGGAGAGTCCCTTATCCCTCGCAGAATGCAGATTTGTTCGAGCCTGAGGCGCAGCGAGAGACTCTCAGATTGGGAAACGCAGATTATCTTCGTTTTGAAGCTCGGATAAACTTCGCAGAACGGAGGATACGGCTTTGCGCGTAGGCTCCTTAAATTTGTCTCGCTCACAACGCCGGCCTATGTCTCGAGTTGTCGCTTGTCTAGCTCTGTTCCGCCAGCTGAGTGTTAATCCTGTTCAGACAAGTTGTTCACTGACTGAGTAATGAAATGTCTCCCTGCTTTATGCAAACTGTCGGCCAGCCAACAAGCGCTGTGTTCTGCCTGCCAACCATCTTGAGCTCGCGCGGTAGATTTTCCACCGGTTTTCGAGTTCCTTTCCCCTCTCAGACCAAAAACAGTGTCGGAAACACACTTGTTCGTCGCACGGCAGCGAAAATTGTGGTCTTCTTAGAGGGAGGACACGTCGCATAACCTCAAGCTATTTCTTTTTCCATCGAGGAACGACCTGGAACCTCGGAATTCAGGGTGTCAGGACGTCCGATTCAACCGAACTGTTTTCCGGCGATCCTTCGAAACCATTAGCTATTTGTTTCGTACGAGCAGACGACCTACACGACTCGCAGCGACTGTCAACTATTGCTCCTCATTTCCGTCGGGAGAAAAGCCGTTGCACGCATGGGACGTACGTGCATGATCGCATTCCGTGCAAAAAACCATCACACTTAGTTCAGTGGAGCGCTTTCCCAGTCGCCCACAAGAATGAATGCCGCCCACAGATCCCTCGTCCGCGTTTTCCATCCGCTTCGAGTATGATGACGCCCGGGACACCTCTCAGGTCCGGATGACTCTTTGAATTTTCCAGTGGTAGATAGAATCTCGCCGAAAATTGCAGATTCTCCCGATCCGAGATGATAACGAGATGATTATGTACTTATGTGTATCGAAATGGTTTCCTCCTATATTCCATATCTTTCATAATTTTATATCCTCGACAATATGTCTGCATACTCATGGGCCTCCTTTCCTGCGGTTGTCTCGAAGGGAAAGCTAGAGCTGGAGCGTTCTCTTTTCGGGAGATCATGACGCGGCCGTGTGACGGTATCGAGCTTTTTCCGATTCTGAACGCACGCTTAGACGCCACGTATACAATAAGGTCCCAAAGCTGTTTTTCTCCTTCGCGGCTCCTTTTGTATCGCCCGTACATACTCGCCCCGATCCCGAAGTCGCCGAGAGTCTTGTTCTAGGCTCGCTTTGGCTTTGGTTCAGCGCGGAAATTACTGCAGATGAGAATTCTCGCTCGAACACAATTCCTTGATCGTCTTCAAGCGACAAACACATTCTGAGACAGCTCCTTTGCGTCCTCCTTGATCGAAAGGATTCGTGTTCTCCTCACAAGAAGGGAACGGCGATCCTCGTTCGGAATGATGATATTGTAAGAATCAACGCTTAGGTGATGCAACCGACCGTGCGTTTTGTTGACGGAGGCGCAGCCGTAGTGCTTTGTGATGATGGCTCGTTGCGATAGATGTGTTCCATAATACGAACCCCGGACACCATTAGTAGGGTGGCAGGTGGCAGGATGTTTGAGTGGATGCTGCCCGCCGGCTTCGCCACGCTAGACGCTCAGCGCAATAAGTGCATCGATCTAATTCAGTTCTGCCGTGCCAACACCTGCATCGCCCTCGCTGCGTAACACATCTAGACAGCGGTGGCGGCAGCAGTTCTTGTTTGTCATAAGTGCCTCTCGGCTCCTGTTGCGAAAGCTCCCATCCCATCTCATTCACATTTTTTGTCAACAATTTTTTTAATCTTTCCACCGCGGGCTAATTGTTTTTATCCATCGTCAGGTGAAGAATCGCGCGAGCATCGAAGCCGCCCAGCGTCTAAGAAACCGCGGAACATACTAGATGGAAGTGAGTGATAATGAAGTTTGAGATAATGGTTGCCGTGAGAAGAAGAGTGATCTCATCCGGCAGGCCAACTGCTTCTATATAAGATCGCCTCTCGTCGTCTCGAGATCAGACAGATGAGCTGGACGAGGAATTACAGTTATACTTCGATCCGGATCGACGAAACGCAAACATTTCTCGGGTTTAGAGTTCCGCTGTGAATTTTGAAAATGCCGCCAATTTCCTCACAACCATATCCTACATCTCGGCACGAATTGGAATCAAATCGAGCGGAAACAGCGACTCGAGAGAAATCTGTTCCAATCGGGTGGAAGTTGAGTATGTTAAATCTGAGGCATGGCGATCGAGTCCGTCCGAGTTTATCGATTCGCCCATCCATTCGGTCTTCGAGGGCAAACTGGCGGTTTCTCGGAACAGCCCTCCTGAGGGCATTCAATCTGAAGGATGTATTTCGTGGCGCGATGATTGTTGGAACGAAGTGACGCGCCACTGGGAGTTCACCGGGAACAACTTCGACACACCCTGCGCAGATAACGAATTCGTNATATGTATACATATACATATAAATATGACCAAAGCTCTTCTCAATGAACAACATCATTATCTAGTCAAATCATTGACAGGATTGTGAAATAAACCATTCTATTCTATTCTATATTTATACTCGTTGGTCGATCAAAACGGGTTTCCACAGACCCTGAGAAAAGTGAGATACTCGAAAGCTCTCATGACCGTTCCCGCAGCGCTGATTCGAGGGTCCAATCTTCACTATCAACGGAGAAGTAGGCCGAGAGCGCTCGAGTCGAGTTTTGTTTCATAAAAAGCATCCTCAAGAGGATCATCAGAACTAGAGCATGGAACGCACAAACAATCTTCGGCTCATTACCCGTTCAAAAAGACCAAGATCAGCTTCTCTCAGGCTGGAAAAGTTTCGGAAAACCTTGACCTATCATTCCTGGCTCTTTGAAATTCACTCGAGCTGCACTCATCCCGAGCCAATTGTGTGCTCGTGTACTAGCAGCATGGTCCGCCGAACCCATGGGGACCGTGTTGTTCGTTCGCGTGTCTGTATTTAATTGAATTGCTATCGAAATATATGTACTTGACGCTTGCTCGCTGGTCGACCATGTCAGCATCACCGTTGATGAAGGCTGGAACCTATGCGTGGATGCTGGGCTGCATCCATGACATCCAAGACGCCCGAGGCATCATTGCAGACGACCAGCTTTGAGCTTTGATGAGAAAGCTCCAATTAATCCGAGCCCCCAGGCCGGACCCAAGATTAAACTTGATTTATTCGACTCACACGGTCGAAGCCGCGCGTTCAAACGCACACGAACGGATACATGGGCACGCGCACAATGTACACGAACGATATGTATTCGTCCAATCCTCCGGATAATTACTAGAATAATTGGCACCGCTGATCGAAGTCACAGAGTCACAAATCCACGCTTAATTCTCTTTCAACACCTTTTTTTCGCATAGATTCTCCCTCCCTCCCTCCCTCCCTCCCTGCAACTCTGTTCTCTCTGGTAACGGAAGCGTTTGCAGAAACTCCACCCGAACTGGTCGGGAAGCTTAATTGGAGTAATCCCTCGTATTTTCCAAGCTCACATCTGTCGAATTCATTCCGCCTCGGACGGAATTTCACAATCACTCGCCTCCTCAGTTGGAGATTGAACTAGGCAGGTAGAATTATATCCTATTCTTTGCTGCGTAGTCTCGACCGGCGACTGCTCAAAGAAACAAAAACTCTCAAAGTCCCCTCGATCGGACCGGAAAACATCCTTCAAGCTGTTTTTACCTCACCCACGTGTAGGAGCTGTACTTATCCGAATCACGAGGCCATGTTGAAGTTCGATTGGGCGGCTTCTCGAATTCACCTTGACACTCGAGGTTCGACACCCGATCGCCACGGCAAATGAGGCCAGTGGCCGCGCGTGCAAGATCGACCTTATGATCGTTTTCGAAAACTCCGTAACAGCCGCCGTCCGTGAACCGAATGTTCCAGCATCCAAGATGACTATTCTGCCTGTATCTTGGGTATCAAGAATTCAATTCACGAAGAGAGTAACGATTGTAGGGAACACGCTTACAATTAGACCTGATATCCCGTATCATTATTCACGGAAAAATTCCGGTCGGCGGAATTACGGGAGAACAATCCAGTGACGAATTTTTGCCATCCAATGCTAGAGCTTGATCGGAATGACTTTTCTTGAACCGTAATAGGGATTTGGGGAATGTCGATTTCGTCATATGTATCACGAAAAAAAAATCAAACAAATCACACAGAAATGACAATCACTACAGACCCTGTGCGATAATCCCCCGTGAGTTTTTCAAGAATGCCTGTACGGAAAGTGTGCCGATCATCCCGACCGACGCCAGGTTCTCATCTTTGAAATCAAAGCCACTTCTTCACAATTTGAGGAGATCAAGGCCCTTCTGGCCCTCCCCTGGTTACTCTTCGCCATGTATCCCGAAGGGCGTCGATATAAGAACGAAAGTGTGACGGAATGTAGGTGAACAGGAGGTGAGGTGGACGTCGCGACGCGTCGCTGGGAACGTGAGGAAGGTTGAGATACGGGTTGCGCGCCGACGTCGTGTCATGGAGCGGAATTCACTGTTCATATATTACCACGAGGTTTCCAGTGTTATGTGTATTATTTTATTATTTCTAGCGTATCGGAGATTTTCATGCATATCCTGCGTTGGATCCCATCGACTCTGTCTGCTACAACTGATAGAACTCGTCGAGGATCTGGTCTCTGAATATCCCTCAGAACGCCTACTCTACCGCGTAGTCTCCTGGGGATTCTGTGGACCCTGCTGCGGGACCCTTGAATGAACCGAAAAACGCCCTGGGGTACCGCGGAACCCAGATTGGGAACCCCTCCTCTACCTTGGGGAAGCGATGGTAATCCTGGAAATTTCACGGTAAAATGTCGCCTAGATTACTATTACGACAGAGCGGAGATATCCAAGTTGTCTGAGCGGACTGAAGGAAGTTGTCTGAGTGCAGACTCGAGTAGCCACGTCGACTCGTGGAACCACATTCACGAGCAGCAGGTGTGTCTCTTGACGTCATCGGTGGTGGAACTGACGACGTTCTCCCGTCATGAATGTCTTGTTAGGGTGGTTCCTGCGACAATTTCGAAATACAGCGAATTATGTTCCTACAAATACCTTTACATCAACATCGCTTGCGACTGTTTTGAGGAGTCGATCATACATCGCATTGTTATCCTGGAAAATCAGTCGATTCTACGAGTCCAATGTGTTGGTCGTTGACAGAAAATCGCTTCGGGTGCCTGGATGGCTCTTTTGGAAATCCTTCTCTGCCTTCCACCAGCTCACCAGTCACGTTGTCTTTCCACCGGATCACTGATCCATCCGTTTGTGAGCTCATTGCCAACTCAGCTCAGAGCGATTCTCTTTCTTGAAGTCAAAATTTCCGAACGATTCGCGACTCTTTCAAGACTGACTGAAAATAAGAAAATCTTGAATAGAAAGGAATAGTTTTTGTTTGGATTCAGATCCCGCGGGCTCGACTCGGACCGTGAACATCATTTGCTGCTCTGCTGAACTGTTGGAAAAGGAATGAGACTTCTTGGAGACCTGAATCCTCTCGCGAACTTTGAGCGGCACCTCCACCCACCCAAGCACTGCGCACGTTCTTATCGATCTCAGGCCATCAACGTTTCGCGGCCGGCCATTCACTGAGTCGTGGACGGTTTGTCTCTGCGCCGTTCGCTTTCTATCTCTTCCGAACGGATCGTTGGACGAAACGTAATTTGGTTAAGTCAGCCTTCTTCCGAGCGTCTACCGGATGGATATTGGCAAACCTTACGAGGATCAAAAGGCCGTTGAGAAAACCTGCTGCCAACCCTCCTGTTTGCCTGCCTGACCGCCCGCTCGCCTGTCAACCTGTCAGCCGACTGTGAGGCCTATCTTTTGGCAACGACCAAACGAAATCGCGAAAGGCCACTTTATCTGGAGCCACTCCGGGGCCGGACTTGATCCTTGGGGAATTCCGATGTTGGTCGTTTCGATGTGTCGCATGCATTCCTCCCTTAAGGTATTATAGAAAGTCGCCGCTTCCGTTTATACGCATCGACCTTCATGATATGTCCTCGCAACGAGACCCGGCAACCGTTACTCGGAACAAAACGAAGAACTTCGCAGAACCTATCGAGATTCTTGAAGATCCCGAGGATTGCCGGATTGGATCATCTTTGATTGCGGACGATCCTCGATCTGCGCGAAAATATCCCTAGACAAGCGACAACTTAATTGATCCGTCATGAGACGGGTTATCCATGAGGAATGAATGTAGATGTACAACTTGAGCTCTTTGAGATGAGAGGAAAGAAAAGATGGCAAGTGATTGGGGACATCGCCCCTTTTCGGTAGACCATGTCTTGAAATGTCCACCCTCGAGCACAAACGCGAAAAGAGGAGAAATCTGTCACCGAAAAACCACGCAGAGTCTTTTATGCAAATCACCGGAAGAGACAGTAGATTATACAATATGAGCACGAATCCTCCCATCCGTCGGAGCTTCATTCGAATAATTCATCATCCCCGCAACGACTTCGGCACGTCCTGAATATGTTTTCTCCGTATCTGAGTGAGAATCCCGAGCTACGATCTGTAGTCGAAACCTCGGATGCCTTGGGGTGAATCCCGGTCATCCGGAATCCCGTAACGCTTCTGGTCTCCTCTGTCTCGCGCGATCTTCCCGCCAAAACAGCGGCCGATGACCAGATAGAGATCCCAAAAAGCGGGACACTCTGGTGCCTGGGAGCACTTGCCAACGTATCGTCGGTCGTTGTAAAGGCGAGCGTTGTTGAGCGGAAATGACCAGCTGATACTTCCTGCTCGGCTGACTGCCCGTCTGCCCGCTCAACAGCCATATTTTAGCGGTGAAGCCACCGAGTCCGCCGAGTGAGGCTGTCAGCTTTGCGGGCGAGCACGAGCCTAACGAGGGATTGTTATGGAAAGAGCCCGGAGCGTGAATGACGAATCGCGAGTAGTTCGGGTTTCCGTTTTGACTGGCAAGATTGATGAAATCTGATATAGACCGTAAGTCTGACTAGGGAGGGTGGTAGCTGCCATAGCCGCAAAAGCTGAAAGAGCTCCGACGGTAGCTCTGATTCCTCCGAGGAAAGGCCGCCCACGAACAAGAGCGCGAAAAAGCTTTTAATTGGCTTATGCATGGAGTTGAGTTACCGGATCAAAGTCTCATTGTATCGAGCTTAGCAGCAGCCGGAAACCCGATTAGACGACGATCGATAAACTGAACACGACCGAGGATCTTTTTCGCTCGACCTACATACTACACCTATTAAACATATCTATCCTCCCGACCGTGTCCTGATTCACCCGCGCGGGCTCCCGAGGATCTACTGTTCCTCCGTTTCACTATCGTTGGCTGCTCGCTCCGTTGATCTATGCTGGTCGCCGCCAGGAGTCTCTCGAAAAGAAGATCTCAGGGTTTTTTGTGACTACCAGTAGCTCATCCTGCTGTTTCTCTCGATTTCGACATCATTCTTGAGAAACCCCGGCCAGCACTATCGCTTCGAGAGCTTTCCGGGTGAAAGAAGTATAGCATTCCTGCTCTGGATCAATATCTATAAGAAACCTGAGAAACTGGCAACAATTATGTTCAAGAATGCGTCCTTTTGCTTCGACAAATTCTTTGCTGGACATGGGTTCGTTAGTTGATCGAGATCGTTTGCAGGAAATCAGGAAGAATTCGCGTTTTTTTTTCGAGCAAAGTCGAAACGTGTGGGGAAATTGCTTTCCCTCCGTTGCAGAGTGGGAGAATTCTGAGAGACGCAGAACGCCGGAATGGTCGAGGGAATCGAATTTATACACGGACCGATTCACTGGAGCTGCTTGCTAGAGGGAACACACGATCTACTTCGAGAATACAGTCGAAGATGCCGCGAACGCAACACGATCGGAGCCAGAGTAGGAGTTCGTGGAGAGGCGCGTTCGTCAACTTTTTCGACGTCTGTTCAAAGTCTGTTTTTCTCTTCTCGTTCGTTGGAGCGCGGAGATACGGCTTCGAAACTTATCGACACGGATTTAGAAAGTTTTGAAGAACAACGCATCCACTGCGCAAATGGTCAGAGCTGAAGCGTTTTCGTCCTTATTCCCGTCTGCGGCCGCTGTTGCCCTCCATCGAGCTCGCGCTCCAGACGAGCAGACGGCGGCCAGACGCTCGCGGTCTGGATTATTTTGCAATTTGCGCTTTATCGTTAGCAGATTGTCGACCATTCCTGGTTCATGATCTGGGGAAGTTCCGGCTATTAGCTCGAGGCAAATGAACAAACGGACATCTATCGCTGACGTCTTCCCGACACGAACGAGTATCGATTCTACTCGGCATCGGCTTATTCTTAGTTTACGGACATAGAGTCCATTACGTATTAACATCAACAGTTTGCTCGCAATTAAACGGTCATCCGTCTCACTCGAATAGACGTGGCCGATTCCGTTACAGCTCCATTTCAACTCGAACATGTCGATCATGATCAAGACAACCCGCATGGACAAACTAATGGATTTCCCCCTGCTTGCGAGACAAGGATCGAGTCGACTAAGTGGGCAAGCCTCAATGAGGTTCATATTGAACACTTGCGTATACATTATAGAGAAGATCACAAGTGGAGAGAGAGTCCGAAAAGGATTCGGATCCTGAATCCTGCCGGTCCTGAAACATGAGATAGTCTTGTTTTGGACATGAAACTCCCTCAAATCACCGGCGGATGTTTGACTGTCAGGAGAAATTGTCAACTTTGTGACATCACAGCTTTGAGAGTTCTCAAGTGTGCGTGTTGCTACATAAGTTGGGTTTGAGGTGGAATGTATCGGATCAAGACCAGAATCGCAATCGGTGGCGGTTTCGGCAACCTCACTTATCGCATCTGTTCTTCCATGGGAATTTGTGAAATCGCGTTCTGGGGAAGGGAGGATTTGCGGACAGCTTCCTCTCTAATGCAGTTCATTGGCGACTTTAACGTCAACACAACTGGAGAATCTTTATTCCCATGAGCTTCTTCAAACGTCGCGTGCTTCCACTTCTTCATCAACTCCGAGCTAGATCAAGAGATTTAGATTCAAATCCATCTCGCATCGTCAAGAAGTGCGTTTTAGCACTGCAACACGCGCTACGATTAGAGTCCCCGCTAATCGGCCGTGGCGTCGCCCCTGACCATCGGACATGTCGATGTTTCAAGGTCTCATGCCGAGTGAGTGTCGTGAACGACAAAGGCTGCCCCTAACTGGAGGGGAGGACGCAGCGTCGAACCAATTTCAACTCGGAGACATGTCAAGTGTTAAGACGGAGCCGTAGAAACTATTTAAGCTCACATAATATCTGAGCGAAGAACATCCCGACGTGGAGAATTCTCAATTCTTCGTCGACAACAATTTGCAACATTTCACAAGTTGCGAGTCATGTTTTATCCGTTCGAGGAGAAGGAGACACTGATGCTTCTGATTGAAGGGAACCAAGTTGCGCGTCTCAGGAGATCATCCCCAGCGCAGATCCGCGACAGAGAGTTGTGCGTTCGATGCCGTCGCAGGAAGCACGCAAGGATGCCTCAATAGCGTGCCCATCGCATTACATCTTTTGCGACGAACGCGCGTGCAGGTTGGTATCGACCGGAGTATTTTCTCTTTTTCTTCGCATTTGAATATCTTTCCCATTGTGAAGTGATATTCCGCCTGAATTCAAATCGGCTTTGCGTTCTGTTGAAAGAGATTAGATCCAAAATATTAGTGGCTGCCTGACTGACTGCATGCTCGCTCGCTCGCTCGCTCGCTCGGGCGCTTCAAAGCTGAGCTGCGCGTTTCGAAGCGGCTCTCAAACTCCCGAAAAATCTCTGAAAAGTTGGAAGTTGCGCTCGTTTCAGTTCATTCGAGACTCGGATTTTGTCGACATTGAGTTCTCCACATTTCAAATTTGGACTCTATTTCAACTTGGTGGCTAGGCATTCACGTTCCATTCATCAGTGGGCTCGACATTCAAAGTGGATATTTTCAGTTTCAGCTCTTTCTCTGTCTCGAACCTTCTTTGAATTCTTTTTTTGTTTTTTGGCATACAGATGACATGCTCATTGCGTGCTTCAAACTGTTGACTCTGATTTTCCGCAGAGAGGTTGCCGATTATGTTTGTGCGGACCTGGCGGTTCAAAGAGAGTCTACCAGACTGAAACGAAGTCCTAATTATCCAACGACTCATTCATCTGGAATGTCGCTGTACGTTTGAATCTAATTGAATATTCAAGAATCTTTCGGTCAATCCACGATGAGCCCACAGTCGCTTGATGTCAACGAGATCTCGGTCGAAATCTTCATGACTTTACCAAGCCGTTCGGCAACAATGTAAACCTGATTTCCGTTCGGGGTCAACGTCCAATCGAACATTCAGACGTAAATGCCAGGGGATCAAAGTAGATATTCGAAACACCAGATGCAGTCATCAACCATTCCATTCAGATTCTCTCTGTCTCCCCACGATTCAAGGACAAATACATTCTCAGGAATCGTCTGCTCGAAGTACGGGATCTCCGGAAGAAGTTTCCATTTGGAGAATTTCGTCTCTCGCACAGGTTGGTGCTCGAATGAAATTCGGAATTCCAGGTAAATCCTGCTCAGGAGGAGAGTCCCTTATCCCTCGCAGAATGCAGATTTGTTCGAGCCTGAGGCGCAGCGAGAGACTCTCAGATTGGGAAACGCAGATTATCTTCGTTTTGAAGCTCGGATAAACTTCGCAGAACGGAGGATACGGCTTTGCGCGTAGGCTCCTTAAAGTTGTCTCGCTCACAACGCCGGCCTATGTCTCGAGTTGTCGCTTGTCTAGCTCTGTTCCGCCAGCTGAGTGTTAATCCTGTTCAGACAAGTTGTTCACTGACTGAGTAATGAAATGTCTCCCTGCTTTATGCAAACTGTCGGCCAGCCAACAAGCGCTGTGTTCTGCCTGCCAACCATCTTGAGCTCGCGCGGTAGATTTTCCACCGGTTTTCGAGTTCCTTTCCCCTCTCAGACCAAAAACAGTGTCGGAAACACACTTGTTCGTCGCACGGCAGCGAAAATTGTGGTCTTCTTAGAGGGAGGACACGTCGCATAACCTCAAGCTATTTCTTTTTCCATCGAGGAACGACCTGGAACCTCGGAATTCAGGGTGTCAGGACGTCCGATTCAACCGAACTGTTTTCCGGCGATCCTTCGAAACCATTAGCCATTTGTTTCGTACGAGCAGACGACCTACACGACTCGCAGCGACTGTCAACTATTGCTCCTCATTTCCGTCGGGAGAAAAGCCGTTGCACGCATGGGACGTACGTGCATGATCGCATTCCGTGCAAAAAACCATCACACTTAGTTCAGTGGAGCGCTTTCCCAGTCGCCCACAAGAATGAATGCCGCCCACAGATCCCTCGTCCGCGTTTTCCATCCGCTTCGAGTATGATGACGCCCGGGACACCTCTCAGGTCCGGATGACTCTTTGAATTTTCCAGTGGTAGATAGAATCTCGCCGAAAATTGCAGATTCTCCCGATCCGAGATGATAACGAGATGATTATGTACTTATGTGTATCGAAATGGTTTCCTCCTATATTCCATATCTTTCATAATTTTATATCCTCGACAATATGTCTGCATACTCATGGGCCTCCTTTCCTGCGGTTGTCTCGAAGGGAAAGCTAGAGCTGGAGCGTTCTCTTTTCGGGAGATCATGACGCGGCCGTGTGACGGTATCGAGCTTTTTCCGATTCTGAACGCACGCTTAGACGCCACGTATACAATAAGGTCCCAAAGCTGTTTTTCTCCTTCGCGGCTCCTTTTGTATCGCCCGTACATACTCGCCCCGATCCCGAAGTCGCCGAGAGTCTTGTTCTAGGCTCGCTTTGGCTTTGGTTCAGCGCGGAAATTACTGCAGATGAGAATTCTCGCTCGAACACAATTCCTTGATCGTCTTCAAGCGACAAACACATTCTGAGACAGCTCCTTTGCGTCCTCCTTGATCGAAAGGATTCGTGTTCTCCTCACAAGAAGGGAACGGCGATCCTCGTTCGGAATGATGATATTGTAAGAATCAACGCTTAGGTGATGCAACCGACCGTGCGTTTTGTTGACGGAGGCGCAGCCGTAGTGCTTTGTGATGATGGCTCGTTGCGATAGATGTGTTCCATAATACGAACCCCGGACACCATTAGTAGGGTGGCAGGATGTTTGAGTGGATGCTGCCCGCCGGCTTCGCCACGCTAGACGCTCAGCGCAATAAGTGCATCGATCTAATTCAGTTCTGCCGTGCCAACACCTGCATCGCCCTCGCTGCGTAACACATCTAGACAGCGGTGGCGGCAGCAGTTCTTGTTTGTCATAAGTGCCTCTCGGCTCCTGTTGCGAAAGCTCCCATCCCATCTCATTCACATTTTTTGTCAACAATTTTTTTAATCTTTCCACCGCGGGCTAATTGTTTTTATCCATCGTCAGGTGAAGAATCGCGCGAGCATCGAAGCCGCCCAGCGTCTAAGAAACCGCGGAACATACTAGATGGAAGTGAGTGATAATGAAGTTTGAGATAATGGTTGCCGTGAGAAGAAGAGTGATCTCATCCGGCAGGCCAACTGCTTCTATATAAGATCGCCTCTCGTCGTCTCGAGATCAGACAGATGAGCTGGACGAGGAATTACAGTTATACTTCGATCCGGATCGACGAAACGCAAACATTTCTCGGGTTTAGAATTCCGCTGTGAATTTTGAAAATGCCGCCAATTTCCTCACAAGCATATCCTACATCTCGGCACGAATTGGAATCAAATCGAGCGGAAACAGCGACTCGAGAGAAATCTGTTCCAATCGGGTGGAAGTTGAGTATGTTAAATCGGAGGCATGGCGATCGAGTCCGTCCGAGTTTATCGATTCGCCCATCCATTCGGTCTTCGAGGGCAAACTGGCGGTTTCTCGGAACAGCCCTCCTGAGGGCATTCAATCTGAAGGATGTATTTCGTGGCGCGATGATTGTTGGAACGAAGTGACGCGCCACTGGGAGTTCACCGGGAACAACTTCGACACACCCTGCGCAGATAACGAATTCGTAACGAATTAGATAATTCCCGATTCGCGTCACTCAGATTCCCTAGAAAGTGTTCGAGAAACCTCGGAGTATCCTGTTGCGCGAACTGGAGGTAGAAACGGAACCTGTGCCTCGCTTCGGTTTTGAAATCGTGCCGAGCCGCGCAATACGTTTTTGATAAAAGCGTTCGTTTTCGGAAGAAAGCTCACAAGTGCGTCTTCCGCTCACCCACTCGCAGCCTTGTCTGGACAAAGAGGCCCATCGTGGACAGATCAAGAATCTGTGTGAAAATTTCACCTGTTCCATCGTTATATACCCACGTACACATAAGTTTCGAAATGGTAGCTAAAGCTGGGTCATGTCGACGATCGCAGCGGAAGAGAGAACAAAAAAAAGAAACGGCTGAGAACCATTTCGAAATGCAATGTTTTTCTGCGGCAGTTGCTTTGGAACCTTTATTCCGCATCTCGGCTGCTCATGGAGGCGTGCGTCTACCCTTTCAAATAGCTTTTTCCACCTCCTAAACACTTTTCTTCTCTTGGGAACGAAAACCGTCGACACCTGAAACCTTGGAGTTTGCAGCGTTTATGCGGGTTCCCACTTTGCTTCTTATGCCTCCTCTCCACGGCCATATTAGAAGTTCCCTTAGTAGAGGCTATGAGACGTCATTCGAACATGAATTTCTCTCTTTTCAAACTGTTGCTCCAGACGTTTAAGCTCCGAGAGGCCAAGGCAAGAAAGTAGCCTAATGGTCGTGTCCTTGTCGATCGATCATCAGAGATGAACGCTTTTGGCCTCTAGTAACAAGTATTGAACCGATATCCGCATCTTGCTCACTCGTCCGTAGTTCCGAACTCGAATTTTGCGAAGGATCTCATCGGTCAAGACTTCAGCCTCTCTTTTGAAGTGCGGAGAAGTCTCTCTGGAAACCGTCCTCAACCGCTCCCAATCTTTTCAAATAAGTGGAGACCCGGAATTCAGTTCCGAAATCTTCAATCTGTGGACGCGCGGTTCAGGGCCCTAGTCCTCGGGGACCGCAGAGGGGAGGGGGAGGGTCTCTTACAACGGAAAAAATTGAGATCAACCAACCGAACAGAGATATCTCGCATCCTGTGTCTCGAGGAGTCCTTCGAAGGGAGAAACAAGTTCAAGCGGGGTCAAGATACTCGCTCAAAAGGGACCGAGGGGGAGGGGCGGGTCGGATAATTGGGGAAAAGGGCCAACAGCAATGCTAACGCAATACTTAACGCCCCATTGCTTGAAACTTGTGGCTCGATGTCGGTCGCTCGGTTGGTGGGTGCAATAGAGTAATATGTCGTAATAGCTCCTTTCCTGCTTTTCTCTTCCTCCCCGAAGACCCGTTTATCATTTCGTTCGCTTATCTCGGGTCGCCGTTACCGTCGTCGCTGCCGGGCCACCTCCGTTGCCACGAACACCGGCAATGCCGCCAAAACTTCAATGTCACGCCCTGTGGAGCACTGTGTCGATACGTTTTCCGCCTTCTGAGGAAAAAGCAAGACAGCGAGGGCAGGTTGGCAGTCAGTCGGTGAGCTAGCCGGGAACCGACGCCAGGTGTTAGCGGTTTGCGAGTTTTTTCTGTTTTGGAAATTCTGCTGGAGGATAAATCGATTGCCGCTCCACTAGATGATAGTGGCCAACGTTCTTGTCCCCGCTTCTTCCCTCGTCGGGCTTTGAGCCAGCTCTTTTCCCGCACATCGGGTTTTTCGTTTTTTTTCTCCAGAAAAATATGGGGGAATGTCATTATGACGTCAGAGAGATGTAAAATTCCGGGAACTGTCGCAGAGGACCCTCACGGATGGTAGGTGCCCGAGTGAAAGCCCAGGCAGAGCGTGGGGACGCTTATTCTCCGACCGCATTCAGCGACATGCAAGCTTGACAGCATCACCTGTTGTGGCGATGTTCGCTGTCAACGATCATTAATATTGACGGTTCGCCTAGCAGAAAGCAAGCTTATTAACTGCCTGACAGTGGATCCAAACCTTGTCCGATTGCTATCCATGGATCTGTCGTCCTCCTGCTGTTACTACGGTCATTGCTGCTGCGGCTGGCTTCGTTACCTTTGATAGCTCGTGAGCATTTTATGCTGGCGACCAATCATGGTTCGATGCACACGTTGCCATAAACCCATACGGCAAGACTCCGTGTAGCTTCCTGCGATCGAAGAGCCGAGAATATCAAGAACAACCGTGGTCTTTGGAAACTTTCAAAATGAGTATTCTCAACACTTCCACAAAGTTCCCTGTTCTCGACGATCTTTCGATTCTGTCAATGCGGCTTTTCCAACTATAGAATCGTCTGATCGGGAATTTCTTTCCCGGGCTGCGCGACAGTACGTTGAGAAGATGCAGAAGTGCTCCTTGCTTCTGGTTATGATCCCATTACATGCTGTGCCGTAAGTGCGACAAGAGCGGTTTCGCAATTGGAACCGCACCGCTTCCTGACGAATCGCGTCATAAATTCCCGCTGACGTCCCTTTCGGCGTCCCTAACGTCCTTATTGTTGTTCGCCGTCAAAGTTGTTGCTGTCCTCAGCGACCGTTCGGGTAGTAAGACGTCGTTTCGGTACCTTCGCATGTTTTCCGCGCTGGGAAAAGCTTATTAACTAATTTTGTGCGTCGTCGTCGTCGACCGGAGCTGTACGTCTGGGCTGGTTAGTGGCCTGGGTTGCCTTCCTCGTCTCGCGTTTGGGAGCACCGCCTGCTCGCTGTCGAGTGGCTTGTTGGACCATCTGCTTAAGTTAGTTAAGCGAGAAGCGAACGGTAAAAAAAAAACTCCCCCGAGAAAATGAGCTTAATCCTTCTCGGGGAGAAGTGTGAGAACGTTTTCGACCTCCGCTTCCTCGCTCTCCAAGTCTCTAGCTCGTCAACCGTGTCGCTGGGGTCTTGACTTTCTCGGGTCAACAAGTCCGGGTTTTTATATATTTGAGCATCGAACGCTTTTTTCGTCATGTTGATTTGGATGTCTCGAAAATTAGAGATGAGTGGATGGGAAATGTTGTTCCATACTCGTCTCACGCTCCAAGCGACCATAACATCTAAGAACTCGTTTTCCTTGAACGTTCTCCTCTGCATCATCATCATCATACGTATCGCCGAGAACATCGTTTTATTCAAAGTCCGATATTTCCCTTCCGAAGTTCCTCCGGATCTTCGTCCATTTCGACGCTCGATATGATTTTTTGCCTTCGCTCGCTCTTATCGGAAGAATCAACAATTTTTCCTCAAGTCTCGAAGAGCTTCCCGACTCATATTCAACTTAGAGACCATGTAGAGACGGATTAAAGTCATCGTGATCCTCTGTTCCTCCGTCGAATTCCTTATCCTTAAGAACATCGAACTCATCCTCCTCGTACAATTTCCCGAGAGATTTAGAACATCATGCGCTCCATTTCTCGCGGAATTATTCTCGAGATTCGTTCCAGAAAATATTCCGCTCGCACGGTTCTATTATGGCAACACGGCGGCTTGTCGGGCATAGGATTTGTCAGAGACAGAAACACGCGGCCCGTCTGTCGAGAAACAATGCGAGTGCGATGTCAGTTGATAACACTTTTGACCCCGCATATGAGACTCAAGTGACGGAAGGGCGAGCCCGACACGACGAGCCGCACAACGAACGAGGATCACGAAAGAGCCGAGATTCAAATTCAACGTTTGGCGGGAAATTCAAAAAAGAACTCCCTATTTCCTAAATGGGCCAGCTCCAGATGCGAGTTTTCAGTCACGCGCTGCCATGGTATCGAAAGCTGCTATCTGCTGTGAGAGGTCGACATTTGAGCTCTGTTGCACAACGATCCGTTAGTGAAGTCTTGCTCAACGAACGGAGATAGAGAACTTTGGCCCGAAATGAGCTCCGGAATGGAAATGCCCTCATCAGTTCTGCTTATGAATCCCATTCGAACGAATAGGCGACGGATTTCGTCTCGTCATTTCAGTGGTCGTTGACGCATGCCAGCGTTGACACGGACGTGGTAATCATAGCCTGCTGGCTTCCTGCTCTCTATCGACAAAAAAAAAGATCACTTCCAGTTGAGCACTCTCATCACTGGTGTTCAAGGAGCTCGATCTGGAAATCCTTGAAGAGCATGGAATAATTACGTAGGTAGTCAAAAACGGTGACCGCGATACTTTTTGAGGGTCTGACGAACGAAGATTGCAGGAGAATGTTGACACTGACAGATTATGTGGAGCGCCCAAACTCAGAGGTTCCAACACTCGGTTAAACTCAAGGTACCGGCGAGAAACTCCTCGCTGAAGTCAAACAGAACCTTGTGTGTTCTAGCCCTGAAAACACCATGTCTAGAACGAATTCATCGGCTCAGCTCCGATCAGATAGTGCGAGAAGAATTGTGATAGGAACGTGATTGAGAATTCAAACAATACTACAAGACACTCAGGCTGACAACATATTTTTTTTCTTCTCACTCTCTTTCCGAAGTCAATTTCTCGAAAACTGTGTAATCGAACTCGGTCGTCGGTCTCAGACGCCGGAGAAACCGACGATTTTTACAAAGCAGCGTTTTGTGTGATTTGCGTACTTGAGAAAGGCTTGGTGTCTGGACGGAACCCATGCGCGACAAAGGCGCACTCTTCAAACGACGACTGGAGTCTGTTTAGCGGCTGAAGATCGAGAATCGTTTGGTCTCAGCGGTGGTCGGGTCGAGGGGCGTCTTGACAAATCCACGCGGCTCTTCTCAAGCATCGAAAAAACGGGCAGCCCCGGAAACGCCGCCGGAAGCGCCTCCATCTGGAGGAGCAATACATCTACTGGAATGGATTCATTCAAAGAACCGGCGACGTCTCGCTGCGCTCGTTTTGGCGGGCGGTGTGAGCAGCCTGGAAAACAGACTGCAGGCTGGCTGGATGGATGGTAGCACCGCCCGGGAAGAGATGTTCGACTACTTGATTTTTGGTACATCGGGCAGTTTGTCGGGTATATTAGCAGCCACTTTACCGGCCACGTTTTCGGCCGCGCCGGTGACAGCTTCGAGAGCCTCCCCGACTTTTCCGGTTCCGCATTTCTGCTTGCAGTGTTCCGTAGCGCCTTTGCAACCGGTTTTGCAGCCGTCGACAAGTTTCGGACAACGCAGCGGTTTCGGGCACCTCGCCATGGTAATTTTAGCGTGCACTTGATGAATGACGGACTTCACGGCCTTCACGACGGTCTGGATCATACCTACAGGCTTCTCCATGAGATCCGCGGCGGCGTCCACGGCAGCGCCGCCGGCTGACGTGAGCGCTTCGGTTGCTGCGCCCGTCGGAATGGCAGCCGAGGCATCCGACGCCAAGTTCGTCAGCGTATCCGTGACTCCCGACAGTCCACCTGATGGGATGGCATTGCTCACCGCGTTCTTCGCAGCGTCGGCGCCCGCTGTTCCCGCGACCTTCGCAGCGTCCTCGGCCGCTGTTGCCGCGGTCTTTGCGGCGTCTTCGGCAGCTGCTGCCGCGTTCTTCGCAGCGTCTTCGGTTTCTGCTGTCGTGGTCTTCGCAGCGTCGAACAGACCGTTTGTGAAGACGTCCATTGAGTCTTTGCCTTGAAGATTTCACTCAAGTCAACTTGCCGTATACGGGGATGGACTTCAACTCTGTGGTCGGACTCCTTAGATTGTAGCACTCCGCGATTTCGTTATCTCTTTTTAATGATGAAAGTTTTAGAAATTGAGCCTTTTATCAACTAAGGCGTCGTGGCGGACGGGATCACTTTTTTCCACGGAAGCGATTCATAGAAATGCTCCCGGTACGCAAGTTCCCCGTCGAGTAATCGAGTTCGAAGCGCGCGCGTGGCTTACATAGTCAGAGTGCGTTCGAGCGTGATATGAGAGAACACATTGAAATGGCCTAAAGTAGCTTCAAGTAACCAAAGGGTTGAGGATTAGAATTCCGACTAATTGCACTAATAGCACGCGAGCTTGTGGCCTCAGAGCGGTCCAGCTGAAGCGAATCATCCGCTACCGATTCACCTGAGCGCTTTTTGTCGAGAGATCGAAGGAGACGAGCAAGCCCCGGGCTATTTCAGCTCGATATCAGTTTGTGCACGTTCCCCATCGTCGAGGAGGGAGAGAGGAATATTGTCTGAGAATCTGCGAGAGAGCCGGAACCGGTTTGCATTCAAGATGAGTTTGTCGAGATGATGCCGAAATGACGTGAACGACTTTTTCCTTTCTACTGCTCTCTCGGCTGAGAGGAAGCGGAGGGAAAAGAAGAGAACAGAGAGCGAGTTTGAGGGGGAGGGGCTGCGTAACTCACGGGAGGAAAGCGGAAGGGGGAAAAGAAGGGAGTGAGAAGGCGTGGATAGAGGAAAAGGGGAAAGGTGGGAAGGAAAAGAGAGAGAACGAATGAAAATGGAGAGGGGAGGAAAATAGGAAGAGAGGAATAAGGGTGGGGGGCGAGAAGAGATATGGGGGAGGAGGGGGAGGTGAAAAATAAAACTCAGATCTCAATCCACCACCTTCGCTGATCATCGAGCTCACTTCAGTTGATGGCCACCTTCTTCTAGACGTTGACTGAATGATTTCCGATAATTTCGAATAATTCTCCCAAAAATCGACTTTTTTCTCCAACGCCTCTGCGACCCACTCACGATTCAGGTCCATGCTCAATGCGTTCATCATCAACCCCGGCGGCGGCTTCTTTCATTCCTTCCCCAAAGCTCCGAAATTTGTTTTCAAAAGCTGTCAAGGCCAAACACAAGGGCAACGTACGGAAGAAGGAAACAAAGAGATTCTATCAGTTGCAACTCTTTGAGGGATTCTGCGACGATCATGATAACGACAGAGATGATGATGATGGCGATCTTTACGTGCACGCGAGGCGAAGATGTGCCTGATATTACTACGCGTGCCGAGAGACTGAATGTCAGAGCTCGATTCCTCGACACTGAGGGAAACAGATGCGGCACGCACGTGTTTGGAATGAGGAATTCGGTTGCAGCTTTCGCGACCCTTCGATGAATGCAATCATTTTGTTCAAATTCTCCGTCGATAATTTATGGCATAAAACTTCGTTAGATCGATCCAGAGCCTCTCATTGCAGCTTCAACCTAAGTGAAGTCTTTCGAGTCGTTCGAGCAATTAAATCCTGTTCAAGGCCGTTCTCGTTATATTAAACATCTCTAGTTTCAAGTAACAAGTTCTCTTCTCTGTCTTTTGAATAAACTCCTAGCGGTCTTTGTGAGTTTGAAGTACTAGGCCGGATTTGAGGCCATTCGTCTTCTGTTGGAAAAGTTCAAGCTTCGTTGGTGTCTTCATTGAACTAGAAATTTTCAAATCTGTCTGACACGAGTGCTGCACTCTCTCTCTCGGAATTTTTATTGAGTCTGTCGAGCATAGTTCTTCCGTGGTCTCCTTCGGGGTTCTGATTCTGTCCCAGATTCATTGGGAGCCGCGTGTCTGTACCTCGGAAGCGCTCAAAACTCTTTTCCAGAACACTCGTCCGGCCGCGGAAGTCGCATACAGATGTCGTTTTCGCAGGAGTCGAATCGCGATTCAGAACACTAGTTTTAATGGAGGCGACGATGGCGTTCGTTCTACTATTCGGATCTGTTTCCAAAACAGAATCGTTTCCATTCAAACGGAACGGAAGTCACGTTCGGAGAGAAGGAACCAGAACATTCGCTCACCGAAACCAGGAGAGACTCGACTGTGTTCTACATTAGGAGGTCCCGGCTGCGTCGGACTCGTGAGAGTAGGAAATCGAATCGAGTCTAGACTGGACGAGGTTCGCAGTCTGAACACATTTGCTGAACGGAGGAGGAAAAGGAAAGGATTCGATCGATGCTAATTGAATACAGCTCAGCAGGCATTTTGTTTGCGCTGCGTCACACCTAGACTGATTACTCTGGAAAGAACAGCTCGTACATCCCATGAACTCTTGCTCGGAGTGGATTCGAATGTCACAACGGTTCTGAAATTCCTTCAGGACAAACAAATATGCTACGTCGCTGATTCAATTTAGCTCGACCTCGACTCGCTTCATGTTCGAATAACATCTTCGAGAAGATATTATCGAATAAAGAGTCGGGCTGGATGGATCCGCGCTCGTTTTCCAGCTGCGCCGCTGCGTTACGTGTAAACCTCAAATGTGTGTAGTTTCAGGAAATCTTCCACTGTTTTCTAGAGTCAGTTGTCCTCCGGATCTGATCGAATCGAATGAGGAACACGAGTTTCCGGAAGTCTTCCCTCAAGCCCAGAGAAGGAGTAGTCATAAATTTCTTATTGTTCAAAGCTCCCCATATCTCGATAACAAAGCTCACGTTTAGGTCTATAAAACGAGGAATAGTTCAAGCTGTCTATGAATCCCCTACAAGGCTATCGCAGTGTTGCATTTCAAGCGGAAAGTAGACTTTACTTGCAGAGGCCAAGTTGTTGGCACCGCGAGCCGCGATTTCCAGGGTAACCGGCCGAAGTTTGTTTGTTTGTTTGTTTGTGTGTTTTTATGTTCGGCCGTATATCACCGATTAGGGCAACCTGATAGAGCAAGGTCAAACTCAGTCGTCCAAGCTGGCGTTGCCCTTCTGTTCAGGCCGACGGATCAGAACAAGGTGAAGAGAAGACTAAGAAAAAGTAGTCTCGACAAGTAGTCAGGCTGGCGGGCGGGCGGGCAAAAAAGGAAATGTGCTTTGTCAGCTGCTCGTTAGCAAGCAGACCGTTCGTGCTGTCGGACTGTGTTTAGCTGATTTTCCGATACGAGATACATTCGAGGAAACATCGAATGTGCCGAAGTCGACCCACCGTCGGACTAAAAACCCGATCTTCGACTTCGGTCGGACGTCGCGACCTTTAACGAAGGCATTTCTTACGCGGTCGAAGCTTCGCTCTCAACTATCGAGTCCTCAATCCTCGTCTACTCGTATGTCGACTGGATATTTCATCAGCCAGACCGGGTCTCGGGCAGCCTCGCTCGCAGCCGAAACGGATGATTTATGGATTGAAATTAGCATTATCGATGTCACGGCCGTGAAAACGAATTAAGGCACAACCGTCTCAATGTCTCCATGAGCCTCGTCGAAATCACGACTCGNAGCGGAAGAGAGAACAAAAAAAAGAAACGGCTGAGAACCATTTCGAAATGCAATGTTTTTCTGCGGCAGTTGCTTTGGAACCTTTATTCCGCATCTCGGCTGCTCATGGAGGCGTGCGTCTACCCTTTCAAATAGCTTTTTCCACCTCCTAAACACTTTTCTTCTCTTGGGAACGAAAACCGTCGACACCTGAAACCTTGGAGTTTGCAGCGTTTATGCGGGTTCCCACTTTGCTTCTTATGCCTCCTCTCCACGGCCATATTAGAAGTTCCCTTAGTAGAGGCTATGAGACGTCATTCGAACATGAATTTCTCTCTTTTCAAACTGTTGCTCCAGACGTTTAAGCTCCGAGAGGCCAAGGCAAGAAAGTAGCCTAATGGTCGTGTCCTTGTCGATCGATCATCAGAGATGAACGCTTTTGGCCTCTAGTAACAAGTATTGAACCGATATCCGCATCTTGCTCACTCGTCCGTAGTTCCGAACTCGAATTTTGCGAAGGATCTCATCGGTCAAGACTTCAGCCTCTCTTTTGAAGTGCGGAGAAGTCTCTCTGGAAACCGTCCTCAACCGCTCCCAATCTTTTCAAATAAGTGGAGACCCGGAATTCAGTTCCGAAATCTTCAATCTGTGGACGCGCGGTTCAGGGCCCTAGTCCTCGGGGACCGCAGAGGGGAGGGGGAGGGTCTCTTACAACGGAAAAAATTGAGATCAACCAACCGAACAGAGATATCTCGCATCCTGTGTCTCGAGGAGTCCTTCGAAGGGAGAAACAAGTTCAAGCGGGGTCAAGATACTCGCTCAAAAGGGACCGAGGGGGAGGGGCGGGTCGGATAATTGGGGAAAAGGGCCAACAGCAATGCTAACGCAATACTTAACGCCCCATTGCTTGAAACTTGTGGCTCGATGTCGGTCGCTCGGTTGGTGGGTGCAATAGAGTAATATGTCGTAATAGCTCCTTTCCTGCTTTTCTCTTCCTCCCCGAAGACCCGTTTATCATTTCGTTCGCTTATCTCGGGTCGCCGTTACCGTCGTCGCTGCCGGGCCACCTCCGTTGCCACGAACACCGGCAATGCCGCCAAAACTTCAATGTCACGCCCTGTGGAGCACTGTGTCGATACGTTTTCCGCCTTCTGAGGAAAAGCAAGACAGCGAGGGCAGGTTGGCAGTCAGTCGGTGAGCTAGCCGGGAACCGACGCCAGGTGTTAGCGGTTTGCGAGTTTTTTCTGTTTTGGAAATTCTGCTGGAGGATAAATCGATTGCCGCTCCACTAGATGATAGTGGCCAACGTTTTTGTCCCCGCTTCTTCCCTCGTCGGGCTTTGAGCCAGCTCTTTTCCCGCACATTGGGTTTTTCGTTTTTTTCTCCAGAAAAATATGGGGGAATGTCATTATGACGTCAGAGAGATGGAAAATTCCGGGAACTGTCGCAGAGGACCCTCACGGATGGTAGGTGCCCGAGTGAAAGCCCAGGCAGAGCGTGGGGACGCTTATTCTCCGACCGCATTCAGCGACATGCAAGCTTGACAGCATCACCTGTTGTGGCGATGTTCGCTGTCAACGATCATTAATATTGACGGTTCGCCTAGCAGAAAGCAAGCTTATTAACTGCCTGACAGTGGATCCAAACCTTGTCCGATTGCTATCCATGGATCTGTCGTCCTCCTGCTGTTACTACGGTCATTGCTGCTGCGGCTGGCTTCGTTACCTTTGATAGCTCGTGAGCATTTTATGCTGGCGACCAATCATGGTTCGATGCACACGTTGCCATAAACCCATACGGCAAGACTCCGTGTAGCTTCCTGCGATCGAAGAGCCGAGAATATCAAGAACAACCGTGGTCTTTGGAAACTTTCAAAATGAGTATTCTCAACACTTCCACAAAGTTCCCTGTTCTCGACGATCTTTCGATTCTGTCAATGCGGCTTTTCCAACTATAGAATCGTCTGATCGGGAATTTCTTTCCCGGGCAGCGCGACAGTACGTTGAGAAGATGCAGAAGTGCTCCTTGCTTCTGGTTATGATCCCATTACATGCTGTGCCGTAAGTGCGACAAGAGCGGTTTCGCAATTGGAACCGCACCGCTTCCTGACGAATCGCGTCATAAATTCCCGCTGACGTCCCTTTCGGCGTCCCTAACGTCCTTATTGTTGTTCGCCGTCAAAGTTGTTGCTGTCCTCAGCGACCGTTCGGGTAGTAAGACGTCGTTTCGGTACCTTCGCATGTTTTCCGCGCTGGGAAAAGCTTATTAACTAATTTTGTGCGTCGTCGTCGTCGACCGGAGCTGTACGTCTGGGCTGGTTAGTGGCCTGGGTTGCCTTCCTCGTCTCGCGTTTGGGAGCACCGCCTGCTCGCTGTCGAGTGGCTTGTTGGACCATCTGCTTAAGTTAGTTAAGCGAGAAGCGAACGGTAAAAAAAAAACTCCCCCGAGAAAATGAGCTTAATCCTTCTCGGGGAGAAGTGTGAGAACGTTTTCGACCTCCGCTTCCTCGCTCTCCAAGTCTCTAGCTCGTCAACCGTGTCGCTGGGGTCTTGACTTTCTCGGGTCAACAAGTCCGGGTTTTTATATATTTGAGCATCGAACGCTTTTTTCGTCATGTTGATTTGGATGTCTCGAAAATTAGAGATGAGTGGATGGGAAATGTTGTTCCATACTCGTCTCACGCTCCAAGCGACCATAACATCTAAGAACTCGTTTTCCTTGAACGTTCTCCTCTGCATCATCATCATCATACGTATCGCCGAGAACATCGTTTTATTCAAAGTCCGATATTTCCCTTCCGAAGTTCCTCCGGATCTTCGTCCATTTCGACGCTCGATATGATTTTTTGTCTTCGCTCGCTCTTATCGGAAGAATCAACAATTTTTCCTCAAGTCTCGAAGAGCTTCCCGACTCATATTCAACTTAGAGACCATGTAGAGACGGATTAAAGTCATCGTGATCCTCTGTTCCTCCGTCGAATTCCTTATCCTTAAGAACATCGAACTCATCCTCCTCGTACAATTTCCCGTGAGATTTAGAACATCATGCGCTCCATTTCTCGCGGAATTATTCTCGAGATTCGTTCCAGAAAATATTCCGCTCGCACGGTTCTATTATGGCAACACGGCGGCTTGTCGGGCATAGGATTTGTCAGAGACAGAAACACGCGGCCCGTCTGTCGAGAAACAATGCGAGTGCGATGTCAGTTGATAACACTTTTGACCCCGCATATGAGACTCAAGTGACGGAAGGGCGAGCCCGACACGACGAGCCGCACAACGAACGAGGATCACGAAAGAGCCGAGATTCAAATTCAACGTTTGGCGGGAAATTCAAAAAAGAACTCCCTATTTCCTAAATGGGCCAGCTCGAGATGCGAGTTTTCAGTCACGCGCTGCCATGGTATCGAAAGCTGCTATCTGCTGTGAGAGGTCGACATTTGAGCTCTGTTGCACAACGATCCGTTAGTGAAGTCTTGCTCAACGAACGGAGATAGAGAACTTTGGCCCGAAATGAGCTCCGGAATGGAAATGCCCTCATCAGTTCTGCTTATGAATCCCATTCGAACGAATAGGCGACGGATTTCGTCTCGTCATTTCAGTGGTCGTTGACGCATGCCAGCGTTGACACGGACGTGGTAATCATAGCCTGCTGGCTTCCTGCTCTCTATCGACAAAAAAAAAGATCACTTCCAGTTGAGCACTCTCATCACTGGTGTTCAAGGAGCTCGATCTGGAAATCCTTGAAGAGCATGGAATAATTACGTAGGTAGTCAAAAACGGTGACCGCGATACTTTTTGAGGGTCTGACGAACGAAGATTGCAGGAGAATGTTGACACTGACAGATTATGTGGAGCGCCCAAACTCAGAGGTTCCAACACTCGGTTAAACTCAAGGTACCGGCGAGAAACTCCTCGCTGAAGTCAAACAGAACCTTGTGTGTTCTAGCCCTGAAAACACCATGTCTAGAACGAATTCATCGGCTCAGCTCCGATCAGATAGTGCGAGAAGAATTGTGATAGGAACGTGATTGAGAATTCAAACAATACTACAAGACACTCAGGCTGACAACATATTTTTTTTCTTCTCACTCTCTTTCCGAAGTCAATTTCTCGAAAACTGTGTAATCGAACTCGGTCGTCGGTCTCAGACGCCGGAGAAACCGACGATTTTTACAAAGCAGCGTTTTGTGTGATTTGCGTACTTGAGAAAGGCTTGGTGTCTGGACGGAACCCATGCGCGACAAAGGCGCACTCTTCAAACGACGACTGGAGTCTGTTTAGCGGCTGAAGATCGAGAATCGTTTGGTCTCAGCGGTGGTCGGGTCGAGGGGCGTCTTGACAAATCCACGCGGCTCTTCTCAAGCATCGAAAAAACGGGCAGCCCCGGAAACGCCGCCGGAAGCGCCTCCATCTGGAGGAGCAATACATCTACTGGAATGGATTCATTCAAAGAACCGGCGACGTCTCGCTGCGCTCGTTTTGGCGGGCGGTGTGAGCAGCCTGGAAAACAGACTGCAGGCTGGCTGGATGGATGGTAGCACCGCCCGGGAAGAGATGTTCGACTACTTGATTTTTGGTACATCGGGCAGTTTGTCGGGTATATTAGCAGCCACTTTACCGGCCACGTTTTCGGCCGCGCCGGTGACAGCTTCGAGAGCCTCCCCGACTTTTCCGGTTCCGCATTTCTGCTTGCAGTGTTCCGTAGCGCCTTTGCAACCGGTTTTGCAGCCGTCGACAAGTTTCGGACAACGCAGCGGTTTCGGGCACCTCGCCATGGTAATTTTAGCGTGCACTTGATGAATGACGGACTTCACGGCCTTCACGACGGTCTGGATCATACCTACAGGCTTCTCCATGAGATCCGCGGCGGCGTCCACGGCAGCGCCGCCGGCTGACGTGAGCGCTTCGGTTGCTGCGCCCGTCGGAATGGCAGCCGAGGCATCCGACGCCAAGTTCGTCAGCGTATCCGTGACTCCCGACAGTCCACCTGATGGGATGGCATTGCTCACCGCGTTCTTCGCAGCGTCGGCGCCCGCTGTTCCCGCGACCTTCGCAGCGTCCTCGGCCGCTGTTGCCGCGGTCTTTGCGGCGTCTTCGGCAGCTGCTGCCGCGTTCTTCGCAGCGTCTTCGGTTTCTGCTGTCGTGGTCTTCGCAGCGTCGAACAGACCGTTTGTGAAGACGTCCATTGAGTCTTTGCCTTGAAGATTTCACTCAAGTCAACTTGCCGTATACGGGGATGGACTTCAACTCTGTGGTCGGACTCCTTAGATTGTAGCACTCCGCGATTTCGTTATCTCTTTTTAATGATGAAAGTTTTAGAAATTGAGCCTTTTATCAACTAAGGCGTCGTGGCGGACGGGATCACTTTTTTCCACGGAAGCGATTCATAGAAATGCTCCCGGTACGCAAGTTCCCCGTCGAGTAATCGAGTTCGAAGCGCGCGCGTGGCTTACATAGTCAGAGTGCGTTCGAGCGTGATATGAGAGAACACATTGAAATGGCCTAAAGTAGCTTCAAGTAACCAAAGGGTTGAGGATTAGAATTCCGACTAATTGCACTAATAGCACGCGAGCTTGTGGCCTCAGAGCGGTCCAGCTGAAGCGAATCATCCGCTACCGATTCACCTGAGCGCTTTTTGTCGAGAGATCGAAGGAGACGAGCAAGCCCCGGGCTATTTCAGCTCGATATCAGTTTGTGCACGTTCCCCATCGTCGAGGAGGGAGAGAGGAATATTGTCTGAGAATCTGCGAGAGAGCCGGAACCGGTTTGCATTCAAGATGAGTTTGTCGAGATGATGCCGAAATGACGTGAACGACTTTTTCCTTTCAACTGCTCTCTCGGCTGAGAGGGAGCGGAGGGAAAGGAAGAGAACAGAGAGCGAGTTTGAGGGGGAGGGGCTGCGTAACTCACGGGAGGAAAGCGGAAGGGGGAAAAGAAGGGAGTGAGAAGGCGTGGATAGAGGAAAAGGGGAAAGGTGGGAAGGAAAAGAGAGAGAACGAATGAAAATGGAGAGGGGAGGAAAATAGGAAGAGAGGAATAAGGGTGGGGGGCGAGAAGAGATATGGGGGAGGAGGGGGAGGTGAAAAATAAAACTCAGATCTCAATCCACCACCTTCGCTGATCATCGAGCTCACTTCAGTTGATGGCCACCTTCTTCTAGACGTTGACTGAATGATTTCCGATAATTTCGAATAATTCTCCCAAAAATCGACTTTTTTCTCCAACGCCTCTGCGACCCACTCACGATTCAGGTCCATGCTCAATGCGTTCATCATCAACCCCGGCGGCGGCTTCTTTCATTCCTTCCCCAAAGCTCCGAAATTTGTTTTCAAAAGCTGTCAAGGCCAAACACAAGGGCAACGTACGGAAGAAGGAAACAAAGAGATTCTATCAGTTGCAACTCTTTGAGGGATTCTGCGACGATCATGATAACGACAGAGATGATGATGATGGCGATCTTTACGTGCACGCGAGGCGAAGATGTGCCTGATATTACTACGCGTGCCGAGAGACTGAATGTCAGAGCTCGATTCCTCGACACTGAGGGAAACAGATGCGGCACGCACGTGTTTGGAATGAGGAATTCGGTTGCAGCTTTCGCGACCCTTCGATGAATGCAATCATTTTGTTCAAATTCTCCGTCGATAATTTATGGCATAAAACTTCGTTAGATCGATCCAGAGCCTCTCATTGCAGCTTCAACCTAAGTGAAGTCTTTCGAGTCGTTCGAGCAATTAAATCCTGTTCAAGGCCGTTCTCGTTATATTAAACATCTCTAGTTTCAAGTAACAAGTTCTCTTCTCTGTCTTTTGAATAAACTCCTAGCGGTCTTTGTGAGTTTGAAGTACTAGGCCGGATTTGAGGCCATTCGTCTTCTGTTGGAAAAGTTCAAGCTTCGTTGGTGTCTTCATTGAACTAGAAATTTTCAAATCTGTCTGACACGAGTGCTGCACTCTCTCTCTCGGAATTTTTATTGAGTCTGTCGAGCATAGTTCTTCCGTGGTCTCCTTCGGGGTTCTGATTCTGTCCCAGATTCATTGGGAGCCGCGTGTCTGTACCTCGGAAGCGCTCAAAACTCTTTTCCAGAACACTCGTCCGGCCGCGGAAGTCGCATACAGATGTCGTTTTCGCAGGAGTCGAATCGCGATTCAGAACACTAGTTTTAATGGAGGCGACGATGGCGTTCGTTCTACTATTCGGATCTGTTTCCAAAACAGAATCGTTTCCATTCAAACGGAACGGAAGTCACGTTCGGAGAGAAGGAACCAGAACATTCGCTCACCGAAACCAGGAGAGACTCGACTGTGTTCTACATTAGGAGGTCCCGGCTGCGTCGGACTCGTGAGAGTAGGAAATCGAATCGAGTCTAGACTGGACGAGGTTCGCAGTCTGAACACATTTGCTGAACGGAGGAGGAAAAGGAAAGGATTCGATCGATGCTAATTGAATACAGCTCAGCAGGCATTTTGTTTGCGCTGCGTCACACCTAGACTGATTACTCTGGAAAGAACAGCTCGTACATCCCATGAACTCTTGCTCGGAGTGGATTCGAATGTCACAACGGTTCTGAAATTCCTTCAGGACAAACAAATATGCTACGTCGCTGATTCAATTTAGCTCGACCTCGACTCGCTTCATGTTCGAATAACATCTTCGAGAAGATATTATCGAATAAAGAGTTGGGCTGGATGGATCCGCGCTCGTTTTCCAGCTGCGCCGCTGCGTTACGTGTAAACCTCAAATGTGTGTAGTTTCAGGAAATCTTCCACTGTTTTCTAGAGTCAGTTGTCCTCCGGATCTGATCGAATCGAATGAGGAACACGAGTTTCCGGAAGTCTTCCCTCAAGCCCAGAGAAGGAGTAGTCATAAATTTCTTATTGTTCAAAGCTCCCCATATCTCGATAACAAAGCTCACGTTTAGGTCTATAAAACGAGGAATAGTTCAAGCTGTCTATGAATCCCCTACAAGGCTATCGCAGTGTTGCATTTCAAGCGGAAAGTAGACTTTACTTGCAGAGGCCAAGTTGTTGGCACCGCGAGCCGCGATTTCCAGGGTAACCGGCCGAAGTTTGTTTGTTTGTTTGTTTGTGTGTTTTTATGTTCGGCCGTATATCACCGATTAGGGCAACCTGATAGAGCAAGGTCAAACTCAGTCGTCCAAGCTGGCGTTGCCCTTCTGTTCAGGCCGACGGATCAGAACAAGGTGAAGAGAAGACTAAGAAAAAGTAGTCTCGACAAGTAGTCAGGCTGGCGGGCGGGCGGGCAAAAAAGGAAATGTGCTTTGTCAGCTGCTCGTTAGCAAGCAGACCGTTCGTGCTGTCGGACTGTGTTTAGCTGATTTTCCGATACGAGATACATTCGAGGAAACATCGAATGTGCCGAAGTCGACCCACCGTCGGACTAAAAACCCGATCTTCGACTTCGGTCGGACGTCGCGACCTTTAACGAAGGCATTTCTTACGCGGTCGAAGCTTCGCTCTCAACTATCGAGTCCTCAATCCTCGTCTACTCGTATGTCGACTGGATATTTCATCAGCCAGACCGGGTCTCGGGCAGCCTCGCTCGCAGCCGAAACTGATGATTTATGGATTGAAATTAGCATTATCGATGTCACGGCCGTGAAAACGAATTAAGGCACAACCGTCTCAATGTCTCCATGAGCCTCGTCGAAATCACGACTCGACTCGACGGAATTCAGGATATCTAGGACGACGGTTTCCCATCACGGCTCTCCTAAATTGGCTGAAGGTAGATCTCCAAATGTTGCTCCTTGAGAGGTATCTTCGGGGAGAGCCGTGTGTTCGTTTGTTGGCGATCGTCTCATCGCATAAATCTGAAATGAGGCATCGGCGTAGGCAGTGGCGTGACTAGTCCGCCCCGGGCGGCACTTTCTAGGGAAGGGCATTGTGTGTTTTCGGACCGATTCTTCTCTTTCTTGCTCGTCACTCCGAACAAACCGAGGTCCGGAGGGCGGCCTTTTCGAAAAATCTAAACTTCCGCCCCGGGCGGCAGTTACCTCAGTCGTGCCACTGGGTGTAGGATTAATATACAGGCCACTTACATGATTTGTTCAGCTTCAGTTTTGCTCAAGGAGAAGATTTTCGACAACTCTCTCCCATCGCAGAAACTGAGCTCAGACCTAGGGCTCCTGAACTTCAGGTATAGTTTATCGAAACTCCGACGGGGACGATGTAGTCCCTCAGAAGGGGAGGGATTACAGGAATTGAGGCAGTCATCGAAACCTCCCCAGAAGTATTCGTTCAGTTTCTTCGATTTGTAAGTCCCGAAAAGCGGGCTCTCATGGTTGTTTAGGGTCCGAATGATCTATTCTAGTCTTGAGTGGAGATCTTGCGGGAAGCAGGCTTGTCCTATATGCAGGTTGGTTGTTCGATTGTTCGCTTGCTTGCTCGGTGGATGCTCTCATTTGGTTAGTTATGTTTTTATGTTTTCTGTTTGCTCAATACTTGCTGCTCCAAGCAACTGTCGCGACTGGTCGGGCATCGTGAGCCCGAGATCGATAACGACAACCATCTCTCTTCAAATACATGGGATCCATCGACGATATCTCTCGAAAGAGTTTACGACCGCGTGTTTGTTTCCACGCTCTCTGATAGCAGGGACTGATTTGCTGTTGCGTATCACACAACCCAGATAGGAAGAGCCTAACGAGCTCAGCTGATCAGTTTGATTGAAGAGGCTCTTGTTGAATAGATTCCATTTTTTGATTGAGAAAGTTCCGTGACAATGTGAGGATACATGGTATTCCGACACGGTCGACTTCGGTTCCGGGGGAATTCCGTGTCGTTACTCAAGCACTCCACACTCAAATTCAATTTTTGAAGACATGAGTTCCTCAGTGAGAGTGACAGTTCGTCATTGAAGCAAAGCGTTCGCCAGCTCTAATTGCATCTGTTCATCAATTGCAGAATGCTCTACATACATCGGATGAGCCGAAGCGTACCGAGTTCGCCATGAGCCACCGCTTGCGGCACTACAAACAGCCACTGAGCCAAGCTAGCACTGACGAGCTTTAGTAAGCTTAGCAGGACTAGTAATGAAGTCTGATGACTCAAGGGAACGGATTTCGGTGGCAACACCCCCAGTTCCTTCTCGGGGCCTACTAAGATTCTGTCGGCTGCGTCTAAATACTCTCTGTCGTCTCATTCTTTCCGCTTCCACCTGTTCGTCATTCGTGAATCTTTCTTTTGACGTTCGGGGTTCCGCTGGGGTCGGTCGCAAAGACTTTCAAGGATCGTGTCATCGCGGGGACACAGTTTCAGGCTCAGTAGCATCATCTTCTGCTTCACAGCGATGAGCCTATTTGCTGATTCATTGACTCTCCCATATCTCCAGCAGCGACTTTTGGGAATTTCATCGTCGATTGTGATCCCATCGCCTGTTTTTTCGTCCCATCGCTGCGCTCATGCAATTTTCATGCGATTGTCTCGTTTTCCCCGAGGTATCGCTTCGAATCGTGTGAACAAAAAAGGGACGAGAAATTTATTTCGAACACCCAATGCCTTGAGCAAGCTCGCAGAGCAAGAAGCCTCGCTGACAAGAAATTATTGTCGGATATCTGCAACAGTAGAGACAACTTGGCTTTCCGCGTCGATATATGAATTTTTTTGAAAGCTGCGGAATCCATCGCGAAACAATGTCGATGCGGTAGTTTTCGTTTCGCTACATATAGGGTCAGACAGTGTAACAATCATGACAATCGTGGCCGCTTCCCTAGTGGCACATGTCGTTTGAAGTATTCCGGTTGGACGAGCTGCTTTGTGACAGGTACCTCCCAGCCAATTCAACGAACTGAGGCTGTCTACACGTAGACAAGGCGGAATAACGAAAGTGAACCACAGCAAATTGCACCTTACCGTCCCCGCAAAGCCTTCGACGCATTCCGATCGCAATCTTCAGCTGTCTGTTTTGGCGTTCTCTTGATTTCCCTTTTGCGGCGCTCACCGACGCTACTTTTCCGCTTTTCCCGCGGCCGCAACGCACGCTGGTTTTTCAACCGGGGTTTCAGCGTTGCGAATCCAGAACTTCCGACGATGGAAGCTCCGCTCTCTTCGACGGCATGAAATAGGATACTCTTTTCCTCCAAACTTATCCGTTCCCCGACTCCTTGCTCGAGTCCGGAATCTCACTAATAGCTCACAATTTTGAGGAAGAGTTATGGAAATACTGAAAAACACGAAACGAGGACAGTGACGCGGGCACAGATGGGACAATGTTAGTCCTGGACGAAAATCCCGATCCTTCGTGTCATCGATAGATCAAAGTGAAGGTTGGGAGTGAAAAGAAGGCTGAACTCTTCGTTTTTATTCCTCGAAGTTGCTTTTGTCCCCTGATTAAAACTAGATTCAATAATGGAATGATGGGTGGTGTTCTCGAGAGGACTGTAAGGCTTCGATTTTGGGACGTCTCGTGATTTTCACTCAAGCTCGTTCCGCGACGCTCCACGACTTTCAATTCGTCAGGATTAAGGGCTTTCCAGGAGTTGGAGCCAACCTTCACAGGTCTTGTTCTTATGGTGATCGTGACAAGGCTACGAAATGTGTCTCCTCCGAAACACTGAGCACGAAGTCAATTACAAAGGTCTGCCGGTTCGCTCCTCTCCTTTTCACTCACTTCCTCTGCCTTTTCGCAGAGTTTTTTCTTCGCTTCCCGATCCGACAGTCGATTCGCCAGCAACCGTCTGACCCGATCTCTCGGCGAGACTCATTCTTCCCAATTCGGCGGTCGAGAGCCGGTCTGCTGATTACTCTTTTTTGATTTCAGTTCTCGGGGAACGATTCTTTCCTCTTTTCCGTCGGTGGACTCGGTGCCAATATTTCTTGGCTGAACCGTGCTTCATATGAGTTCTTTTCCCAATGATTCGTTCAAGGAAAATTCAGATTTCGAGTTGATTTGCTCAAAACAAACCACAGCTGATTGCCGCCCGCCAAATTTAGCGGAAGATTGCACTCGTCGACTTGAATAATACAAATGTATGTATGTATGTACAATCACTTGGACGCTCTCAGCGGCAACTTTGAGCCAGTCGACAGACGTAAACCCGTTTCAGAGCCAGTTGAATGGCACCGCTCAGCAAACTACGTCCGTTCCCTTAGAACAAAGCGTATTTTTTGGTTCGTCGTTGTGAAAGACGGGTTTGTGTCGTATGCAAATCTCGAGTGAATGCTTGTACTTCGGCACTAAAACTCTTCTTCACGAACAACAACAACAATGCAATAGAAAGCCTGGCTTTATTGTTATAGTGCACCTGTTGTAAAAGCCGGATCACTTACAGAGCTTCAGCAAACGAAACAACATTCGATCTAAACCAATGTCGGGTGACACTCCTTGCGGTAAACGGGAAACGATATTGAATCGACTCCAATGCAGATAGATGGATAAGAGGGTTCGCCTAATGAACGAGGGAGGATTCGCGTCTGGCCCCGGCGACCGACTTCGTGTTTTTGGCTTTCGTCTCGTAGGAGACAATCCTGGCTGATAGTTTTTGGGGTGGTCCTAATCTTGAAGAGATCGACGCTCCCTCTAACGATGGAACTTGCGAGCAAGACATGTAGGGAGCTCGAATATCCTGAAATCATGAGAAGATCCTCATTTGAATGCCTCAAACGCTTCTTCCAAATGTTTCAAATTGAGATTGAGTGCTTGGGGTCTTCCTCCCATTCCATTAATTCATTGAGAGGTCAAGTAGTGGGAACATTTTTCAAGGATGTGACATCGGGACCCCAAGAAACTGTTCCCCTCTTCGGAAATCCAGGGACAAAGGGGAAAATCAGCGAAGCCGTCCACTGCGGCTGCCTTTTCCCGGTTCAATTTTTTCCTGAAAGTATCTATAAGGGTGCAAATCAGAGAAGCAAACATGCATGGGACATTGCCAGGTATCCGATGCGACACACATGAATTTCGACGGCAGGATCCAAGGTGTCCAGAAAAGAGTAAGGCTTAGTTGCGGAAGACGTGAAACTCTTCAGCTTACAGCGGGTTCGGAAAACTTTCAAAGAACAATTCTTCGGAAAAGTCACAACTAGGAGCGCCGATCTGGTCAGCTTTTAACTGCCCCTTTCTCCCCCCATTCATGGTTCCTTCAATCTTCAAGTTCGCGAAATTTGAATTTACGTGCCGTGCATGATTGATCGGATCAATCGCGATCCTACCACGAAAGTGAATACCATTCTCGCTCGTTTGAAGATGGCGAGACCTTTCTGGTGTCATTCCGTAGCTTCCTCCTTGAGCCTCAGGATGACATTGCATTAGGGTCTGTAATATATCGTGTTTCCGAAAATCTCTGAGAATACGGAAACCGCTTGCCTGTTAGAGAGTGCTCTGAGAAATACGATATTTGCTCTGCTTCAGAATCGGAACGGCAGCACTTCATTGTCGCGCATGCGACGAGTGAGAGATCCATGTACTTAGAAGGTCGGGAATTATGGAGGCCACGAGGACTTGCCGCTACTTAGACCTCCGGACGAGATGCTGTATCTGCGAAGGATACGGACAGCAGCTAGTGTATTGATCCTGTTGCGCTATTCAGCTTTCGAAATGCGTCCTCTTCTCAATAGATATCTCTTTGAGAATTCAGAAAGTACACTTCTATGCCGTCGGGTAGCCGGGAAGCGGGGGGGGGGGCTGGGAGGTAGCAAGCGCGGTGCAAGCTGCTAAGCGTGCTTATCCTGCTATCTATTCATTATCTGGAGATGTCGCGAAATCCATCCTCAGCAACACAACGTCGTAGCGATGAATGTCATACACACTCCAGAGAGTTCGAGAGCTCCCGATCGAAAACCAATGCTGAATCAATCTTGTAGGTCATACAGTGAACTCGACGGGGAATTCATTTCTCAAAATGGCAGTAACCTTTGCAACGTAACACTCGGATCCGAAACTTTGAGATCGCCATTCGTTTGAGTTTGTTCGACCCCAGAGAAAGATCACATTCCCGATGATTCGAATATCTCGTGCGGGAGTGTTCATTCTGGCTTGTCGAACTTCATACTTCAAATTGGAACGATGATGTCCTCATTACCTCCAGATATTGTTGGTATCACAGAATTTTACATCTTTAGACTCTTCCAACGTAGGCCGACGGAGGAATCGCTGATCTGCTCAGATTCTTCAAAGGAAACTCGCGAAACTTCGTGTTTGGCTGGTAAGGCATCTCCCACGCTGAGGGTACTCCGTGATCAACAAAGAGATCAAAGGATCTCAACAAATCCGTGTGATTTCTAATGGATGAGCATTTCACGTTCCAAAGAACCGTACCTCGCGAACAATACACGTCAAGCAGTAGAATGGATCTATTTCAAGCCGCGTCCCATTCAACGTATTACACGTCATATATTCCAAAGCCTAGCGGATGAATAAAATAGTTCTCTGGTACGCGACAACAATGAACTGATCCAGCACCACTTCTGCTCTCGATAGGATTAAATGATAGGTCGTATTCACCGGCCGCTGAACTATGTTAACAATGTATGTAGAACAGGAATACCCAGAATAGCGCGGTTTCTCCTCACAATTGTTCGGTTATTTTTGAAAATCTCAAGCTCTCCATCCTAGGCTAGCCACCATCAGGAATCGCTACAGGGTGTAGTTTAGAGGAAATTCAAAGCTGGCTTTTCTCTCGACTTTTTTGATGCAGTAATGGGTTTTCGCGGTACTAGGCATTCGCGATGATGGACTTCCTAGGAAGTGGGTTTTCGCGGCAGTGGGTGCACAACCCCGGAGACGAGGCTTTTCTCAGAAAACTCCCCCACACTGGAATTTCCTGAAAATTTCACCTTCCTGACTTCGAAGAAATCTCGGCATTTCTGAATTTTCTCCCAATCAAATATGGCATCGTTCATAAGGTTGATACCATGCCAACGACCCAAGATCATTCATCAAAACAAGGGTTCCGGACTTCAGAAGATGTTCAGTATCACGAACGATTCACTATATCGAGTGGCAGTTTCAGCAGATTCTTTCAGGGCGACAAATAACTGTTTCGAGAAGGAATTGACGGGTCCGATCGGCGAAACATAGTCTCAGAAGAGACATCCTGACAAGTTTACGTCATCGGCCGATGAAACATGGGAGACAAAGAGACATTTCAAGACTTACAGCAGGGGCGGCAATTTTGTTCAGCCTAAGCATTTCTGTGAATACGCCACTGATAATAATAGGTGTTCACTGTACAGAGATATGACTGTAGTATGCTGAGGCTGGTTATGTAAGGAGATCTCATTCGTTGGAAGTTCGTGTATCACTTATAGAGGTCAGTTTCACTATTTCATCCGTTGCTATTTCTGTTTTTCTATATTTTCTATCAATATTCTATATTTTCTCATTATTTTCCTATTTCCTATATTTCTATATTTTCTATTATTATTCTATATTTTTCTATATTTCTATTATTCCGTTACTATCCGCTACTATTTCATCCATAACGGGTACAACGTTCCTATTTCGGGACAGAGTATTGTCGCACATATGGTACTGCGGTATGGTATCAAATGTTTTTCTCTCATGATTCTCCATTCCGGTGAGGAAGAAGAGCCCAAAGTCCACGCGAAGGTCGTTTGTGTCTTTCCAGAGCTGCGCCTTGCACGATTGTGTTACGATACCCTGTTCGGTTGTGGAAATGAACGCGATCTTGCGATTCTCAGCCAGGGCGCGTGAGTCAGGCAGGCAGGCTGGGTGGGTGGGTGGTTGAGGGGAATAAGCGTCCAGGGGGGAAAAGGAGAAAAGTTGTGTTCCTCGGATGGAGTAGAAATGCAGCTTTCCTGTCAAGAAACGCTCCGAGAAACCCCGACTCAGTCCAAGAAGAATGGTCGGTCGGAAGCGGTCGGTTCTTCCCTTGTCGTCGTTCGCGCTGCTCGGAACAAAGTCACGGCGATGTTTACTCAAATCATTTTTCACGTGTTGACGCTCGTTCCCCATGTGTGAATAGCATTGTTCGTTGCGTCTGTCTGTTTGTTTCAATGTCCGTGCGCGTGCATGTATTTGTATGTACCTTCGTCTTTCATTACGTTAATCATGTTACCTCTCGAGCGGGCACTGTTTGTGCGCGCGGAAACAGCGGCTCCGACTCACTCGACGGCAAGGCGTTTAGCGTAAGGAGAGATTTGGCAAATATGAATTCCAAGGCGCCGGTATGGTCGAATCATCAGGCTGGAAACAATCGGCAGCGGCGTGGAAACCTCGGCTTCCGAGTTCTTTGGGTAGAAAGTGAATTCCCGACTCTGAACTTTGTCGGAGACTCCACCGCCGACTCGTGGAGTGCACGTTGTTAATTGGCATGCGACGACCGACGCGGGCTCTCTGCTGATTGAAACCCTCGCCCTGTCACCGCTTCTCCGCAGTGCGCGTAGTCGAAAGTTTCGCTAACTCGGAACGCGGCTTCAAATTATGTTTCCATGGTTCCGAAATTCATCAAAGCGTATACTGCAGACAGGTAGAACACTCGGATTAAAATCCGCCACATACCCGCGAGCACTTCGGAAGGCTCGACTTAATCGGGAGGAGATGAAGCTCCACTGGGTCGTGATATTATGACGATCTTCATATTCAACACCTTTACTGTTGTGATGCGCAGTTTCCCAAGCATGGCACGTGGGTCGTCCAAAGTTGCAGCCGATGGAGCTCTCTGCAAAAAACGTTCCTCCTCCTCCGTGGCTTCGGTCAATAAGGGCTCTGAGATGGTCGACTCGAGGTAAGCCACGAACTTTCCTGAATGGATCACAAGCCAGAAATTGATTGTTTCACTTTTTGAGAGCGGGAAGAAGGGAGACATGGAATCAACTCCTGTGTCCCCTCATGATCGAGCACCCCCGAGGCGCGGAATAAAAGCGGCGATTCTTCTCCCGAAAACTGTGATGAAAAATCGAGGAGATCGGTGAGGCGTGAAATTTTTCAAGTCCTTCGATTCCGATCTCGACTCGAGTGCTCCGCTGTCAAAAGTTCGTTTGCCGGGTGTTCTAGTATCAAGGTTGGCGGAAGGAGGAAAGAGCTAGCTACCAACCATGACAAGCAGATAATATGGACTTCCACCTTCCTGATACGACGGGCTGGTGAAAATTTACCGAAGAAACACCTGAGGTTGTCCTGAGAACATTGTATCCAGAAGGAATCGCTGATTGATTGCGGAGATTCCTCCGACTCCTGGAAACGCCTTTCATTATGATCCTTGCCTCGGCTTGCAACATTCTGGAGACTTCCCGTCTTCGAGTGAAAACTCATTCATCTTACTTCTCTCATCGATCACTCGCCCTCCTGGCAGGAGACGAATCATTGTTTCTGTTCGTAATTCTCTTCTGCCTTCATCTTGCGACCCAAAACGACCGGCACGAGGATCCGACCTGGCATCTGATGTCATTTGATTGATGTCTGATTTCTTGGCGGAATCGTTATTATTCATCGAGACCGGAGGACTCCGCTTGAAACCGGTGTTTTCTTCTCATCCGATTGGATCAAGTGCGCCGCGACAACTAAAACTCGTCTGACAACTTCGCAACGAAGAAGCTGTCGAAATAATTCTATCCTCGCTCAGAAATCCTCCAAGTGCCGAGTTCTCGCGAATCTCGGCGAATAATCTCCTGTTGTCGGAGTCGATTCGTTCCCGCTCCTCCGTCTCATCTTGTTCCTGGCGCCACTTGTTCGAGGTTGTCGGAAGATAGCGCCATCCGTTGCGGACTACGAAGTGGGTTCAGACGAAGAATTTAGCGCCTGATCTGTAGAGATTCTCATGGATTTCGACACCGTAATAACTGTCTCTTCTTGGAGCCCGCTCTCCTGTCTGGCGGCGGCGGCGGAATTCTCCTCCAGAGTCGGCGCCGCGGCGTTTTAGATTTTGTTCGTTGTTTGTTGAATATTTTGGAAATTTTCGATCACGGGAACTCAACTCCTTTGTTTTGGATGGACAGTGAAAAAAAATTTACTTTTGAGGTTTGAGAACGGGAAAAACAGTTTTCGTTTCCGCGAGCTCCCGAGAACGACGAATAGATGGCAGTAGCAAGCGTACGAAAGGCTTGTACCCGGGAAGAGAAAAAACTCTTGAGACCAAGTTAGTTCGTCTGAAAGAGGCTCGTTCCCCAAACAAGTCTGCGAGTAATATGCCCTCCCATGGACGTTTTTACGCGGAACCGTCGAAGGTTTCAGTCAACTGCTGTTCTCCAAGGCGTTAGCACACGGCTGGCTGGCTCGCAAAAATGCTTTTGCTCCGGGCAATTTTTAGAGAAAATGTGATTCGGCTTGTTTAGGAGGCCTGCGGGGGAGTAACCAGCCAGATCACTGGTCACGTTATACACCCAATCGAAGTCATCAAGAGGCCGCCGAAATGGGGAGATTCCCCAAAGTGAGCGCAAAAGTTACAGCACACCGCCTAATCGAATTGGAATAGTCCTGTCCCGTCACGCGGTCCCATTGAGCGAAGTTCACTGTCTCCGGAAGGAACCTTCTATGAATTCGGCGGCGGCGCGGCGGTTCAAGAAGAAGCCTCGATATCCAGCTATTTGAATCAAATCCATCTATTATCAATCTCCGATGCTGCCGTCGTTTCGAGTGGCATCTTGAAAAGTACGGCACTCTTACGAGGAAAGGACGAACTCGACGAGGATGTCCATCAATTCAAGATGTCCGTATATTCGGAATGATAGCATCTTCCAGTTCAGGATTCATTTGTTATTGAAATTGATATACATGTCTCGTCATCTGAAGATTGTGAGGGTCGGTTGTTCTTCGAACCGGTCAAGTAGCCAGGATATCATGCACAGCAGATTTTTGAGAAGCCTGCAAGTGCTGTCTCTCGGTTCTATGAACAATAGAATGAGAGTCGTCACCGCAGGCTCTTTCAACGTGCACGCGTAAAAAATCCAGCAAACTATAACAATGAGTGATCCGTCATGGCCGGTGCCCCACCCTCAGAGCTGATTGTCACAACCACACGCGCTGGCATCGAAACGCACATTCACGTAGCTTCATGGAAACCGCGAGACGGCCACTCTCACCTCGCTTCAATTCTGTTAGCTAGCTGCGCACAAGGTGACGATGAGTGTTCACTCGACGACGAGACAGACGACCGCCCATTGTGGAATTAATACAACGGTGATGAACGAAATAATTGGGATGTGAAGCTTGACCTCACGAACACCGCATCACGTACCCCTTTTGCTCTCCGACGCCCACACGGAACTTTCCAGAGATTGAAAACTTGCGCCACAGACAACTTTGTCAGGTACCGTAGAGCTGGCTCTCGCGTAGAATGGAACTTATATTTTTTTTATGGGGTCCAGTACGTTATTTCCGAGAGTTTGTCGTTGCAAGGCGTATTTCTCTGTCAGGGATGCAATCGTGCAAACTTCATTATAAACACTAAAAGAAGCAGAAGAGGCGGTAGAGGCAGCCTTAATCGTTGTCGTTGTCCTCGTCCTTCCGTGCTGACGAAACAAAAGGACTTTCCACTTGAATCTGAACGTTAAAAGTTCGTGAATTTGAACAAGTCTAGTCGTTGGAGAACTTTTCCAGATTCTGAATAATTCTCACCGTGGAACTTGGTGCGTTTCGGACGCCTTGCTCTACTTGATTCGTGGTGGACACATGCATAAATAAAATGCTACAATTCCGCACCATTCGTCGGTTTGTCTTGGAGTTCCAGAGTCGCCGTTTCCAGGTTCTGCATTCTATGCAACATAGTCCCCGAGGGCTTTGAAGTAAAGGAGCAGGACAAAGAACAAAAGGCTTGCGCACCTAAAAATGTGAACTCTGACACGGAGAGTCTGGATCCAAGCTAATGATCCTCAACCTGGATAACAGAAGCTTTGCTCTGCTCCCGTTGTGCCCTCCCGTCCTCTTTATTCCCTCCTTCTTCTCCACCGTGTAGCCCTATTCTCCTCTTCCGTCCCTATTCCATCCCTCTGTGTCTCACATTATAGACACTTTTCTTTATCGTTTCCATCTTGCCCGCAGCGGGCGATTTTCTCAAATTTTGGACAGTCGGACAGCGCTCGATTGGAAATCCACCTGCAAGCTATGTAATCGGATAACGCTTGATTCAGCTTACGATTTCTCCCGGTCGTTTCAAGGTTCTTATGGCTCACACCAAGCTCCAAAAGCACAAATTGTAGAATCTCTTCAGGTTTGTCGGAATTGGAATCGTGAGACGACTGTGTTCTCGAATTCACCTTGGATTGAAGCTGAAAAATGTTGAAAGCTGTCGCCTCCAGTCGCCTCTTCCGCTCCCCAAACTGCTTCATCGTTGGTTCGTTGAATTGGATCTTCGATTTCAATTCAAGGATTCCTCATCGAGGTTTGACTGAAATGAAACGCCCACCTTGATCTCTGAAGGACTCAGCAGCGCCATTTTTTTTGTGACAAGCCCTCACACGCGACAACTAACGTGTTCTCGCTAACTATGCGCGCGAGCGAGTCCGATTGAAATTTTCACGTTCGACGCGTTGTCAGTCACTCGGCTGTCGGAAAATACAAGATTCTCTGGATCGCGTACGTGACGCGTCGGAAAAAAGAGCTCCGCTGCACCACCGGAGAGGCTCAGTCATCCCGAACTTTCGACATGGAATATTTAAGAGCGGTGAGTTCCAATCCAAGTCGGAATCTCTCTGTTTCAAAGGTCCGACTCTCACTCTGGGGGTCAACGACGGAAAAACTTCCCGTGATCGCTCCCCTCTTCCCCCAAATCCATCGGAGATCAATGAAACACTACGCAAACTCGAATCAATGGAAGCTTTTCATCGAGTCTCGCACTCGAAACTCAACTTCCGATGCAGCGAGAGAGAGAGAGAGAAAGAGAGAGGGAAACGAGCAAATGGCGGGAACTTTTGAGCCGGAAAGAGCGGAAACAAAAGACGACAACACGCGGCAAGGAGCTTCGGCTCCGAAGAAAATATGAAGACATGATAGAGCAGAAGGGGAAAGTGGATGAATTGAAAGAAGCCAGACCGGTGGGTCTGCAGGGGCTTTTTCAGCTGTTCATCAGCCCGGGCTTCGAAGCTGTGCTTTTCGTCTAAAGGACATTGTCACGCTACGAGTTCACTCTGATATTTTAAGAGAAAGAAACCCTGAAAGTAGAGAGTTCGACGACGACGACGACGGCGACGGCGGACTTGCGTGCGTTGAGGCACTGCTCGAAACACGGCGCGTACATACATACAATAGACTTTATCATTCTCTCGGAGGGTCGCTCATTTTCCGCATGCAGCCCGTCCGCCGACCCCGCAGTTCTTATTGGGTAACCACAGGCGGACGGAGCTCTTCAGAACCTCGTAGGTTTTCGACTCGGGCTTGTTGTGGACGTCTGCGGGGCGGTCGCCGACAATCGGTTGGTTGGTTGGTCGATTCACGTCGAAAACTCATCGAGAATTCCTCTTGAAGCACTTTGGAAGCAGTGGGGCAAGAGGGCTCGCCAAGCGAGGAACGACTATGATTGAGAGAGAGAGAGCGAGAGAGAGTTTCTCTATGCAGCCCCGTGACGCAACATGTCTTCCATCAAGTCACTTGAAACGAAATCAGAGCGTAGAAAATTCGCGCTCCAATTCGATTTCGCAACCACACAGCGGCCTCACGGAAAGCCAGGCCTAACAGTCAAAGGAAGGAAGACAGACATCCAGCCAAGTCAGTCGACTCGCCCGCCGAACCGATTGGAGAGAGCCGAGAAACTGGAAGCTGCTCCAGTGACGAAAGAAAGCGGCGCATATCTTCCATGCGGAACGTCAACATCGCGAGGACTCAATGCACTGCACGGAAAGTGGGGAACGAACTGAAATAGGACGATGGAAGAGATACGTGGGAATAAATTCGGGATTGTGTCCTTGATGCGACCATTGAGAGCATTTAGACAACCGTCAGGCGGACAGAGAGGTTAAGAAGAGTCGCGCAGGCAGCAGAGTCTCCATATTCCCATCGACCGGCGGTAAAGATTAAATTCGAAAATCCGGTGGCGATGGACCGCTCCGGCTTTTTTTTCATTCAAGAGTACCTAATTATGTAAATTCACGGCCAAATCCGGCATTCTTTTTCGATATCGCGGTGTTATTTGTGAAGCGGCGCGAATCTCCGGATTTCGTGAACCTTCTCGAAAGTCCTCTGAAAAAATTTCTTTCTCCGGCTGCGAATGGTCGCAGAGGCATCGGATTACATCGGAGTACCTACCACAAGTCTCAGAAACGGGAAGAACAAGTTTGAGAATCGTTGGTAGAATGTTTGTTAATGAAGTTTAAATGATTGTAGTGTGGTAGCTTGAAGCAGATGAAAATCACATAGCTAAATGATACAGCAAATTGTGAGAGGTCGTGGCTCTGAGATTCCTTGTAGAACATGAAGCATGATTTTTTTTTGCTCCACTCCTTGCGCCGGCCTCTGCCCGAGAACGAGCCACCACGAGTCAACATGACATATGATGATGTGATGTGGCACCACGTCCACATCCAGATCCCCAAGCAAATCTGCACGATGCGCACAGACCGCTTAAACCACACCGGCTATCTCTTCGGCCAATTCCAGCGGGGTCTGCGAACGTTTTTAGTCGACGAAGGATAGAAAAGTGGTAGAGTCGCCAGTGGCATACCATCTGACTCGACATCTCTGCGAAAACGGGTCCGGCAACTGTTCCGGAAGTTGTGAACTCGGGAAATCTCAATCATGATTAGGAGCGATGGATGCAAGTATCTACCAAACCCGCCGAATAAGCTGGAAATGGATTTCCAAACCTCACCTCTCAAGTTCCCCGGATGCGAGAACGTTCTCTGTGTCGCAAGGGCTATCGATTCATTGTTCGTCAGAGCGGTAAAGGTGAAGAAGATCAAAAATCCCTTCATCCCGTAGTCTGTCGGGCACTGCGCTACTCTCGGAGAAATCGATCCCCTGTTTCTCGCTCCATATGGAGATTTGACGCACTCCAAAATGAGGCATGAGGGAAATGGTTTCCCGAAATGAAGCGAAAGACGTTTTCACTCAAACTACTTCGATCTTTCCCATCACCTGACTTCCCGTATGTCCGCTATGCATTGCCGCAGAAGCAAGTCCCTCCGCGAGAATCAGTGCTCCGCCTTGAATTCACGGCCAAATCAGGGAAATCATGTCTGAGGCTCGTTATATTTTGAGTTCGTTCCCCTAAACGATCTTCTTTGAAGATACACGCCTCGTGATTTCCGGGATTTCAATGTGATAGCTCTTGCTTCAAAATGTCCTCCCCGGCGAAAAGAAATGAGTGGTTCATCATCTCTCTAAACTTTGAACAATTACAATCGCGAGTTCGATTGATCCCCCGGCACGGTATTTGTCTCGCAATATGTACTCAAGGAACTTCACCAAATAGTCAATGTATTCGTATGGACATCGTTTACCTACTTGAGTCGGTATTCATAAATGGGGTCATACTTCGAATGACATTCGCCCGATTGTAAAACGGCAACTCAGTTGCGCTTCGCATCTCATTTCCCTAATAGTTCTTCGGTCAATGATCAACTGGTCCTGTCGATTGTTGAAAGTTTCAAGTCCGGATCCCTGAAGAAAACGACCAAGTTCACTCGCGAGTTGGTTTTCCAACGGAATCTGGAAGCCAAACCAGACTTTGAATTCGAAGCGAAGCACAAGAACACGACGAATCCTATTTCTGTATTATTAATCCTTGGAATTGGATTCCGCGGCGGCAAAACTCCGTGTCAGAAGGAACCTCGATTCCCTTAAATCTAGCCTCGGTCATGTAGATTCGAGAGAAGAGAAAAAAAACATCTATCAACCGAAACCAAATAGTTTGGCAAATCTCGTTTCCTATGCGGCTAGCGGGCTGTCGTGCGAGCCATTCAACGTGTGATTTATTCACACCTGATGGCATTACTTGCCAAGGTCACAAACTGTTCGATACGGACGCCAAGGAGCAGCAAGAAGAGAACTCACCCGACCAGAGCATCGTTTCGAAGTCAACGCCGTGGAGCTCAAGCAGGACAAGGTATATTTGCGAGCTCATGGAAAAACGTTTTCGTGAATTCGGGAAGCTCCTTCGACTTTCAAGATTTCTATCTACATCGAGATAGCAGATGCGTGGGCTGTCATCTTGGCTCGATCGTTCGATCTCGTGGTTGCGGAACCATCTGCCGAATTGGATTCCTCATGGATGTTTTCCTCGTTCCGCTTATGACCTTATTTTCATCCTGATTCATCATAGACAGAGAATAAAGGTCTCATCATGATCAGATTCTCATCAGGTAGAAGTATTCCATCTCGGCCCTTGAAGAAAAATTCTCGACTGTCTCGGAGAAATTCGATCTTACTTCCGGAAAATCAATTTTCCCTCAAATTCCCGAGAGTACAACATGAAGCCGTTGTTTGGGATCCAGTTTTTCTGAGCGAGTGTTTTATGAAATACACCGATGATACCTTGTGATCAACAAGCGAATGAATTATTCAGTTTTTGCTCTTGTATTCAAATCCGAATGCGAAACCAGAGACGACGAGCACGCGCCCGATTCAACCTCTGGGAAAAAACCTCGTGTATTCGAATGTCAGACTCTCAGAGGTCGCGGAGGTCGATAATGTAGGCGAGTGCGCAGAGAAGCTTGAGATGGAGAAGTCCAGAATTGAGTGAAATTATACGGATGACCTTGTGGCTCATGACGCTCGAAGAAAAGAGATATAGGTATTTTTTTAGCCGAGGATCACACGAAGTCTCTTCCTTTTCCGCTCGAACAGCTACGAGAAACTTTCGTGAACGGAAATTCACCAGAATCAACGAATGATCAAATCGCAAAGGTGCTCGGGCTCGTCCTCCTGAAGAGTATAGACCATCGTTTCATAACGAGGGCGGCTTTCCGTGCTTATTGCTAGAATCCAAATACTGGGAGAACATATGAGAGCGAGCACTTGTAGAACATAAACAGCGAGACGATTCGTTCACAACAGAGCGTTCTCAGCATTTCATCTCATGTGTCGCGACAGCGCACAATGGGGATCCTTGAACGTACCGCACGTTCATATATGAGAAAGTCTCTCTCGTACGGTGGCGGATCTTGTGAGTGGCTCAGGATGACATTCGTTCTTCTGTCAGAACACACGCACACTCCGCTGTCCTTCCGAGTTCCACAGGAGAACCAACACGCACACATACTACTATTACTCTCACGTTGTGGAAATCGGCTGTGACAGCCGGTGACCGTCTTGCCTGAATGAAAACATTCCAACATCCAGCGCCACCGCGCAGACTCGAGAGATTGATTGAAAGATTGTAGGCGAGGCAGAGAACGAGAAGGGACACATTTTGCAGGCGCGTCATTAACATTGGCTTCGTGGAGCGAGGGACAAAAAAAGTTGAGAAATCAGAGAATTTGATCTCAGGACGAAACAGTTCTCGAAAGAAACGACGACGGGAATGCAAATCATTTCTAGAATTTGGCGTTCTCGGTTCTGGAACCCTGGTAAAAATGAAAGTTCACTTCTACAGTAAAAGTTCGTTACAACGAAACTCGTTACAACGAAATTTCGTTAGAACGAAGGATATTTTAATTTTTGTTTGGCTCCCCGCAGTGTCAATGTTAAGAAACCCTCTTTATAACGAAATTCAATACAACGAAAATTTCGTTACATGGAAGTTTTTTTTCCTCTCTTTTTGGTAGAGACTATGTTGAAGCGCTCTCGCTACAACGAAATCGCTCTCAATGGAGTGATTTTTGCGTTCTTCACCTCGGGGTGACCCTTGCATTCCGGCTACCTCGAATTCAAAAAACGAATGACGTCGCCACCGTGGTCAAACGTGCCGTTAATCGGAATATCAGTGGCTGCCGTGAAAGACGTGTCAGACACCGTTTTCCGGAATCTCGCGATTGTAGAATCGTTCCCATTGAAGAGTCGGACTGGAAACTTGGTGCCGTCGAAACTTACGTATTTCATAAAATAAAAAACTCCAGCATTCTAATAGCGCCCCGGTCGGGTGGTAATGCCTTTGAAGTGACTTTAAGGGAACAAGCTGCCTAATTTTCCCTTTTCCTGACCTGCATGATACGCCTTTCGTCTCTCCGGCTCAAAATTGACGTTTTTTTCTCGAACCTCGTCACAACCAAGAGACTTTCGAGTCCCCAACTACTTCGGTGTAACGAGCTTTCACTGTATCACATTACGTCAACGGTCGCCTGGCTTTTCCCAAAATTTCAGCGTCCCTGCACTGCAGCTCCGGATAAGAAGCATCTGCACCTCGGTCAGGCCACAGCGTCATCGCTCAATACAGTGGCAGCTGAGTGAACCCGGGTCCGACGTCGTGCCAGGAGAAAATCCACCTTTGAAAACGACAACGGAACCTATTTTCGAAAGTCAGGAAGCCCCGAGGCTGGCTCCTGCATCTCACAATCGGTGACGGGCAGTTGTGAACCCGAGTTTGACTCTCGGGGCCTGGTTGACCTCACTTTTTAGGTGTCCGAGTGACCTCTTTGAATGATTCGGATTCGCTCGCATGACCACGTTTTGAATCGGTTTTGGAACCTTTCGATGGAAGTTTGTGGAGCAGCAGAGGTTCGAGTAGTTCGGTCAGAACGTGAGCGAGAAGGAAGCAACAAGCTACCGCTGTAGAGAAAAAAAATAATCAGTTGGAGTACAATCAACGACGTCGTTTGTCAAAGCCCGGCAGGCCGCAGAATACGCGGGTGAGTCACTTGTTGTCGTCGTCATTGTTTTTCAGGTCGAGGGTCGATTTGTCTTCGAAAAAAAGTTCTCTCCTTCACTCACGCGAGCCACACACTTGTGAAGCGGCTCGTCCCGTGATTTATTGAGAAGCCGTTATCTGCTGAGTGAGCTTGCCGTAAGAAATGAAGGAAGCGAGTATTCGCAACGAAACTTTTACTCTGTATGGAGCTGTCACCGTTGCGAAAAAGCGACGTTTCGCTCGTGCTCCGCGTTCCGATGAGGAATCACTCTATCCGGAGCTGAGGTATATTCGTCACGTGTTAATTGGCTCGCAACTCTAATTTAGGTTCAGTGCGCGCCAGAGCGTGTCCCCAGAACCTCAGGGTTGACTAGTCAGCGCGTTTCGGGCAAAAAAATAGGTCTGAAAGCCTCGGGATCGTGCCAACGGTTGCTTCCAGCCTTTCATTGCGTCACGTGATGTCTCGGAAAGTCTTCTCGAATGCAGAATTCATACTTTCAAGATGAAGTTCGTCGCAGCTGATATCAATCGGAGTATTCTGTTTCTATCAAAACGAATCCTCCATTCTACTCATTTGATCCTTCCATTCGATCGATATCACCGACTTGCTCATCTTGCAGCCATCTGCTGTTCCGCAAACGAGTGACCGCGATCCACCGTAGTCACATAGGTGCGTCCACACTCGAATTATCGTCTGCGGCTTCGAAAGTCAAAGCTCTTTCCCTCTCCCAGTTAAGAAACAAAACAGTTGCACCTAACGGCTAACTTTTGGTTCGAATTCTCAGAAAGCTTTCGTGAATTGTGTCAATCGAACTCGTTGTACGGAATGAATTTGTGCTCCGTCAAGCAAGAAATCGATGATGACAGCATGGAGGTGGATCCGGGCTTGGCGCTTGTGTCGCTCGAGGACCGTCACGCCGTTTTCCAGCCGATCGTCTACGGGAACACCGCTCGACATCTGGAGAAACCGAATTCGGAAAATCACACCCACGAATGGATTCTCTATCTTAAACCATATTTCAAACATTGTGACATGACCAAGTTTGTGCGAAAAGTGAGTACTTAATCAGAAGTGATTTCTCATACATTTCTTCGGCATGTTGTCAACGGTTCTTTGGAACCGTTTTCAGAAGAATGAGCTCTGAGAAGTCTTGTTTTGATTCGATTTTTTCAGGTTGTCTTCGTTTTAGAACCGCATTACCGCAACGTTACGCTGACCAAGATGCCCTACGTCGTGAGCCGAACTGGCTGGGGCGAGTTCACCGCGCAGATCAATATCTACATGACGTTTTCGTCGCGAGCTCAAATCCTGTCCCACTGGCTCCGACTCGTAGAGTACTCAGATCGAAACGATGAAACATCATCGTATCGCTACGTGCCCTTTGTTCGCTACGAAGACTACAATGAGATAGTGATCGTGGAGCCGACTGAGGAACAGCAACGCGCCATGAAGACGGGAACGACTGAGCCGGATCCCGAATTCGAACAGTTCAACTTGATTCGTGAACAAACTATTAAGAAATTGCTGGAGGCTAGGAAGGTTCGTTTGTCCATTCAAACACATCCAGAGGCAGTGTCATTTCAGTTTCGTTGTGGATGTCTTATTGTTGGAATGACTTCTCACTCAGTCTGGATTTTCCCGAGAGACTTTTTGAGCTTTTCGGCCGCCTCGACGGTTTCTTGATAGAAAAACAGATATCGATCGGGAATTCTCGATTTCACTTGGAGTGAGCGTTTCGGAATTGATTGCAGCTGGTGCGAGCGGAGATCGAAGAAATTAAGCAGCGGATTCGGGCCTGAAATCCCGGAGAGGGCTCTCGTTAACGAATACAAGACCTTCAAAACTCGAATCAAGAGCCGAGCTGTACTCAATGGCTGTTCATATTAACATTACCCGTGTTCTAATGAATCAATAATAATTGAATAAATCAAGAAACTCACTTTCATACGACGTGTATCGAAAGGAAAATCGTACTACTTCAAACTATATTTCTAGTTTCAAGACGGATTGACCGGAGTAATACTCAAACGTGATCTCGGCGCCCAATTCTGAAAAATTTCGGGGCACTACTAGCATGAGGAAAGGTGCATACCGAAGGACACAAGTGCGGCATCACTGAAAACTGAGAATGCTGCGAAACCGGTAGAGAAATAGAATTCTGTTGAAAGAATTTAGACTCCCCGATAATGTTAGCACTTAATTTCCGCATGGTCGCCGACGACACACGTGGACCCTGCTAGCTAATATTCAACTTCGACAAAGCTGGCCTCGTGAGCTGCCGTTCTCCTGCCAAGGTCAAATGTATAGCTTAAACTGAATCAGAAATGTACGCAGAGCGGACCTTTGATGCAATCATTAGCCGGCGGCTCCAGATTGTAACAAGCGATTGTTCGAGATCAAGCGGCCAAGATCGATTCTGGAATTCATTAGTAAGGCGTTTAATGATAGCTCCACGTCACTGCTCCGTAGGGCTCAGACGTCGCGCGGGCGCTCTCATACGAGTGAACTATTATTATTATTATTATTATTCAGACTATGGCTCGATTGCCTGCAGTGTGCGGTTGCTCGTATACCGCGACAACAGCAGCTTTCGCGAGTTGCCATCTCCCCACGCTTCCATCGTTTTCACTCCGACTGATTCGTCTTCGAATCAGATTATCCTTTCAATCGAAAGCGATATCTTCAGGGAAATTTGAGAAGAGCGAGTAAGAAAAAAATTGAAAAGTGTCATGACTATTCTTTTGATCGCGTTTCAGGGAGCGAACAATGTGAACCTGCATAACGTTATTTGAAACCTTGAGCTGGATTCGATGTCTCACTTAGGTTACGTCTTGGATTTGATCTCGAAGTTGAGACTGAATGCCGAGAGATGAATTCAACGTTCTCCGAAAGGTGTTCCACAAACGCTACCTGGATTCCTCTTGAGGAACTTCGTTCAAAGATTCAACGCGGGAATGACAACCATCTTACTGGAATTCATCGATCAAACACTCATGTTCACCATCCAGTCTTGGAAAGCTGCGCTGCCTGATGAAGTGAGCTGCAAGAGAACGACCCCCACCGCTTCGGATGAGATTCGGGGTGAATTTCTCCGAAAACACAAACCGCGGCGACCCGGTAAGGGTTCCGCCAGATTCCCCTAGAGATCCGACCAGACAATGCCAGAACACCAAATTCGAGGAAGCGCGATCTTATTTATATTCCCGAATTTGGAAGGTCAAATGTTATTGCTTCTCGGACTTTCGACCGCTATGGACATTCTCATCACATTTAGATCATCATAAATGAAAGTGAAGAAGATGAGTGAAGAAATCTTTTCGAGAGATTTGTGAAGAATCGAGAGAGAGATTCATGGCATTGACTCCAAGCAGACCGATATTCTACGGTGTTCAAAGTTCAATGAAATATCAGCCTGAATCAAGAGTCGAGAGCGAAACGCGAGTTCTCGTTCGCGAGTCTCTTGAACCGAGTGCAAATGTAGTCGGAATCCGATCTCCCTACGACAGAAAGTACACAGATCACTGATATTCTATGATCTCAAGCACCAAATGCAGAATGTCAGACGAATTCGGGAGCTGAAAAACCGAGCTGAGACTAGCTCTCAACAAAACCGTCGCTTCCGCCAAAACATTGAAGGCAGACCGAGCATCCAAAGCCTGCTGTCAAGCCTCTCGCATCTCGACAACCACTTTAGCGCAAACTCTGAAAACTTCGCCCGCGTTTCGGAAGTGCTCGAAAACATTCAAGTAGAGAACACGGCGGACGGCGACATTTGGCTCAGTTTGTCGGGAATGTGTCCACGAAACTCTTGTTTCGCCAAAAAAAAGAATGTTCGTCACATAAACAGCGCTGAATTCGATTCTTAAGAGCGAACGATTTCCGAGCATCCTTAAGAAGTAGACTCCACCTCGCTAATTTCGACGAACCGCGAGAGGGTTTCCAACTCGAAACCGCAAACTCTTGTCCAAGTAAGTCCGTAGTCAAATTCCAGACTGAGCTCGGAGCGTTCGTTTTTCAATTATCTCCTTCAATCAATGATAGGCTAGAACCTGGTGCACGATTCGCGATTGGAAGGACAAGTCCAGACCTTGTTTTCTTACATGCACATTAGCGTTGAGAATCAGACGTTGTTGTGAGTGGCACGTTCCGCGACGTGCAACGATTCCTACGTGACCTTTCGCTCATTTTTCGCGTAATCACGGACTCGGAACTTGAATCAAAACTAAGGTACGCGATTGCTTCCGAGCATCGAATGCTCGGAACCTCCTCGGTGCTCACTCGGGCTACACCTCTGCTATCTAATCTCCATCCGATTGACCGATCGGTTCATTGATCGAAGCGATCTCTAGAATTCTGGAGTTCGAACCGCGATTTCTGGAGGAAGGATTCCTAAGAGGAAACCACAGCCGCGCAGATTCAAAACAAAAACCGACAATCGAGGAGTCCACCCACAGACCTCTCTCCTTCCTCTTTCAGACATTGTGGAGGACTTTCCTTTCTTTTCTCTCCAGAATCCCTCACTCTGAATACCGCGAGCAAATCAAACTCGGGAACTCTGCCCGACGGAGGTAACAGTGAACTCGCTGATAGATGCCTCAAGTCAGAGAGAAGTTGCTCGAGCGAAGCACTCAAAGGTTCTTCGACATAAGTCAAATAGACGTGCACTGGCGTACATTTGCATCGAAGCAAAACACACGGGGGGCGAAACAAACAGCGGAGCGCATCAAGGAAACGTCGCGTAGGTTTTTGGCAACTTTATAATGGAAAAACGACAAAGTGAAACACCGCTCGATTTGTCAGCATCTGTAGACGATGCGAAGATGCACGATTTGAAGAGGAAGGTGAGTGATCGATCTAAAGACGACTTTGAAACCAGTGGTTTGTTGTGGTTTGAGTTATCTCGAGTTCGTCTGGATGACTGACTGGCGATATTCTCGCGATCCCTTGTTGTTGAACTCAGCTCCTTCGTTTCTCAGACACTTCACGAAGATTCCTCGGTCGCCGCCGCTGACGAAACAACAAGGCCTGAAGAGTCGAGCGGCAGCCTAGCGGGCCCCATCGTTAAGAGACTGAAAAAATTGCGTTGCGAAGTTTGTAAACAGAAGACGGGATTGGCATCATCCTACACCTGCAGGTAAGCTCCCTTTGACCGAATTAGGGCTGAAAGCTCACCTTCGGGGAAATCGTGCAATACATGTACAGGATGCAATCTGTAAAGATCTGTGGATGTTTCCCGAGTCGCCGACGGCGGATTCCGAGTTTTCGAAACTTTTTCCACTCTGTCTGACAGTGGCCGTCGTATTTCAGATGTGGGAACAACTTTTGTGCGAGACACCGGTACGCCGAACTCCACAAGTGCTCGTTCGACTATCGGGAAGCCGGCAAGGACTTCCTGAGAAAAATGCATCCTTTGATACGCCCCCAGAAAATCGATAAAATCTAAATCAAATCGCTCTCAGAGAGCGCGGACGATATTCCAAACAAAATGGCGTCCTGTGCCGTCTGCTCAGTAGACGCTTACTGCTGCGACCCGGTGAGATAGTTGAGAGTTACGGTCGTTACTTACAATAATTATTAGATGAGAAGTTCTCCGGGAGAACCTCGACAAAATCGACAGTTGCTCGCGCGGTTGTTGTTTGCGCGGACATCGGAGAGAGCGATGATGATGATGATGATGATACAATAAATTTAGAAAGTGACTTTTTAGAAGAACTGAGCGGCGATTTCGATCATGTTAGGCTTCGTAGGTAGTGTCATCCCTTAATAAATCCAATTTATCAACGTCTCCAACTCTGCATCGTTCCACACCAACACCGCAGTCCCAGTGCTCTCTGACTGTGAGAGAGAGAGAACAGACTCGGTCGGAACGAGCTATCTCGATTATGTATATGTAGATGATGATGACTCAAATTCATTCCTTGATTCCGATAGACCGAGAGCATCTGCCATCCTCGATCACATTTTTTCAGGTCACTCATGACCGATGACAAACAACAGACGCAACAGGCACCGCAAGGGATATCATACATTGTAGCTTTCCTGCGTCGGACTCTTCTCACTTTCCGCTGTCGATGATCTGGCCAATACGAACACTGCGAGTGATTGCGATAGCATCACTCTCCGCACTCACATCCAACACGTGCCGACACGAGTCAGCTACGACATGGAACAGGGCTGCACGATCCATTCGGTTGTCTGTGCGTGATCATCAGGCGATCGCTCCCGTTCTTCCAGCGGAATATCGAATTCACGTCTACTCCAGTAACGTTCTCGGCGGAAAACTACTTTTTCTTGGTCGGAGCGGTGAGTGACCCGGTTGGCCGCTAATGAACGTCGAAAGTAAAACTGTATCCGAGTCGAAGTTTGATCGCGTGCCCCGAATCGAACAACTCCGCTTTGAGGGAGCGCAGTGCCCGTGAACTCCGCACAAAAGAGCAGCCAGTGCGGAGAATTCTTCTTTTTCGGTCTCCGTTCGTTCGAATGGAACACAATTAGCATTTTATTAGGGCCAATTCAGGGTCGTGGATGAATAGTCCAGTTATAGTGTTTGCCTCTTGTGGAACGTAGCTTTTCGAATTTCGACCACCTGCAGCGCTGGTCGTCTTTCGAGGAATCTAATTTGCATGCCTAGAGTTTAGTAAGTATTTCAGCGGACACTGATGATACGGACACCTGCTTCGGTCGGACTCACCCTCGAGAACTAGACTGAATTCGTCGACCAGCGACTTACTAGACGAGATATTCTCTCGTTCGACCTCGGGATTTCGAGGAGAGTTGATCTTTACTTCCAACTTCGGAACCGTCCTCTCGAAGATGTCGTGGCCTCAGTTGCTTCATCATCATTCAAGTTCCAATGCCACGCAACGAATGAAGCTTGGAAGTTCAATCACCTTCTATCAATCCATGGAAGAATCGATCGGAGGTCGACCATATCGATAACTGAAGTCGACTGACTGAATCAATCAATCATCTATCTATCTATGAAATCCGTCAATCAATATGGATAGATGAAGATCGGAAACCATTCCTAGGATGAAGGGGGACATCGTTGAACTCGGTGATGGTGTATCAGGCTGGATCTTCACAGATATATTGAGGCGCGGCTGTTTGAGAATCTTGATTACTTTTCGTCGAAGATCCACAAGCATTGATATCACAGAATCCCTCGGAATCTGTAAACCAACACCAGGACTTCTATTGTCTCATGATCAGAGTCGGATTTTGCCGGATGGCAGCAGACGAAGGTTCGAGCGACGACTCTGAGCTTCGAGGGGATCGCGACAAGAATCGGATCGAAACATCCCGAAATGCCTCAGGCTGTGAGTAATGACTCCCGGTTCGTTGAGAGAACGCGGGGAGTCTTGAAATGGAGTGTTCGAATTCTAAACACCTACTATCCGTACTCGAGGGAAATCAATTTGTTAAGCTTTGAGACGAGCTGCATATAATGAGTCATCATTCGAGAACGCACTGCAACACGAGTCGCCCGAGTTTCGTGTGTGTTGTTCCTCATAGAAGAGTCTGGGGTTTTTGCGTTGTTCTAGCCTTCGATGACTTTTCTTTATCCGTCGCGGACCTTGTTCCCAAGGATTAACTCCCACTTACCGAAACCTGAAAATGTTAGGCCCTCTTTGGAGTCGATGTTGAGCTTTCTTTCTCGGATTTTGTTTCACCTCTTCGCATTGATTTCTTCCTGACCAGCTTTGAACAAATATCTGGATTGGCGCATCGACGGAAAGCTTCACCGATGGATCGAGCGCAGTGTTGCTCGCGTCATCTTTCGAGTAGGATGTCACACTATGATAGTATCGCTCATTTCCGATGAGGTTCATCTCTAGGAAGCCTTTGCCGGATTTCCGCAAGAACTTTTGCGAGAGCTATGTGCAAGAAATTCTAAGATTTCATCCAGCGGCGCCGACTTATCTGAAATCTCCAGGAGCACAGCCAAGTTGCATCGCTCTTGCGGGATCCGTATCTCTACAGGACACCGACCCAGTCAGGATAACGTACAGTTAGACGTCCCGGAGTAACGCACAGTTTTCTTTACTGAACTTCCATGGATCGAGGAATACACTTTTTAGGACTGCCTCAGCCTGATATAAATTGAAGTTAGGTCTTCACTAAACCCTGAGACGTACGTTCGGCGGCAAAAGAAGCGACGACCTTGAGGGAGATATGACGAGGTCGTTCGGCTTCAATTTAGTCGTCTACCTTCTATAGCGCTTGCTTGCTTGCTTGTTGGTTGACTGGCTGCCTGGCTTGCTTGCTGGGAAGCACTGAGCGAGCCCGCTGCGGATGACCCGGAAGCTGGTGCCACCTGGGCTTCCTGTTCCTGGCATTTCCGGCCAGCAGGCCGGCCTGTCCCTAGTGAAAACGCCATTAGGCGATGTGTAGGTATGAGGAGTACCGCATCATCATTACGAAGCAACAGTTCTCTTGCACAGCTTCCTTCGGAAGAAGGAGACCATGACTGCCAGCTGGTCATTTGAGACATCATCGTGCCCGTCGTCGTCCTCGGCCTCCTTCTCTATTACCGCGGAACCGCTGCCAATAAACCAATACAACTGATTGCAGCGTTCGGTATTTGCCGCCTCCTTTTTTTTCGAGCCGCGCCCTTCCGCAAATCTCCTCCAAGTCATGTAGAGATTCTTTCCCGTTTCGTTTCCTGGAGTCAGATTTTGAAAACAGCGAGAACGACAGAGATGACAGTGTCCTCGCTTGCATGACGAGCAGCAACTCGTGCGCCAATCCAGACTGGTGGCACGTTTTCGTTTTGGAACAGCTCGTTAATGAGATTCAATTTGTTGGCGGAAAATTCGCCCTAATTCAGCCCAGTAGATTTTTATCAAACTTATTTCCGTGAATCATTGGCCAACCACCTCAAATGAGTGCTGAGAGAGCTTCGTGCGGAAAGTTCATGCTGTGGAGTTAGGTCGACTTGATCCGTGTGCGTGATAGTGTAGTTGTGCGTTTAAGTGGAAACACGTTTGCCATTACTCAACACTGTAAGATACTAATAATCTCCCCTGATGCGCAGCCAACTAACAGGCAGCCTTGTCGGATGAAGTGAGAACGCCGACGAGAGAAAGAGAGATCCCGAGCGGGCGCCGCCGCCGCCGTACATTAATCATCCCAACAAACTCGTGTGGTTATAACAGCGACTGGTTAAACCCCTAAAAAGTTTACACTTGGCCGAGAAGAGCCTGAGAGAATGTTTTATCTTCTTCCGGAACGATGGGGCATCTGGATTCCCGATTCGAAGACAAACACTTCAAACAGTCGATGAAAATCTCCGGAAAATAACACCGGAACACTTCATGCGACCTCAGGATCCTTCGTCTGACATGATCACTGTCATGGATCTTGATATCGGACCTAATGATGATCTCGATTGTAAGCAGTCAAACGGCTACCACTAGGAAAGCTTGCTGCCTCGTTTTCTTCAAGTCCCCTACAGAGATCGCGGAATGTAGACGACCGACGCACGGAGGGGAGGAAGTTTTCCTTCGCTAACCCTCCTCTGGGCCTATGCGGCGCTGTCGTCCCTGGGCGACACTTTTCGAAGGAGTGCAAGTGTTGCTTCGGGAAAAGCCGATCAGGCGCCCGCCGTTGTGTACCGAAGAGTGTCATATGTCGACCCGTCAAACGTGAATTTCCAAGGCCGTGTGGAACTACACACTGGGATCTCTTGCTGTCAGCCAAGGTGACGTTCACGTGCGCCAAACTACGTCAACACAAATTGTCACGCCGAGATTCGAATCTGCCGGAAAATTCATTTCCTCAAAGACGGCGCATCGGAAGAAACCTAATTCCCAACGGGAGGGGCTGACCCGTAGTTAAAAAAGATTCAAACCTGGAGGTGGGTTGCTGCCTCAACACTGTCGCAATGTTAAGCTCCTCTGTTTAAATTTCAGCAAGGTCCACCGACCGGATTTCACTCCCGCCTAACATCGATGTGTTCCGAATTCGAAGCTCGAGACGTTCCCCTCTCTTCGCCGGCGTAAATGATTTTACGCATATTACGAGCGAGACGGGAACGTCGAGTTTGCCCCGAGGCCTCGTGAGAGCTTGCGCGAGCGATACCGACCTCCCTATGTACGGACATAAATACTTGCGCACACAAACTACGTACACGTCGAATCGAGTGGAAGGTTCCATGAACCGTGAAATCTCACCACTACTTGTCCAAGATCTTTACCATCCGAATGCCGTCGATTACGGCTCGCGATCAGGAGCCGCGGCGACGCATTCGGATTCTCCTCGAGAAATGGCTCGCCATCTGAGATCGGAAGAGAATCCAATCTGTTTCGTTGTCAAGGCGCCATGGTCGGACATGTGGTTGCGGCCTGGGTCACTGTTTCTCAACCTCAGAGGAGAATTGGAGTCGAAATCGGCCGATCTCTCAAAATGCTTTGATGGAACTAGATTTAGAATAGTTAGCACCCGCTTGATTACGGATTCAGGAAGCGTTCTAATGAATGCGACCGATCAGACGAAATATACGGGCAGTCGGTCGACTCCACACGAAAGCGTCAAGTGATAAGAAGAATATATGGAGGGAGAGGCTCCTCAGAAATGTGTGACACAGGGGGGATGCATATTTTCGGGCCACACGTGCATTGATCGGATAAGCGCCGGTACAAGTGGGTCTAGACCGGTGAAACCCACTGTGGGGCTAATGGACCACGTTCTGAGTGGGTCCACGACATTTTAAAGTCGAATCCGCTTATAAGAGAAACTCGCGTGTAAGAGACCGATTTCGATTTCTTGAATTCAGTCCCATAGAATCCTTTGGTGAAAAATCACATTATAAAAGACTCGCATGAAAGAGAAACTTGTATATAGAAGATCTCAGCCCGGATCCCATCCCCATACGACCCCATGTTGAGAACTATGTTATGGTCTCATGCCTGATTCCGAGATATGCGATCTGGTTGAACTCAAAGTAATTCAGGGGGATCCGACCGAGAGTGGCTTTGTCGACAATGATGATGGAGAGACAATTGTCCAATTGTAACGACCAGAGACACGGTTCGGGTCTTGTCGATTCCCAGACGCTACTTTGAAGGAAACGTTGAGAACTTTGACGCATTCTATATAGTTGAACGCTTTGTGGAAGCCAAAAGTTTATGAAAAGCGCTGCCAAAGCAAAATTACCTCGTCTTCAAAGTAACCCAAATGTCTATAAAAGTGTGAATGAAGGGAGCGCCATATAGTCATGCTTTCCGGAATATCTCCGGAATATCTTCATTCGCGACTCCTAGTTGACTCGATCCGTATATAAGAGACTCTCGCAGCGGGCCTCGATGAGCGCTGTGAAGGAATCTCAGCTCCTCTAGAATGCCCACAATCGAATAGCTTCCTCCGCGGCGGTGCAGAGATGTCGAATGAATCATCTCATGAGCGGCAACCCAAAAGAGAACTAAACATGCGTCCTGTTTGAAGGGGAGAACGGGTCGTTTCAACAGCCACCTGATTGCGGCACTGAATCAGCTGGTGAATGACGGCTTCTGACACAGAGTTCTGGTGACCCTGAGTCTGAGGATTCCGCAAAAATCCAAAAGAAAACCACATTTCTGGATTCGTGATCCATTCCTCGGGACTCCTGGACGCGAAATGTTGAATCATTCTGGTTGCGTTCAGATTTTCGTGGAAACTTTTTTTCGACCGGAGTTTGAACGGATCCAGGACGATACATAATTCTGGATGCAGAGGATCCGGGGACCTTCGTTTTCGGGAAAACGAGAATGAACTTCATTCTCGTTTCCGGAATCCATTCTCTGGACCCACTACCGACTTGGGGGTAGAAGGAGTTCTTCGCCCGGGAGATCTCTCATTCCGGCTTCCAGAGCTGATGAACCTCGGTCTCTACATAATCGGCATCTGAGGTTTCAGTCAAGAACCAGAGTTCAGCACATTCGGGTTCATATTGAGTTTCGCCTGTCCATTGTCGGTTCGCACCGTGCTCGTTCATGCACGGGAAACACGAGGTCCACATGAAGTCATCTTTTATTTCAAAGCCGAGTTGATCATTGTTCAACTGTTTTCGTCCAGGTGCTTCTATAAAACCGCACCATTTACGTCAGACACTGAAACACAATGCTGCCGGAACCTAAACGTACAAACATCGTCGACCTCCGGAAGGCGCAGACTGAGCCTCGTTTAGAATTTCACGTGGATGTCCGGTTGCCAGATATAACTTTGCGCAGAGCACGACCGGCCATCAGTTCTCGAATGCTTGGCATTCTACGCGTTTCGAAAAAGGCAACCGGCAATCGCGCTCGGATTTAGCCTCACGCAACGGGATAAGCGAACGCTGTGGGTTTGTAGCTGTGATGCACTTTTTTGACGCTCGTCGCAGCTTTGCGATTGCGGTGAACCATTTTTGTACCTGCGCGGCGGATTTGAACGTGCGGTGGAATTTTTCTCCTCCGGCTCCACCCTCGGAAACAGGACGGCGGAACAGGCGGCGGATTTGCAACGTTTGGGAAACGGTCCGATTCTTGTTATGCATCGTCGACTGTGGTGAGGAATCTCGCTTGTCGCTTTGAGCGTCTGATGAGGGAACTGGTCGTTGAGGGAACAACATTCGAGACGAGACTCTCTCAGAGGAATTAATTTGCCGACTGGGGATTTCCAATTGAACTTGCTTGACATCATTTTTTTTCTTCTTTCCCGACGACGTGGGACGAGTCGAAGCGACCCGATTTTGATGAAGTCTCATTGCGCGCTGGCAACATTGTCGCGCTCTCTGCTCCTCTCGACGACTCATGCTTCATCTTTGGAGAGTCTTATCTGGGGAAGGGAGGGAGCTATTCGTTTCGCCTGGAGAAGTATCTCAGGCCCCGATAAGTAGCAGCTAGCTACAATCTGCGATTTGAGCGAGAAGAATGCGTAGAGATCGGAGGCGATCGTGGAAGTTGCGAAGGGAATAGCGCGCTGAAACTAACTCGCTGCGATCGTTGCTGTTGCACAATGGACGTCCTTGAGATTCATTCTCAAAGCAAGAAACAACTTCGAGGACAATCTTCGGAAATTTGATTGAAAACTCAGCTGCGTGGAGTCGCTATTCGCGATCCCTAACATCCACGAGAAGAAAGTTCTAAGGCTGAGAGAGGTGTCGGATAGAGATAGAAATGAATATCATATCTAAAGATCAATGAGATGTGTAAGATGATTTGGGCAAGTGTTCGGCATCGTCTTAGCATGTACGTCACACGTAGGACGTTCTCTGTGATCTCGTGTCGGGAACGTCATTGGCAAGGATGCATTCAGTGATTTCGTATTTCGGACCTGCCAAGCATTTCGAGCGCGGATTCTCGGGAGATCGAAGCATCATAATTAGAGCTTGGAAGTTTAGGCATTATTCATTAATCAGCCTCCATCAATCCATGGATAAATTGATCGGAGGTCGATCACTTCGATGATGTGCCCAACATAGTCGTGAATTGGAATGATCAGGCACAATTTAACCGAATATCCATCAATTCAAATTGACTGATGGATGTTCAACAATGATTAATGCCTAAACCTCCAAGCTCTAATCATAATATACATCGCTTCGGGGAAGGTCGGGGATATGAGACTAGTTATGTGAAACAAAGACAGTCTTGGACAGAAGTCTTTTTCTCTTCGAAAAGGAAGTTCCAAATGCAGAACGACAACTCTCAGGCTATGCCGTGATGTACCTCATGATGTAGGACGCGGAGATGCTCAACGAGAATCCTATCCCTATTCTTTTGGAAATTATCTCCATGTAAACTCCACTACGACTTCGTTTCGCTACTTCCTAGTTGATAACGAATTAGTTGGATGGAAGAAGGACCCTGCGTCATCCGCGCGTGCTCTATATCAGCGATATTCATGGTCGTGATGATTCGAAGTTGAGTTTTGATCCGAGAAACTTGAATATGACAAACCTTCGGCGAAATGGAGTGGTTCGAACGTTGGCTGCAATCTGCGAATTGTTTTTCCATTTTTACAAGTCACACAACGCTCGGGAGCCCGAAGAATTCTCTACGCAGATAATAAAGTCAAGGTTGAGCTTGGTTCCAACGTGTCGATGGTTCCAAATGATGATGAAGTTTGAGACCACTCGGGTGTTTGATTCGATCATTTTCATCGAACGCTATGTTAAAAGGTCAGCGTCTTCGGAAAACCTTCTCGGACACACGATGCGAAGTTGAGATTACGAGAGGAAAATTATGTAAGAAAATCGATACGGCCCGTGCAGGGATCAGCGACGGAGGTCTGAAACTAGACCCTTCGAAATAGAGTTCCGATTGCAAAAATCAAATCGCGTATCAAGCTTGTCAGGTATCGACTTTCTCACAGTCCAGTGAAACTTAGATCTCGATTCGGGCAGCTGATGCTTACTCTGTTTCTTGGCGATGCGCGTGATGATTGCCGACGCGGAAATCGATTGAAAAGGAACAAAAACAGAGAGTCGTGGGTCTTGGCCTCAAGATCCCTCGCGGACAATGTCTGATATGAATCATTCAATCGACTTGATGCCTCACGTGGAACGGAACAGATGAATTTGTGAGACAAGTCAGAAGATCTCGACAAAATAAGTCATCATGATCGTGCTGTACACTGACGCAAAAGAAACGGCAGGAACATCGCACGTGAATCTGGGGCGGAGATGAGACTCTGAAATGCAGGAAGGGAACAAGGAGAGGAAGGAGCAAAGTTTGGAGTGAGCAGAAAAGAAAAGGAGAACGGGAATCAGAGGAGAGCGGCGTAGAACGTAATAGGCCGTATGAAAGTTGAGGACCGGTGGATAGGACTGAGGAAGACGAGGGGACACATTTTCTTGGTAGGGAAATCAGGCTGGCCTTGATGACGCGTAGGTTTTTCCTCGAGACCGAGACGAGACAACAAATTAAAATCTCATTCAGGTCTCCACGTCACTCCAGATTCCTCGTCTCCGTTGAAGTCTCGTCTTCTCCTCCTCCTCCTCCTCCTTCTCTTCATCTCCCGGCTCCAACTTTTCCTTCATCAACATCCTCTATTCCTAGCTTCTTCAAGAACGCCCGTGCTCCCTCTGACTGAGAGAGCTTTCGGTTAAGGAATCGTGGCGTAAATCCTAAACAATGATCCGATCTCTGGACATCCGCGAGACGTTGAGGAAAAGTCGAGAATGAATTCTGACTCAAAGACTTCAACTCTTCCCGGGAAGAGAAGTGCGACTGGTTCAACGAAGCTTCTCAGTTCTAAGGATAGTCTTCCACCTTCTCCCCAAACGTATTTAGTGTAGAAACTCAGTTGCTGCATAGAACATTTGTTTCCTCTTCGAATAGCGTCATTCCTTGTATTCCTTGGGAAATGTTCGAAACTTTGTTGAAGCGAATGAATACAGCTTGCCTGGATAAACAGAGTTTCCAGAAAGTCCGTGTGTTTCAAACATATTCAAAGCAAACAAGCAGAAAAAAACGTCTCGAGTATTAACATTTTAGCCAGAGGTCACTATGTCTAGAGAAACAGTCCATGAATTGTAATCTTCTCCTCTATTGCCTCACTTTCTCGAAGAGTTCCGATCGCTAACATCAAGTTCCTCCGAACAGTGAAAAGGTGTCTCCCTCGAAGCACCGCCTCCGTTCCTCGCATACTTCTGTTTTTCAGTTTGCGTTAGCTTTCCAAACGACACGCCGGTGTTGGGCCCTGATGGAGAGCTGAGAACATACACGAGACAAGCGAAGGAAGCGCCGACTTTGACAGGATTTAATGATGACAGCTGCTTGCGGTAGCGGCAGGGTATACGTCAGTAATAGAAATAGGAACTGACTGCCGAGTGAGTCCCAGCGGTGTTTCTCGAAATGAGGCTCTATGTTGTCCAAGATTAGTCCACTGGGAGCAATCTGGCTTTGTCTGGGGCGAGAACAGGAGAAAAAGCCTTCAGACACCCGAGTCGAGAGTCAGCCAACGGCAACGGCCCTGTAAAGAAGATAGATGCTTTCTTCAGGTGATGTTTTCTCTCACTTGTTTTCTCCGACGCAAAGCGAACGGAAACTTCAGTTGAGAGTTTTGAGGCTTCTGCCAAAACATTGGTCTTGCATGTTGAACTGTTCGGAGGCCGAAATATCGACTCTCCTGGGGTATTCTGTCCCGGGACAGTGGATATTCGAGTAGGAAATAGCATCAGATGCTTCGCCGAGCCACAAAAGCACTTTCGGTCGTCGAGTTTCATAAAGTTCAGAGAACGATGCACTACCCCGGATTATTTCACGTCAGCCGTCCGGTCCATGAAACGCCGCACGCGATCAGGGCCCAGCGACTAACGACCTCTCGCAGAAGGTGCGTGATTCGGGTTTTATTTTGTTGAACAATGTCATACGGTCTCTATTGTTTCCCCATGCGCGGAACTTCGTAGTTTTATTGCGGAGTCACTGAAGGGAAGACGTTTTGAAAAGGAGCGACGATCCCTCCTGCAGATTGCCTCGCTTCCCAGGAGAACCATTCGGCCAACTCGTCAAGGAGAGTCGCTTGCTTGGCTCCGTGAAGGCTTTGGCGCAAAGCTCGTGGATCAGTTCGAAGGAAGCAGACTATCGCAGACGAAAAGCACAAAGCAGGTTATCCGGGGCTCCGCGATAGGGCCCGACAACACTCGCTTGAACGAGGCCTACTTAAGACTTCTCGATATTGGACGCCGGGAGGGTTACTTCCTACTCGCCGTGGAAAGTGTTGAACCCGGCTCACGAGATGGAATGCTTTCGAGAAATTTCAGGCGGAAAGCTGCTTCGAGGAAGCAAGCGAAAAGTGCGAGCAAGAACCCTGTATTACGAGAGTATGGTCATATTTGACGTAACGCCACGCCGCAAGCCTCTCTACTCTCAAGTCGTCGTCCGAGTAGGCGGATCCCATCACTCAACCCGGAGCACCGAGGCGTTAAAGGTGGGGTGGCTCAAAGGGAATCGTGAGATCGACGAACTTAACGAGATCGAAACCCGGGCACTCACTACCACTGCGAGCGATGAGGGAAATTTTCTTCTTTATCTTTAATGGGAATCAGAGCCCAATTCATTCTTGGCGGTGGAGACAATGCGACTCATGCGTTTCATATCTTTGGGTAAGCCGCGACTCTGATCCCGATCCAAATATCTCGTCGTCGCTGACGACCGACGACGTTCGCCTCAAAGACGGTGGGAGCCTGTTGAGAGGACTCACTCAGCCCGCTCATGAATTCCACGTAAAACACGTAGTCGTTAATTGGAATTGCTAGTTCAGAAGACAGATGTCCGACGAGACGGAGGGAGGTAGGTAGACGGCCAGACTTCATCTCACGTGGAGATACGTGAGCACGGAAGTCGGTGCAGGAGAATTTCCCTCCGCCTTGTTTGCTGGCTCTTTTGGCGGCCGTTCGACTGTTGGTGGCTTGGTCGTTCATCCTTCCTTCCGGCCGGCCGGCCGGCCGGCCGACTCACAGACTAGGCAGACAACCGGCTATCCGTCATCAGAGCAACGTAGAGCACGGGAGCTCCCCATCACTCATCTGGTCCAGCCTAGCGTTGCGGAGAAGTCGGTCGAGTCGAGCGAGCGATCAGGCAAGCTATCTATCCGTCCGTTTGTCGGTTGAAGGAAAGCACAACTAGAAATGGCACTCGTACGATATTAGCCGACATTATGCTCGTTGCAGTAAAACAGATATGACTGCGTTCAGATTGCTCGTAAAGAACGTTGAGGCATCCAAGATAAGGCATCCAACAGCAGAGCTCACATTCCGCTACAATGTGCTCGCGTGTTCATAGTTCAGGAAGCTTGAAAACGGGGAATTCGCGCAGCCTTGAACTCTAGATAGAGGATCATTCTGAGCGCGAATGGTCCAGGGAGTCGGTTCACGCGGCTGCTTATCCGATATATATTCTGCCATTCGTTGAAACTCGACAACACAGTTTGCTGTCTGGAAGAGAAATGAAAGAAGACGGGAGCATGAGAGTGCGGGCCACCATCACATCAGAAGCGAATCACCGATTCTCCGAAGAGGAAGATTCCACGAAATCATCTGGAATGATCGAAATGAACGGAAAGCAGCATCGAAAAACCAGAGCGATTTCAATCGAGAAATGCGGGGAATCCGTAGCAGGTGACCCGATTGGTCTTCAGTCTGCATGGATACCGTGGGCCTCGGGGAAGTCGATTTCGAGGTTCAAGGAGGGCTTTGGGAGAGTGGTAACAACCGACTGAGAAAGTGGGTTCATCTCCAGATCCCGCGTCCTGAGAACGCTCTCATATTTAACGAATTCTCATAAGCACGGGGGCACACAGGCTTTCCAGGGGCAAATGGAGTTTAGCGATAGGAACGTCGTTAGTCGAGCGGTGTCGACGGCCAACTTTCCCAAACAGTGCTGTAATGGCTCTCGTTAGAGGACGTTCGTGCGTTCGTTCGTATGTACGAGCGTTTGTATGTAAGTCCGTATGGGGTAAAGACTTTAATGTTAATGTGGGTTCCGTGATCGTTATCCGCTCTAAGAGCTTCAACCCAGCACGACACGGTAACCAAGTCGCTGTTCCAGTGCACGAGAGTATCTTCGAATCATTGCACGTTCGTGCAACGCAAAAACTACGGAGTTCGCACGTGTAGGCGGCGTATTGTTCGAACCGAGAAATCTATAAAGCGCGACCAGGTTCGGGATTTTCGGAAAATATTCATCACAAACAACGTTAGATCTGAGGACCTGCTTTGTCTGTGGTCGAGATGATACGACGACGCTTGAAAGGTCGAGGCCGAACTCCAAAGTCGCGGTCTGATGTCGAAGAGCTCGTTTGGTTCGATTGATTGGAGTAATTTTGTCTCGAGATGAATTCGTCGAGTCACTTACTCGGTGTCGTGGTCTGAAAACAACTTCTCTCCGAAGGTCCAGCAACTTGTCCAGCGAGTAATAAATGACCACGCCGGTTAATGCCGGGACACTTGAAACAGCGGAATGTTCGTAGAATTCCTGTGGCGTCTTTATCAGGATTTATGGGGTCGCAAGTGTTTCCGATGCGGTCCTCGTCCTTCCACTCCGGCTTACTCCTCGGTGAAAGTTACTGCCACAGCTCCTCCTGATTAACCAATTCAAATGGAGTGGAATCATCTCGAGAATCCACGAATTTCGTCGACTCCAGGGATCGACAGGATTCCAATCGTTCTCTTTGATTTCCAGCATCTGACACATCACCGTGAATCATTGTTATCAAAGGATTTACTGACATCGGATTCCGTTCGCTTCGGCTTGATGCACTGTGAGCTCAGAATGATTCACATTACGAACGAGGCCGGGGAAATGAGTATTCAACTAATTCGAGAAGTTATTGAGCCGAGCATCATCACTTCGGTCGATGCGAGCCCATGTAGTCAATTATTGTCGGAAACTCTTCGTATTTCGAAACGGATTCAGTTAGTCGGATCGATCTCTTCGGCGGTCGACTTGATAACGCAAATCGTGCACAACAAACTGTTCGAAAGTAACAGACTCCCTTCAATTTTGAGACCAAACTGCGGCGGTGGATTCCGACATAACTGAGCGGAGAATGCTCGACGCCTATCTGCACGACGACGTGTCGAGTCATTAAAGCAAAACCGGTGAAGCTTTGCTGACCAACTCTGGCGACCGCGGCGCAATGTGAGAACGGTATCCAGCCAGAAGGCTCATTAGGGAAATGAGACTGAGTAGCAACCTGAGCGCGAGAACCCGTGCAGCGTCACGAATCTTCGTATTGTTTTCAGCGCACCTCACTCATAAATTACCTCTTACTCTATGAACGGGGTATCTCAGGCCATGATTCATGGATCCATGCATGATCTTCGATGTTTCATGTCGAAAATGTGATGCACAGAAACATCATGAGAATGCACATGAGATTGTTTCGTAACCAGATGAGATATTCACAGCGATGAAGCACGCTTTCTGGGAGTTTTCCGGTCCTTTCTTCGTTATATCGGAATCCTTTGAAACGAGGTCGATCAAAAAAGTGTCAACCCTCGATACGAGTGATATGAGAGATACATCTACAAATTGCGGGAGAAAAACGGATGTTCATTCTTCCAAGATTGTCATCTTGTCTCAGATATACTTTAGCGTTAGAGGAATCTGCTCACAGATAGAAATATGATGAGATCTGTGAGAACGAACTGCTTGCTTCTGCTCTCCATGGTCATTGGCCTTATTGCAATAATCGAGCAGCGAGTCACAGGATCGAAGGCTGAATGAATGGCACGAACGCTGCAAGGCAACAACATGTTCGAGACACCTCGCGGTCTACCCCGAGCATCTGGTCCACCTTGAATTTCAAGGATCCGTAGAATTCGAGATTTCCCGCCTCAGGTTACTCATGTAGCACCTACAAAGAGCCGCGAGTCAAGCGGACTCTAGATTGTCAATTCAGACATCGCCGACGGCCGAAAAAAACGTCAAAAAAACACGAAATGCCGTCCCTCGGGATTTGCATGCATATTTTGTGTAGTTCCAGCGAAAATCCATTGTTTTCCATCTCGAAGCACGACGATTGGTTGAAATCGACAACAGATACATACCATAAATCCGAAAAATGATTACATTCATCCACGATTGGATGAGATGTTTGAGGTCCTGGAGCTCAACGCAAGCTTGGTTCTGAAGACCTTCGATCGAGATTTTGCCGGGAATTGAAGCTTTCTAATCAAGACTACGGTCAGATTTGCGCACTCTCAGAGTTTTTCGGCGTATCCCAGGGGCATTAATGTGGCATTAACTAAGACGAGATTTTCATCCAAGCAGTTGACGAACACTTAGAGGTGTAGATTCGCAACAGTCTGGATTTCGGAAACTTTTTCGATCGCCAAGATGAGGTCTAAACAATGTCGCCATCGTGGGATCAGGTCGTCGGAATACGCGGCTCACAATCAGTGGTAAGGTCAAGCCCTCCGGGCCATGGTTATGTCCGCAAAGAGTCTGATCAATTGTGGCCGTTCTAACCGGATTCTCAGAGAAAATTAGGGATTTGTTAACATACTCTAACATGTAAAAGATCTGCCCGATACGGGGGACTCAATTGAATGAACAACGCCGACGCGATATAAAACCTGCTTAGGATGGTTTTTCGAGCCATGCGTAGCGACAGATCGCTGTGTTTCGTCACAACACTTGTGCATAAATGAGCGAATGCACTCGTCACGTGGAATAGGTATGACGCCTCTTGGGTTCAACGCCTCGCAATTGGCGACCATGGGGAGATGTTCTGAATGGTAGCATCTCGAAAGGAGGCTGTGCACCCGATATCCCTTGTGCTCGGTATCCCTTAAATCTCACTTTTTTGAAACCCGGTATCCCTGATTCCCGAAATCCCTGAAACCCTTATACCATCTATGCGGAAATATTGCTCGGAGAGGATTTCGGGATGATTGAATTCATAATTTCAAGAAGCGGCCTAGTTCTGTCTCAAGCATGCGGCTCCTCGGCAAGTTCTGATCACAATCAAGTGAGCTCGTGGCTGAATGAGAACCGGGACGAATTGACTGCTTACGAGCCGAAGGACATCTTCAAGGCAGATGAGAGTGGCCTGTTCTATAGTTTGTTGCCGAATCGAACGAATCTGTGTGAAGGATATCAAATGTCACGATGGTTCTCAGAGCGAAGACCGCCTTACGATGCTTCGGTGAAGTTTTCCCGAAAGTTCAATCGAATGAGTTGAGTGAAGAAGAGATCGAGACCGATGTACCGGGACCGGTACTGGTGACAGACGGAACCTCACCACCTCTTGTGTCTCTCGAAGACTACTAAAGAGCAGATGGTTTCCTCATCGTCGGCCAAACACATGAACAATCTCCAGAAGATATTTCGACAGATTCCAGATTTGACAGATTCCGAGGCAGAAGAAGAGACATGTATCTCCTGCGTCATCGTAGAAAGGGACTCGGCACACCGAAAAACAATGCCGAGTCTGGCTAGCTACAGAAGCGCTGCGATAAAAATCTTCGAAGCTCAAAGGCGACCGCAAGATATTCGCCAATTTTTCACAACTGTACCCGACTGACGGACCAACTCTGTGAGGTTGTTCATGGTTGAGCCCTGTCTTCTTCAAATTCGAAAAAAATGAGAAGAGAGCGAAAGGAGGACTGATGGCTCTCGGATCTTGTGATAGAAACCTCCATTATGACATCATATCATTGAGTGAACTGAACCAGCGATAATATGTCGTTGGGACTGGGAGTTTTCACGGTGGTCACGGCCGCGACCAAATCCGTGAATTTCCTCTTCTCCGTGACAAAGCCGTGAATTTGGGCATTTTCCGCGACGGAATTTTCGAGTTCAAAAATGGCTCGACTGCGTGTTGTTTCATTCTTTCTCGGCACAGAGATCGCCGTCGGAAGCATCTGCATGCGGTCAATGGCTCATCCTACGCGGCTGCTTGATTGCATCGGTTGTTTTTTCAAGTTTCTCGGTTGAATCAAAGGTGAATCCGACGTCGAGTTCAGCTCTCAGCCTGACAGCTGTCGGAGAAGCCGGCGGCACGGCGGTGAAGTTGTCGACTCGAGGACGGATTTGCTTGCTGCCGAGGCTGTCCTTCTAATTTATTGAAATGGAAAATGCTCTGCTTGAACGCACTGGATTACCGAACGAATATTAGACACATTGAATCGATGGGTTTCCAGAAGTTACCGACTCTGTTATTCGCTCATGAGCCTTCGGCCGGTTATTTCGCCTCCTCGTGTCCAATCGCGGACGGAACTCCGTCCGGACTCCTCGCTCTGGATAGAAGACATGAGAATCTAGGGAGGGCATATCGCATCAGAGACATCGGGTTTCAGGGATACCGGCCTGTTATCGAAAAAGTACCAGCCGTTCATTCCAGAAGAATAAAGACACGTTGATTGCCGTTCGCATAGTCATTTAAAGTGGCAAGCACACGGGCGTTGCTTTTAATAAGTTTGGATATATTTTCCACAATGTTTAATCACTTCCTTTTGCTGTCGTCAAATATGACGCTGGATCTCGTCATGATGAAGACATTCCATCCGGTTCCGCTGTAGCAGCCGAAGCTAGATGGGAACACTCAAAACTAGACATTGTTCCGACGCACGGTTTCCAATTGGTGGAACGGAAAAAACCCTCATATATCTAATCCTGCTGGCGTTTCCGGCGACTGTTGCGCTTTCTCGCGTAGCGTCTGCTTCCCTCTGGTTATCAAGAATATCGCAATCAGAATCAAGAGGTGAACTACATTTCCCAGTCCCATACAGTACTGCAGGTACTCCGGCTCCGCTTCGACGAGAGGTGGCACGAAGTAGGCTGCCACCGCCATTCCCAAACAAGAAGCTGTCTGCGAAAGGGAGAAGAAGTTTCGTTTTCAAAATCATAGTCAAGTACAATCATCGAACACTGCACTCCGCAATGCCCGACACTCATGTCAGAGCAGAATCCAGAGAACGTACCAGAATGACGCTGATGTGGAAATGTCGCACGGGGAAATATTGGAACAGAAGACCGCTGCCAGCGCCGAACAGAGAAGAAACACCCAAACCCATCAAGGCGCTCCCTAGCCACGTACATGGAGCAGATTGGTTGAAGACGATCAGGATCACTGTGAGACAAATTCGAACAACTCAATGCTGATGCATCTCATTGAGTTTTTCCACCAATATGTCGTACATGTGACTCACCAGATGCGCTAATACAAAGACTATGAGAGATGACCAAGAGCTGCTGTATACTGAAGACCGTGAGCACGAAGACCGATATTATGCGACCGCCAGACAGGGTCGTCCAAAATACACCCGCTAGATAGGCTGCCTCGGGCTTGGAGAAATGTAGGCTGAGGCTCTCGACCGCGTAAGTGGAGATGAGCGCTGCGAGGAACTGTCAACTTGAAATTCATTGCCGGATCGAAGGCGACTTCGAAAATCTTGAGCATCAGCACCGAAGCGCACTCGTCCAATCCTTCTCGTTCATTTGGGATTCATTCATCAATTCCGAATTCTTCTTCGCCGTCATACTTACAACTGAAAGCGACCTCTGCATTCTGGGCAATACAGATGTAGAGAAAAACCAGAACCACCATAACGATTTCGAAAGTATTCTTCGTTGAATTATTTGATCCGCTGCCCTCTTCTTTTGTCTCTTCAATCCCTGCCGGGTCGACACAATAGGCCGCAATCATGGATATTAAGATCAGGAAGAAATAGAGGCCGAAAGTTGCGTACGGAATATAGAGTTTTGATTCCTGCAGAAATTGGTTGGAATATGATTCAGGTTGCTTATCCTGTGGCAGCGTTGACAAGTACGCTCCAAACGATCGATGGTCAGTAGGCTTCGATTAGATTCATGAACATCCTGTTCGGCTCCTCACCTCCACTACATGCCCTGCCTCTCTGTGACTCAGGAACCGCGCGCAAAAAAACGGCGCTATCATACAGCCCACGCCGAATGCCGTGTGGAAGGCTTGTATGGCGGATGCGCTCTGGTTTTTCCAAATTCTCACCAAACGCACTTGCGATCCTAATATATGAATGAGTATAAATCAATAACCATGGTCGGAGAATTGTATTAACCATCTGATGCTTGTACTTGATTGAATTACCGATGTGAGAAATTCCAACGGCTACTCCGGCACCGAAAGCGAGACTGTATAAATATAGGATGCTCGGGAGGAACGGGATCAGAACATTTACCACTCCGTAGACGATCAACGAGATCATCATCAAGATTTGATCGTTTATGCGTCTGTAGAAGAAGCCACCTGCCGAACGAGAGACCTGCCCTTATTGATCGCTTGGGCCTCAGGTGTGATAAGAGGCTCCCTTCATGACCCACCAGTGCATGATCCTAGAAATAATCCGATGGCTCTCGCCGAATTCATCTTGGCTGCTCTGTCTGGAGTCGACGAATGGAGTTCCGCCAAATCTATCAATGAAGGTCCCACGATTCCGCAAGTGAGTCCCTGTATGAAAACGACGAAACATTAGAGAAACCGTGTAATTTGTTGGCAACAGCAGCAGGTCATTTTTCTCTCCCGTTACGAGCAGTGCTATCTAAGTGCTATTGCATTCAAACCTAATCGAGCCTGCGTTCGCAGCTGTTTGAGTTTACGGCGGTCNCAAGGAGGGCTTTGGGAGAGTGGTAACAACCGACTGAGAAAGTGGGTTCATCTCCAGATCCCGCGTCCTGAGAACGCTCTCATATTTAACGAATTCTCATAAGCACGGGGGCACACAGGCTTTCCAGGGGCAAATGGAGTTTAGCGATAGGAACGTCGTTAGTCGAGCGGTGTCGACGGCCAACTTTCCCAAACAGTGCTGTAATGGCTCTCGTTAGAGGACGTTCGTGCGTTCGTTCGTATGTACGAGCGTTTGTATGTAAGTCCGTATGGGGTAAAGACTTTAATGTTAATGTGGGTTCCGTGATCGTTATCCGCTCTAAGAGCTTCAACCCAGCACGACACGGTAACCAAGTCGCTGTTCCAGTGCACGAGAGTATCTTCGAATCATTGCACGTTCGTGCAACGCAAAAACTACGGAGTTCGCACGTGTAGGCGGCGTATTGTTCGAACCGAGAAATCTATAAAGCGCGACCAGGTTCGGGATTTTCGGAAAATATTCATCACAAACAACGTGAGATCTGAGGACCTGCTTTGTCTGTGGTCGAGATGATACGACGACGCTTGAAAGGTCGAGGCCGAACTCCAAAGTCGCGGTCTGATGTCGAAGAGCTCGTTTGGTTCGATTGATTGGAGTAATTTTGTCTCGAGATGAATTCGTCGAGTCACTTACTCGGTGTCGTGGTCTGAAAACAACTTCTCTCCGAAGGTCCAGCAACTTGTCCAGCGAGTAATAAATGACCACGCCGGTTAATGCCGGGACACTTGAAACAGCGGAATGTTCGTAGAATTCCTGTGGCGTCTTTATCAGGATTTATGGGGTCGCAAGTGTTTCCGATGCGGTCCTCGTCCTTCCACTCCGGCTTACTCCTCGGTGAAAGTTACTGCCACAGCTCCTCCTGATTAACCAATTCAAATGGAGTGGAATCATCTCGAGAATCCACGAATTTCGTCGACTCCAGGGATCGACAGGATTCCAATCGTTCTCTTTGATTTCCAGCATCTGACACATCACCGTGAATCATTGTTATCAAAGGATTTACTGACATCGGATTCCGTTCGCTTCGGCTTGATGCACTGTGAGCTCAGAATGATTCACATTACGAACGAGGCCGGGGAAATGAGTATTCAACTAATTCGAGAAGTTATTGAGCCGAGCATCATCACTTCGGTCGATGCGAGCCCATGTAGTCAATTATTGTCGGAAACTCTTCGTATTTCGAAACGGATTCAGTTAGTCGGATCGATCTCTTCGGCGGTCGACTTGATAACGCAAATCGTGCACAACAAACTGTTCGAAAGTAACAGACTCCCTTCAATTTTGAGACCAAACTGCGGCGGTGGATTCCGACATAACTGAGCGGAGAATGCTCGACGCCTATCTGCACGACGACGTGTCGAGTCATTAAAGCAAAACCGGTGAAGCTTTGCTGACCAACTCTGGCGACCGCGGCGCAATGTGAGAACGGTATCCAGCCAGAAGGCTCATTAGGGAAATGAGACTGAGTAGCAACCTGAGCGCGAGAACCCGTGCAGCGTCACGAATCTTCGTATTGTTTTCAGCGCACCTCACTCATAAATTACCTCTTACTCTATGAACGGGGTATCTCAGGCCATGATTCATGGATCCATGCATGATCTTCGATGTTTCATGTCGAAAATGTGATGCACAGAAACATCATGAGAATGCACATGAGATTGTTTCGTAACCAGATGAGATATTCACAGCGATGAAGCACGCTTTCTGGGAGTTTTCCGGTCCTTTCTTCGTTATATCGGAATCCTTTGAAACGAGGTCGATCAAAAAAGTGTCAACCCTCGATACGAGTGATATGAGAGATACATCTACAAATTGCGGGAGAAAAACGGATGTTCATTCTTCCAAGATTGTCATCTTGTCTCAGATATACTTTAGCGTTAGAGGAATCTGCTCACAGATAGAAATATGATGAGATCTGTGAGAACGAACTGCTTGCTTCTGCTCTCCATGGTCATTGGCCTTATTGCAATAATCGAGCAGCGAGTCACAGTATCGAAGGCTGAATGAATGGCACGAACGCTGCAAGGCAACAACATGTTCGAGACACCTCGCGGTCTACTCCGAGCATCTGGTCCACCTTGAATTTCAAGGATCCGTAGAATTCGAGATTTCCCGCCTCAGGTTACTCATGTAGCACCTACAAAGAGCCGCGAGTCAAGCGGACTCTAGATTGTCAATTCAGACATCGTCGACGGCCGAAAAAAACGTCAAAAAAACACGAAATGCCGTCCCTCGGGATTTGCATGCATATTTTGTGTAGTTCCAGCGAAAATCCATTGTTTTCCATCTCGAAGCACGACGATTGGTTGAAATCGACAACAGATACATACCATAAATCCGAAAAATGATTACATTCATCCACGATTGGATGAGATGTTTGAGGTCCTGGAGCTCAACGCAAGCTTGGTTCTGAAGACCTTCGATCGAGATTTTGCCGGGAATTGAAGCTTTCTAATCAAGACTACGGTCAGATTTGCGCACTCTCAGAGTTTTTCGGCGTATCCCAGGGGCATTAATGTGGCATTAACTAAGACGAGATTTTCATCCAAGCAGTTGACGAACACTTAGAGGTGTAGATTCGCAACAGTCTGGATTTCGGAAACTTTTTCGATCGCCAAGATGAGGTCTAAACAATGTCGCCATCGTGGGATCAGGTCGTCGGAATACGCGGCTCACAATCAGTGGTAAGGTCAAGCCCTCCGGGCCATGGTTATGTCCGCAAAGAGTCTGATCAATTGTGGCCGTTCTAACCGGATTCTCAGAGAAAATTAGGGATTTGTTAACATACTCTAACATGTAAAAGATCTGCCCGATACGGGGGACTCAATTGAATGAACAACGCCGACGCGATATAAAACCTGCTTAGGATGGTTTTTCGAGCCATGCGTAGCGACAGATCGCTGTGTTTCGTCACAACACTTGTGCATAAATGAGCGAATGCACTCGTCACGTGGAATAGGTATGACGCCTCTTGGGTTCAACGCCTCGCAATTGGCGACCATGGGGAGATGTTCTGAATGGTAGCATCTCGAAAGGAGGCTGTGCACCCGATATCCCTTGTGCTCGGTATCCCTTAAATCTCACTTTTTTGAAACCCGGTATCCCTGATTCCCGAAATCCCTGAAACCCTTATACCATCTATGCGGAAATATTGCTCGGAGAGGATTTCGGGATGATTGAATTCATAATTTCAAGAAGCGGCCTAGTTCTGTCTCAAGCATGCGGCTCCTCGGCAAGTTCTGATCACAATCAAGTGAGCTCGTGGCTGAATGAGAACCGGGACGAATTGACTGCTTACGAGCCGAAGGACATCTTCAAGGCAGATGAGAGTGGCCTGTTCTATAGTTTGTTGCCGAATCGAACGAATCTGTGTGAAGGATATCAAATGTCACGATGGTTCTCAGAGCGAAGACCGCCTTACGATGCTTCGGTGAAGTTTTCCCGAAAGTTCAATCGAATGAGTTGAGTGAAGAAGAGATCGAGACCGATGTACCGGGACCGGTACTGGTGACAGACGGAACCTCACCACCTCTTGTGTCTCTCGAAGACTACTAAAGAGCAGATGGTTTCCTCATCGTCGGCCAAACACATGAACAATCTCCAGAAGATATTTCGACAGATTCCAGATTTGACAGATTCCGAGGCAGAAGAAGAGACATGTATCTCCTGCGTCATCGTAGAAAGGGACTCGGCACACCGAAAAACAATGCCGAGTCTGGCTAGCTACAGAAGCGCTGCGATAAAAATCTTCGAAGCTCAAAGGCGACCGCAAGATATTCGCCAATTTTTCACAACTGTACCCGACTGACGGACCAACTCTGTGAGGTTGTTCATGGTTGAGCCCTGTCTTCTTCAAATTCGAAAAAAATGAGAAGAGAGCGAAAGGAGGACTGATGGCTCTCGGATCTTGTGATAGAAACCTCCATTATGACATCATATCATTGAGTGAACTGAACCAGCGATAATATGTCGTTGGGACTGGGAGTTTTCACGGTGGTCACGGCCGCGACCAAATCCGTGAATTTCCTCTTCTCCGTGACAAAGCCGTGAATTTGGGCATTTTCCGCGACGGAATTTTCGAGTTCAAAAATGGCTCGACTGCGTGTTGTTTCATTCTTTCTCGGCACAGAGATCGCCGTCGGAAGCATCTGCATGCGGTCAATGGCTCATCCTACGCGGCTGCTTGATTGCATCGGTTGTTTTTTCAAGTTTCTCGGTTGAATCAAAGGTGAATCCGACGTCGAGTTCAGCTCTCAGCCTGACAGCTGTCGGAGAAGCCGGCGGCACGGCGGTGAAGTTGTCGACTCGAGGACGGATTTGCTTGCTGCCGAGGCTGTCCTTCTAATTTATTGAAATGGAAAATGCTCTGCTTGAACGCACTGGATTACCGAACGAATATTAGACACATTGAATCGATGGGTTTCCAGAAGTTACCGACTCTGTTATTCGCTCATGAGCCTTCGGCCGGTTATTTCGCCTCCTCGTGTCCAATCGCGGACGGAACTCCGTCCGGACTCCTCGCTCTGGATAGAAGACATGAGAATCTAGGGAGGGCATATCGCATCAGAGACATCGGGTTTCAGGGATACCGGCCTGTTATCGAAAAAGTACCAGCCGTTCATTCCAGAAGAATAAAGACACGTTGATTGCCGTTCGCATAGTCATTTAAAGTGGCAAGCACACGGGCGTTGCTTTTAATAAGTTTGGATATATTTTCCACAATGTTTAATCACTTCCTTTTGCTGTCGTCAAATATGACGCTGGATCTCGTCATGATGAAGACATTCCATCCGGTTCCGCTGTAGCAGCCGAAGCTAGATGGGAACACTCAAAACTAGACATTGTTCCGACGCACGGTTTCCAATTGGTGGAACGGAAAAAACCCTCATATATCTAATCCTGCTGGCGTTTCCGGCGACTGTTGCGCTTTCTCGCGTAGCGTCTGCTTCCCTCTGGTTATCAAGAATATCGCAATCAGAATCAAGAGGTGAACTACATTTCCCAGTCCCATACAGTACTGCAGGTACTCCGGCTCCGCTTCGACGAGAGGTGGCACGAAGTAGGCTGCCACCGCCATTCCCAAACAAGAAGCTGTCTGCGAAAGGGAGAAGAAGTTTCGTTTTCAAAATCATAGTCAAGTACAATCATCGAACACTGCACTCCGCAATGCCCGACACTCATGTCAGAGCAGAATCCAGAGAACGTACCAGAATGACGCTGATGTGGAAATGTCGCACGGGGAAATATTGGAACAGAAGACCGCTGCCAGCGCCGAACAGAGAAGAAACACCCAAACCCATCAAGGCGCTCCCTAGCCACGTACATGGAGCAGATTGGTTGAAGACGATCAGGATCACTGTGAGACAAATTCGAACAACTCAATGCTGATGCATCTCATTGAGTTTTTCCACCAATATGTCGTACATGTGACTCACCAGATGCGCTAATACAAAGACTATGAGAGATGACCAAGAGCTGCTGTATACTGAAGACCGTGAGCACGAAGACCGATATTATGCGACCGCCAGACAGGGTCGTCCAAAATACACCCGCTAGATAGGCTGCCTCGGGCTTGGAGAAATGTAGGCTGAGGCTCTCGACCGCGTAAGTGGAGATGAGCGCTGCGAGGAACTGTCAACTTGAAATTCATTGCCGGATCGAAGGCGACTTCGAAAATCTTGAGCATCAGCACCGAAGCGCACTCGTCCAATCCTTCTCGTTCATTTGGGATTCATTCATCAATTCCGAATTCTTCTTCGCCGTCATACTTACAACTGAAAGCGACCTCTGCATTCTGGGCAATACAGATGTAGAGAAAAACCAGAACCACCATAACGATTTCGAAAGTATTCTTCGTTGAATTATTTGATCCGCTGCCCTCTTCTTTTGTCTCTTCAATCCCTGCCGGGTCGACACAATAGGCCGCAATCATGGATATTAAGATCAGGAAGAAATAGAGGCCGAAAGTTGCGTACGGAATATAGAGTTTTGATTCCTGCAGAAATTGGTTGGAATATGATTCAGGTTGCTTATCCTGTGGCAGCGTTGACAAGTACGCTCCAAACGATCGATGGTCAGTAGGCTTCGATTAGATTCATGAACATCCTGTTCGGCTCCTCACCTCCACTACATGCCCTGCCTCTCTGTGACTCAGGAACCGCGCGCAAAAAAACGGCGCTATCATACAGCCCACGCCGAATGCCGTGTGGAAGGCTTGTATGGCGGATGCGCTCTGGTTTTTCCAAATTCTCACCAAACGCACTTGCGATCCTAATATATGAATGAGTATAAATCAATAACCATGGTCGGAGAATTGTATTAACCATCTGATGCTTGTACTTGATTGAATTACCGATGTGAGAAATTCCAACGGCTACTCCGGCACCGAAAGCGAGACTGTATAAATATAGGATGCTCGGGAGGAACGGGATCAGAACATTTACCACTCCGTAGACGATCAACGAGATCATCATCAAGATTTGATCGTTTATGCGTCTGTAGAAGAAGCCACCTGCCGAACGAGAGACCTGCCCTTATTGATCGCTTGGGCCTCAGGTGTGATAAGAGGCTCCCTTCATGACCCACCAGTGCATGATCCTAGAAATAATCCGATGGCTCTCGCCGAATTCATCTTGGCTGCTCTGTCTGGAGTCGACGAATGGAGTTCCGCCAAATCTATCAATGAAGGTCCCACGATTCCGCAAGTGAGTCCCTGTATGAAAACGACGAAACATTAGAGAAACCGTGTAATTTGTTGGCAACAGCAGCAGGTCATTTTTCTCTCCCGTTACGAGCAGTGCTATCTAAGTGCTATTGCATTCAAACCTAATCGAGCCTGCGTTCGCAGCTGTTTGAGTTTACGGCGGTCTTCTTCCGCGACTGATTAAGATTTTCCCACAGGCTACGACGTAGAATCAAGGGCGAAACTCACCACCCCGAAAACGACTGAGATCTGGTTTACGCTCTGCCAAAGGTCTATCCATGACCAACTTGATTTTTCGGTCATCCCGAATTCGAATCTCAGGTCTCTGTATGATTCGGCGGTGTTCAACACGGGTCACGCTCTTTCTGCCAGAACTTTAACCCGAGAGTGTCTCCACCGGTGGATCCTCACTGTTCTTTGGCGACTTCCGATCCTGAAATAAGTTTTAGATCAGGATCCTGCCACAATATGGATAGCTAGAAACGAAATTGTTGAATTTTCGTGGCATCGGCGACCTTCAACGCCAGAGCTGGGATCTTTGGGGAAGGCTCGAGTCTTTTTTCGACAGCGCTTCCGCGCGATATCCATGATTTTCTATTTTTTCTGCATGATCTCGAAAGCAAGGATTAGCGCTACGAATTTCGCTTACGCGAGAAAACCACCTCACATATCCAGACAGAAAGAGTCTGTTTTCTAATATTCCACGACAGATTGCGCACATGTCCGGAATTGTCGCAAATAGATATTCATCTCCTTCCATTTGACCAACCCTGCCATTGAAGATGGATACATTTCATACATATTCCCAGACGGACCGCACACATGTCCGGAATAGTCGCAAATAGAGTTTCGTTTTTTTCCAGCCTTTCAGCGGAGATTGGCTGAAAATAATCAGTGGAGCCCGCTGATTCGGCCCACCGGATAAAGGGCCCACCCGCTTGTTCGGCCTGAAATTCTCTGTCCCGATTTTTTTCATAATTGAACTCAATGTAAATGAGGCTCCGGATAACCGGCCGACGCATTTATTTGGCCCGGAAGATGTGGTCCCGAAGTGAACCCATTAAGCGGGTTCTAGTGTACACATATGGCGATTTCGATAGAATATGGATATGATTATGGATACAATAGAACACGCAGGTGGGCCGAATAAACGGGTGGGCCGATTTCCCTTTGTCTCATTTACATTGTGTTCAATCGAAAAAAAATTCGGAGCAGAGAATTTCGGGCCGAATAAGCGACAGGGTTCTTTATCCGGTGGGCCCAACAAGCGGATTGTACCATATATTCATACACCTACATAAGTGCATGAGTAAATTCATATTCCTACATAAGTATATGAGTGAATTCATATTCCTGCATAAATGTATGGGAATATTTCTATATATGTATTCATAAACATCCATGGTAATAGTAAGTATACATGAAAATATGTAAATAAAAAATTCACATCTTTATATACCGAATTTCCTCCAATTAAAGTGCACTCTCTAATTAAAGGGCACATTTCGGGGGTGGTGGGGGGGATAGACGGGCATGCCCTTCTACCATAGGATTCTATGTTAGGATTGTGCTCTCTAATTGACGGGCACTCTAAGAATATGAATTAGGGTTATCTCCGGTCTCCAGAATGAAATCCGTCATACGTTGCCGTGGATACCCCCATCCTCCATGATTTCCTACCCCAAAAACACCCCGCACAAGGTCGGAATTATATTTTCTGCATTCCGCTCTCATTCTCAGGCGGCATCTCGCATGTTCCGAGGAAATTTTGATTTCACAGATTGCGATATTTTTGAGATTTGATGTTCTCGATTGCCAACCGCGTCAGAATCGAGAATGAAGTGATCTCTACACTTCATTATGTTCAGAAAGCCTCAGTGGATGGAGGTATTTCTACAATATAGTTTTGGGCTGATTCAAGACAATCATGCTCGGTAGAGCGCTCTCTTTTTTTGCATTCTATTCGACTGAAGATTCAACGCGGTTACGAAGCGAAACTCTCGCATCCGCCGGGTAATATTGGGGGGTTCTACGCTTTTCTCGGACTCTGTGAAGCTAGCTTACTACACGATCTCAAACACTCACCGGGCGAATCGATCCGACGGATGACCCTCGCAATTCAACGGCGCGAACAAGTATTCACCAATCGTCAACATCGAATGTCTCTTCATGCTCGGCGAAAGCTGTAAACTCCACTACTTGGATGCTGGAGGCGGTCCTACTTGTTCGTCACCGACGTGGATGCGCTTGCGGCGTACTTGGACAGCCGCTAGGTCGTCATCATCGGAGCTTGAAGGTCGGCAAATTCAAGCATTCTGTGCGAGATAAGTACTCATTGGCTCATAACGTTTCTTACACCTCTGATGAGTTGGATACAATTTTTCAAGCGGCTCTCAAGGCCTCATCACCGCGCTTAAACTTGAGATCGAACGGAGTCTATCACATCTACCCAGTGGCGCGCTCTCAGGGGCGAAGGTCCGCCCCGGGCGGCACTCCCCAAGGGACGGCATTTTCTGTCGCGAGGACCTTTTTTTGTGATTTTCTCGGCATTGATTTGGACCGGCTGGACACGTGTGGGGCGGCATTCTTCCAAATTTTCGGGTTCCGCCCCGGGCGCCACCTTGTAGAAGCACGCCACGACATCCAACTGCATGATATTGCCCACACAACCTTCTTATATTGCCCGCACATAACACATATAGAATTTCCCGACGGTTCATAGAATATACAATTGATCACTACACAGAACAAAATGAAATCCATAGGGGAAGCATACCAGTAATGGGCCAGTGACCAGTCATGGGCCATTTTTCGGCTTTTCCGCGATTAAAAGGCGCGAAACGATAACAGAGACATGAAAAATTCTGGATCAATTTCCGACATTTTCTCCTTCTGCTTCACAATGAATTCTTGATGGCTTGGTGTGTCGGGTAGGGGGAATCCCTTTTTCAACTCTTCCACAAACAAAGTCGTGTCCGCCAGATGATATGTCAACTCTTCAAAAGCAAGCCGGCTGATGCTAGGTGGAGTTTGGAACGGGCACGATTGTCATGTTTGCGAATGACATCATTTCGATGCATCGAAATCGCCTACAGGCACAAAGACTGTTTGAAGTGAGCTGTCTCCACATCATTATGAACGAAGGCTTGCTTACGATTCGCAAGGTAGGATGATGTCAGGAACTCAAGAGCTTTTCAATCGAACCCAAACCTGTGAAGCTTGTTTACGAGCCTTCCGTGCGATAATGCACGTCTCTTCTCGCTCTCCCGCTTCTGTGATGGTGGTCGTCATTTGGTAAGCAGCGTCAGTGCAGCTCCTATTTTTCCGAAAACCAAATTGGAATCCTCTTAGCAGCTTGTTCCTCTCCAAGTTTTCGGCCATCCGGATGGTCATCACTAGGGCTGGGAATTCTATGAACTGCATATTTTTTCTTTACCAAAATTGCTTGATAATATTCGGGAAGGGAAATATTCGGCGATCCCGCGACCAACCCTCAACGACCAGTGTTGGGAGTCGCTCGAGGACTCTACCAAACCCGTTGAACGAGTGAGAGAAAAATTGAGAGTATTCGTCGAGGTACACATTGTGTCCAAGATGTGCTCAAGGATGTTTCGCCCGTTCCGTCGTCCTTAGGGCTCCAACCCCTCGGAAGGAGGGGATTGACTCCGTGCTGCCGCCGACACACCCTTAGCACTACTAATTGAATGGAAAGTGTCATGTTTTCCCCTGGAGGGATTCAACTCATGGAGGAGTTTCGATATTTATCAGAAACAAGCGTACCCTGCCACGCTTCGCTGTGGCTCTCAAGTCCGCACGGGCGGGCGATGTTTCGCCTGCCAAGCGGTGCACGACTCGACGTCGTTGCTCGAATAGAACGTACAAGTATATCTAGATCAATAATGAGTGCGAAGTGTGAGCTGGGGCTCGCTACCCAGGGTCGCAAGCCAATCTGAGCAGAGTTATGCTACCCCTGGTGATGGATTAGGGTAATTCTAGACGAGGGGTAAATAGGAGGCATTTGATTTACTCAAATAATTGTAGAGTTTTTATGGCTTCATAATGATATTATAAATATATGAGTATCCGGCTCAAGGTGAAATGTCGCCCGGGGCGAAGTGTCGATGAGGCGTCCCTCGTTCGTTGAGACGTATTGCTGAGAAATGACTATGAGCTTCAAAACGCAGACCATGGCAAAGCCTGCATTGAAAGCCGTGAAACACTGAAAATCAACCCAAGAATTGAAGGAGAATCCATTTTATCCAGTGTATATTCGCCAAAGAGGCGCCCCTCCAGAGGGCGGCGCCCGGGGCGATCGCCGCGCTCGCCCCCCCCCCCTTCAGGCCGGCTCTGTATATGACAGTTGATGTTATGTTTCGTATGGTACTGATAGTATCGTAGTTGCCTCGTGCGGCTTGCCCGTCGTCTCGACCGCGGTTGGGTTGCTTCAAAGAATTGTTCATCGGATCTAAAAAGTTATAGAATCGTGAGATCGTGGGTCGGAATAGTTTGTTTAGTGCGATGGAACAGTTAAAACGCTGTGTGCTTATCCACCATTTTTTTCCGCGTTAAGCTCTTCATGTAAGCAGCCCTTTTGGGTGAACCATTTCGAGGTGTTGGACAGTCTTATTCTGGTTGTTCGGGCATATTATAGTGTCAGTTGTTGAAGAGAGGACCACGTTGTGGCGGTAATCTCGCACTTATGAACATGACTGCCTCGCCTTCTCGGTCATTCAGTTGATCAGTGAACTCAGGCCACAGGCCTAACGACACCATTTTACAGGATTCATCGACCAATACAACGTTCCTTTTACGTCGTGTTCTTCCATCTTGACAATCGATTAACAGTATTGGGCCCACTTCAAAGGCGATCGCAATTAGGTCAATCACAGAGTTTCCTTTAAGCTCGTCGATTGTTAGGAGGTTACTTTGTAGGCGGGGAGGCAGTTATCAGGCAGCTCAATGATTTTACTCCACTGGAACAGGAGTGCACGTTCAATGTCTTGCTGTCACTTCATCGTGAGACTGCGCGGTTACTGTTCCCGTCACTCTCCTTAGCCAAGGTCAGCTCGTCGGGATGATTCGTAGTATTGAATTGCTGGTTTGCAATGAGTAAGGATTGCTGGTAAGCAATAATGAGGTTAGCTCGTTGCTTCCTTGATGCTCCGAGAATATCAAACTCCCGTGTGGGAGGCTCCCCTCGAGCCAGAGCTCCCGAAACTGATAATATGTCTCCACCCGATACCACGGACAGGGCCTTGCCCTCGTGGAAACCTGTGTGAAAATGTATTGTGATCTCGGAAACATATTAATAAACTGGGTTGTAATTGAAAAAAAAAAAAAATTTTGACCTCCTTCACTTTGCACATCGTAATGTTGAAGCATCGGCCAACTTTCACAGCTTCATAGATTCGGCTTGCAATGTCGTCCCAGGCGTTCACGGTGATGTCGCCCGATTCATCGTGAAGAACGAAACTGAGCACGGTAAATGAAGTGTTGTCTCTCGATTGTAGCTTTAGGGACGTTTTGGAGGACACGCGTCCGTCGAACTTGGTAGCAATTTTGTGTGTTTGAAGACAAGCGAATATTACTCGCGGCAACTGTTGTGGAAGTGCGGGTGAAACTGGTCCCTGAACGGCCGCTTGAGCTGAAATCAGGTTTAGGTGCGTCAGAATACTATAAAGGTTGAAGGTTACTTATACTCCAAGGTTGAATGTCTTAAGGGATACTGAGCGTGACATGGAAAGGCTTGAGACTCGCCATTTGCGTTGCATCCGTTGTTATTTGAGGTCGAAGGATTTTGACTTCCTTGCCCGCGGTCCGTTGGTCTGGCTTGAAGCATCCGAGTCGATGACGCTACGCAAGTGTGAGTGACCGCTTGATTAGAATGCTGGTTTCAGTTCGTCTTGGGATTGTTTAGGTGTCGTTTTATCGTTGCAGCTCTAAAGTTAGAAGAGAAGGCGGCCTTCGCGTACCTACCGAATTGTGATTACACCGCGCATCCCAACGTCCGCATCGGGAACATGAACAAAGTCTGCCGTTTCTGCCATGCTTTGAAGTATACATCGGAACCTCCCGGTTTGTGCTGAGCCAATGGAAAGGTGCTCCTTCCAGCACAGTTCCCGCCACCGAGCCGCTCTGCCCCTTGGTTGCCGCTGTGTCGTCAGACTCCAAACATTTCTCGAAGAACATACGTAAGTGGGAACCGAGGAAGACATCGGGGCCCCTTCGAAGACGTTTTCGGCAAGCTATCGGGCTGGTCCCGTGAATTACGATGCCTTTTGACTTGTTGTACTTATTTCTGGGAAACGATGAACACCATTACGTGACTCTTACAATCTAAAAGACACAATCCGTTTGGGCAGCACGCGATTGTCGACTACTTTTCACGAGTGAAGTTCCAGCACCAAGGTTATCCACACGTATGTACATGCCAATGATCCAGGAGAAAAATCGTCTCCTGTCATCCGCAGTCCGTCTTTCCGCATTTCTGCAGGACCGCAATGTTCAACCTCCGGTTGAACCGCTCAGTTTTTTATTTCATGCATTTTGGGCACTGAAGTATCGAAACATGCATTTTGTATGAACTCAAGTGCCTTGTCCAGTCCAAAAATATCAATTCTGGAGAGAGCGAAATTCGTTTTCTATCACGGGGAGCATCAGCAGTCAGCAGCTTCTCCTTTTCTCGATATTAAAGGCTTTCACTGATTTCGTGCATCGATTACGTTTGCAGATGAATAATCGTCTAACATTCTAGATTGTACACTGACTCACGTTGATGGATCGAGTATCTCCACGTCGTTCGGATTTGTGGAAACCGGTGGATTGAGAAGTTTGTAAGCGCTACTCAACTTCCACCAACGGACAAGGATTGTCTTGCTCTTTGCATTGTGGATATCATGAAAGCGCTGCTTGTCGTTGTGTTGTTCCTCGTTGCGCTCGCTCCAGGACCCGCGATTTCAGGTAATAAGGAGAAATCAAGTTTTTCGGAGCGCCTCTTGAAATTCCGAAAAGTGATGATATAGTAGATCCAAATGGAATGTGAGTCGACGAGGCGGCTGACTGCTCGGCACAGTCTGCACCACAGCGTGGCCACATTACCGCTGCTTAACGCTCGCGCTCCCTTCGAAAGTTCTGCCGCAAACACTCGAAGCACATGTTTCGCTCTTGTTCAAGGAGTTGCGAGAAACTAAGAATTCCTAACGATGAACACAAGATGCCATTCTGATGATTCAATCGATGGCTTTCCTTCGAGTTCCAGGTTCGCCTTTTGAATCACCTGATGCTGATATCGCTTATTCGTGTCCGGGACCAGGAGACTCTTGTCCTTTGTCTTTCACCTGTTGCCTGAACAGATATTTAAAGACCGGACAGCCAGAGAAAACGAGGTTAGTTCGACAGAAACGAGCACGGATGACATACACATGATGGCAACTTTCCTCTGCTACTTCGTGAACTCGGAACTCCCGTTTTTCTTGTTTCTAGTTACAGGTATAAATGCTGCGGGCACGCCAACGCTGTTTGCTGCGCAGACTTCATCTCCTGCTGTCCTGACGGTTCCATCTGCCACGTGGAGCTAGACGCTTGTGTCTACCCCAACAATGGAACTCACGTTGGTAGGTCGCGTTTCTGAACCATTCATCGTCTTGCAGACGGTCGTGGGAGACGCAAAACTCGAATAAATTCTCTAATTGCGACAACTTGTGCTTTTGCTTTTCCTTGAGTTGATGATTGGCTACGACAGGACGACGAGTTGACTCGTAAATACTTTATTCTGTTAATAAGAATGTCGGAGTCAGAAGCCGAGATTTCCGTCTCCGTATCGTAACATTTTTCTCATGAACGCGAACCAAATTCAGCGTACAGTCGAGCTACGAAAATCTCGACAAAATCCTATCCCTGAGCATAATCGCACTGAGAATAAGCTCATGAAAATGAAAGCCACAAGTCCGAATCCTCCTTCCTTCTATGTAGTTCGTCTTATTTCAGTAGCCGTCAGCAGGTGGTTCAAACTAGATAAGTCGAGTGTAAAATGATAACGAATGGCCATTGCATAGTCCGCAGTCATGGTAGCTTGCTGCCTCGTCTTCTTCATTCGTTATCAAGAACTGGGGTCGCCCTCGGGATCACCACCGAGAACGAGCACCGTTTCGTTACTCCTAGACAAGGAATTTCGAACCGATAGGCCGTGCTGACAACTCCCTTCGAAATTGTTCAACATTTTCGCTCATGTTCTGGGGTTCAATCCAAAGGATCCTGAGATTCGAACCAGCGACCTTCGGTACGATACAGCCAGTCGTAACCACGGCAACCCAAGTCACGGACATACCATGCTAGCGACTCGGCTACGTCACCGATCTCTTCGTTACGTAGGTGTGTTCATACGGCCACACTCCTCGCGGATTCTAGAAATCATCAATTCAGTTCCATTGTCTTCCACTTGTTCGCCTGTTTACACAATAAATTATCTCAGGCATTCTCCGATCCTCGTCTTTACCTGCTCTACCTCCTCGAAGAAATACATTTCTCTGCATCTTGCATTCTGTGGTCTCTACGAAATATCGCATTTTTCGATTTGAAGATGGCACAGGACACCTACGGAGTTTCTACAGAATTTCTGACTTATGCCCATCTCTTTTGGACTTGATGGCTTTGATGTTCGTTTCTCACGCTACGTGGAGCGATGCTGTTCCCGATATCCGTCGTGTCTTTTCACCGAAGACATGGTTTTCGCTGTCATGGGAGTGAGCAACATGTTTCCTAGGCTGCAGACTTATAGCTTTCCAGAGGAAATGAATGTTGTGAATGATGGATTTCAAATTATCGTATTCGAATGAAGTGAACCCGCTGAAGGGAGCAACTCTTAATACTCCAGCGATAGAAGTGCAGAATGTTTTCATTGCGTCCCACGAGCCTTTCTTCTAAGTCCTCTTCTCTGTTTAGGTTTCTCCTGGATACATCCTCTGACTTCTAATCGATCAAATTGAGGATGGTGTGTGTGATCCTAGAGTACCCGCACTTATTATGAGGTTCCTACGGGAATGTTTTTCGGTGCGTCGATGGTACTTGCCCAGTTGACTTCCAGCCTTCAATATCACTGTTGGGGTCAGTTGATCGAACTCTCATGATGGAATTGGGAGCACGCCGATTTGAGCGTCGGGCCAATCTGAGTGCCGAAGAGATTCGAGCGCGGGGTTCAGTGTACTCTATGGTACTCCCTAACGGCTCAGCTGAACCACATTGAGAGATCTCCAAAGACGCATGTCACAGTTGCAGGCTCGCGATTCGCAATGTTTCTGCGGACGAGTGCCGCTCGCTACGCTCGCTGAGTCCTCTGATTCTGATTGCAATGGGCGACGCTATACCTAATCACTGCGAAACACACCTCATGTAAAAATACGGCTGTCCGGCGTCTTGTTAACATCGACTTTTCCTCACTGGACTCCCGCAAACCAAACACAACAATCATCGACCGCCTTCAACAGACGCCTCTGATTGCGAAAAGCACCACATATGTTGCCGCACATCCTTATCGTCGTCGCCTAAAGATCGGCGGTTCGCTCGGTACCACGCCGGCGCCGGCTGAAATCGGCGGGCAGTCTCTGGCTCAAATTTACTCTGCGCGTAAATCGGCCGCGCGCTCAAAGAGGTAACCTTCGATAGACCGCGCTCGCTACGCTCGCAGGCCGAGATTATTCACACTGTCCAAGCTGCAGCTATCGCTGACCGATCCAATCCAAAAGAACCTATGGGTCTTATATGAAATATTGGAACATGTACTGTAAATAATTTTTGAAATCCCTCTCAAAAATGAAGAGAAGTTGTGCAAATCCTCGTCCAAAGGCCTTGATCCCATAAGCGAGGCGCGAGGAAAATCATGCATGATACGACGCAAGAAGAAGATCAGAGGAGGGAACATGCCCTACATGGCCAGAGAAGCAACAGCGCACTAGAGGCGGAGTAAGAATTACCAGAGATATCATCGTCTTTTANAAAAATCGTGCTTTAACAATGTGCAGTGCTTTGGGACTCTGGGCCCGCCGACTTAATCCATGAAGCGCCAACACGCCATAGCGCCTACTTGAGCATGCTTTCCATGCGCTGATATCGCTGCAGCTGCTGGAGCGTGCCGCTCGCTACGCTCGCGACAGCGGATTTTGCTCCAAGGATGAGCCAAACACTAAGATCTTGACTCAACACGATCTCTTGGCCGCTCATATTTTGAAGCCCACAATTAATGACATTGAGAATCATCCGAGGGAAATCTAATTAAGTCTCGAGCCCTGGTCCACGAAACTGGAGGAGCTCGTCGCAGTTCTGAACGTCATCGTAAAAATGTGCCTAAAGAAGAGCTTTTTGCCGGAGATGCTTCCAGCATGCTTCTTCAGAAGAGCTGCAATTGGTCTCGCTCATCCACTGAGCTTTCTATACCGAAAGTCAATCAAAAGCGCTCATGTTCCTGACATCTACCGTATCGCCTGCATAGCTCCCATCCACAAATCTGGATCTGAAAACCATCCAGAAATCAAGCGAACCATATCACTCGCCCCAATCAGCTGTAGAATTCTTGAAGAAATCATCTTCGATGCTCTAATTGCCAACACCGAAGCTCAAAGCCTAATACAGTGAAGTCTTGCTAACTTGGAATTTTTGGGAGTAGCATTTCGATTTTTTTTCCAAGTTATAAGATAGAGAAGCCAGAATCCTAAAGCGCCTCCCTTGGGGTATATTGAGAATAAAATGAAAAGATTGAAGTTAGCGGTGCATCGCGATCATCCCTGAAGGAGAAATATGATTATGGAGACGAATGAGAACACGTCTCTCTGTCACAACTGGAAGAGCTCACATATCATTATGTTCACGAATGTTAAGAGCAAACGATTGAACCGAAAAAGTCATGGCTTAGCCGCCGGAAAATAAGAACGAATGTCTCTCTGCCTTTTTTTCCCTCGGAAAGTTGACTTTGACCATATTTTTGAAAAGCTCGGCTTGCATCCGGAACAATGTTTTCTCTTTGGGAACAATGGTTGATTAACGTCCCGAGAACTTTCACGAGAAGTGAAGCGCGTCATCCGTCCGCTTGCTACGCCGACGATACCAAACTTTCATCAATGCACGAGCACATATACATATGTATATTCCTCCCATTTATTTTTAGTTTCAAATGAATGAATGCCAACCCTTAAGAATCTCAGCCTCTCCATCGACTTCATCGGAGTGGAGAACGATTTTCTTGGCCGAAAATCTCGGAAGGGAAAACAGGTTCCAAACCATTCTTTTTTCCGCAGAATTGGATCACATCTCGATCTTGGGGTCCTGGAAAAAGATTTCTGGTGATTCGCGAGCTTAGTGTCAGATCTTAGAAACCGAGAAGGTCTCAAAAACAAGATCAAACCTGTTGTGTCTTTTTCCGGAGGGGTCACCCTTGACTCATTCTACCTTGAAACGCAAATTCAAAGAGAGCCGCGAAAAACTGACCACATCACCATCCTTTGAGATCCTTGCTGTGGAAGTCAGCAAATCGAGTCGACTACCCCCAAGTATCGGTGACCACCTGGTCTCATTGTCAGAGTTCGAGCATTAGTATGATGACCAAGCTGATCGGATAAGAACCTGCCCGGATGAGAACGGTTCAAGTCCTTGAGTTCGACTCCTGCACGGATCATGACCGACTCAAATCTTCAGTTTTATATCGTATCCTCGGACGCTGACTAAGGAACCCGACATGAATCTGCCCCATTTCCGTTTTGAGTTTACCAAGATCGAAGATTTACCGAAACTCGAGTCGAACGAAAGCACTGCGGTGACTGGACTCGTGTATGATGTGGAAAGGATTCGTCAATTGAAGAGCCGAGATCCAAAACGGCACATCTCCACTTTTCACTTTTTCGAGAAAACCGCGAAGAACTGTGGGAAAAAAATGTTTCGATGGGAAACCCCCAGTATTCCAGGTGTAGATTAGACTCGTTGAGCTTTCTCGATTTCAGGAAAAAAAAAGGCACAGATTCGACCTGGCACTAGGCAAAAAACTCATTGGCATGATGGAGTTGTGACGTTTTGGATCTCGAATTCGCGAATTTGGGCTGTTTCAAGCAAGAACAGACTATTTCGACCAAGCTTGCGGAGGCCATAACTCTGTTATGGTCGGAGCGATTTTGGAATACTTTTTTTTGTTGGAAAGCAGGAAAGGAGCCGCTGACGACGCATGATGATTTCTTCACCTGGACTCATTTTTGAGAGAGTTAGATCAGATAAATGTCGGAGGGAAGCCGATTTCGAAGTCCATCTCCATAGCCAAAAGTGCGAGCTGTCGAACTCTACACTAATCTGCGAAAATCACGAAATCGAAAATCTTGGAGTTGTGCCCTTTTGGATCTCGCCTCTTCAATTGAACTGTAGCGATGGAACGCAAGGAAACATTCAGAACAAACATTTGGTGGATCAGAGTTTGAAGATTGTTACAGCAGGTCTTTGACAGCACTGCGTCGGTGTTCTGGATGGTTTGGGGGAAACCTGGGAGCCTACCGAATTTACGACCAAGTGTCATTGACCGTCATTGACAAGACCACAGCGGGTCAATCGTCCGCGGGCAAGAACCCTCTTTCATGGTGAGTTCGGTAAACTCCTCCTACCCCTCACGAGAGCGTAATAAACTCCCCGACCGCTTTCATCACTGTGTGTCATCGTTCTATTTGTTGTAACCTGGCCGTCTGAACGTCTCTTAGACGTCCTTCTGTCGTCCTATCCCGGGTCAGCCGGGTCTTTAGGACATCAAATAATCAACTGGTAAACAGTGTCTGCCCAAGTTCATACAATGAATCCTCTCTTTTCTCCTCGACCACCGCCTCAGATTCCTTCTCTTTTCCTGGATTCTCCTTCGAGTCTTTCTTCAATTGGGATATTCAACCTCATCGTTGCGAAGCGCGACTGGGTGAGCTAGTCAGTGAATAAATGTAATCATTATCGAGATAAGTTAACCCGACGAGATGGTAGAGTGGTCTAAGGGGTGTGCATCTCAGATGCACATTTGCCTAGCCACAATGACGATGTTTAGAGCGGGAGGTCGTTGGTTCGAATCTCTTCTGGTACCAGAAGGCCGACTTCTTCAGAGATGCTTTCCACTCATAGACGCTCCATAGCTGCGGCGACGCTTCCACTTCGAAGAAACGTTGGGTCCATTAGCAATAATTTTCAAAAGCGGTACGAACGCAAATGTTCGCCCGCATTTTGTATTTCCGTTTCGTTCTAGAGCTGTCGATAGCCATATTGCACATTTTTCACTGTTTAGCGTGGATATTGCACCAAGAAAAGAACCTCGAAAAATCAATGGACCTGGACACGGCATTGGGCCAATCGCCGAAGCAGGAGTGAAGCATTCGGCTCAAGAATCAATTAAGTAGCCAACAAACTAAGCGATCAATCAACCAATCTATACGTGAACGGTACTTGGGAGGACGGCAGCCAATGAATTCCAAAGGATGAGCCAAATGCTGAGATTTTAACTCATCAGGATCACTTGACCTTTCATATTGTGAAGCCCACAATGACTGACACTGAGAATCATTCGAGGGAAATCCAACTGAGTCTCGAGCCCTGGTCCACGAAACTGGAGGAGTTCGTTGCAGTCCCGTGAGTTGGAGACTTCAGCTGTAAAATGAATATTTTGCCGCATGATTTTCCTCACGAAGGAAAAATCTCCGCAAAATCAGGCAGATATTCACGCCGCGCAGTAGCGACTCGTGAGTGATATAGCACCTACATATGTACATATGTTTTCAAGCTGAGGAACTCTCGGTATGTTCGGTGATTATTTATTCACTTAGCGGCACGGAAGATTCGTTGGCTCTGTTTATGTGAATTTTGAATTGAATCGCCACGTTTCCATGGTTGCGGGGCAAAGAAAGGGCATAGAATCATCTGCCGCGATTCATTTGCTCGGATGAGAAGTGTTTGAAGCTCGCACAGACAAACTCGGTCCCTCGAGTTCCGAGGCGAGCGCTCCGCTATGCGGGTAATCGCAGAAGTTTGGATGAGACGGAGGTTTATCGCATGTGGCGCTTGTTTCATTGCTGCATCCTCGATATTCCTCAAAGAGTTGTTTCGAGTGAAACCGAGGTCTGCCCTGAGGGAAACTCAGTTCCTCGCAAACGACTTCAAAAACCTTCTACATGTGGATATTTCTGGAAAACTCGCTGGAACGGTGTCTTGTTTCGAAAGATCGGTTGTGAGACTGCCTCTCGGCTTCAGAATGATATCTGATTCGTGGGTGCAGCCTTCCCCCTTGTCCGAGTAATTCGCGAAGTGGGCTCAATCGGGAAAACGGAGCACTTGCGCTTCCCAGCCTTCGAAGATGCAAGAAATCAAACAGATGACTCTCACTTTCACAAACCAGGATGCTCTGCTCAATCCTTTTTCGAGCGATTCGCAGCCTTGCTTCAATCAGAGTTTGGCATACCCCTTCCTGGAATATCAGTCATACGGCTCACTCAAACTCCCTTTGTTGATGGACGACTCAGAAGCGTTCAGTTTTGATCGTCAGCTTGCTGTTTCCGGAATCCGTGGCCACGTGTTCAACAAGTCCATACCGAGCATCATGGCTCTGCTTGGCGCGTCAATCTGGCTGCTGAGTGATGCATCGTTCATGGAAACTTTCTTGGGTTTACTATGCGCGGTTTCTAGCTCGGGGCAGTGCCCGGAGAAACTCAAGGAAGCCGTAACCGTTGCAGCCTTTGCGTGGACGTTAGGAAACATGTTCTTCTCCCTCATCCTCGTCGACGACATGACATCGACAATAAGTATACCGAGCAGCTCGCGGATTCCGCGACTCCGAGCCTGCGAGGAAGCGTCCTACAAACTGAGTCCAGAAAATACTCTCCTTGGCATTGGAACGATGCTTTTCTACGCAGCGATGCCGCGGATGCATCCGGAGATCCTCAATCCAATCATCTGTGGTTCGCAATCCGAAATCGATGAAATACGCCGCTTCTTCGGTTTCCAGAATCTGTATTACATTCCTCTTGATACTTACGGCTTGAAATGGCAAGCTTACCCACAAACTTCGTCCATAAACGCTGCCGGCCGGAGTTGGGACATCATTCGCTCGTTCATCGACAATTCCGAGTGGAACGAGTACGCTCTGATCTTCCTGCTCTACGATCTCTTCAAAGCACCGCTTTTTCGAGGTCAAAGAGCAGAGATCAGGTCGCATGAGGCGAATATTGAGAAGCAAATGGGCTGTTGCAGGAAGCGGGAGAATCCGAGCAAGAAATTCATGAGATTTCTCTCCAAATACGACGCGAAGCAGACAAGTTCAATTCAGGCAGAAGGAGACTTTCCAATTACTTTCCTCTTAATCGGCCTGTCGTGGGGTTGTCTCAGTTCTCGGAGCTCTGAAAGGATTGAAACGGTTCTCTCATGGTGTCATCGGAACCGAAGTGAGAACCACGCGTATTTGGAAGAAATCATGGGAGACGAGTGAGATTCAAGGATGAGGAACACCGGGGACTGTATCTACAACTGGGACACAAGCGGCAGACTGCGAGAGTTGTCGTGCACGGAAAGATTCTCCCCTCACTAATACAGCCATTAAATGTGTGCGAACCAGTCTTGTCGTGATGTCGAATAAATGACGTCCATTTTCCAGTTTCAGTAGATTAGCCCAGCGGAAACCCGTGGACTGGTGGCGGGTTCGGAATCATTTCCGACATGAGTGTCGGTTAATCAGCTTGTTCCGCCGCCAACTCAATATAGAGTGTTCTATGGTCCTTTCGTGTCCAGAGTCTTGATTCATATCCACTAATACGTAAAGGTTCGTTTGTGTAGACGGCCTCTCGATTTATTTCATCGTTCGGGAGTGTAGAGCTTTTCCTTACCTGGTGTGCCTTCATCGAATCGAGCCCGGGCTTATAGACGAAACATGGAAAGCAGGGTCACCAAAACCATCTCGACTTCTCGCAGGGAATCGAGTGTGAAGTGGTACTTTGAGCCGATCGCGGAGCCGTTTCTAAATCATGAGTCCATCCTTGTGATACTGTCTCAACACCTGCAAATCGTGTATTGTGTCCGGTAAGTGGAAGGCGGCAACAGAAGAACTACATATAGCAACTGTCTGTCCACGCTTTTCAAGCTTAGGGGAAAGTTCCCCCAAAGTCGAACCGCACGCTTTGTCATACTTTCCGAGGAATACGGATCTTCGAATCGATCGAATCTTTTCAAGAATTCGCGATCGCATCTAAGCAATTGTGGAACTCCTCGACGAACTCCAGACGTCTCTCCGAAGAAAGGAAGTGCCTCGCCCACCTCATCGACTGCACGTCTGCTGCGATTGTGGTTTTCATTCCGCACACCTCTTGCTCTCAATTGTTAACACAAATTGCGTGTTCGGGATTCCTTCTCCCTTTTATGGAAACGATTCGCGGCGCATATTTCCAGACCATTCCAATATTTGGAACAGGCGCACAAGGGAGTGTCGAGCTGTTAGCCCACCCTCAACTCTTCCTTATGTGCTGTTTCGTTAACTTTTCCTCCGAGCTCCTGCCTTCTTCATAACATTGGGTCTGCCACTGCCGACGATGATCCGGTCTCTGTTGTGAGTTGTAACCTCACTGGAGCTGCATACCTCAATTAATTCGAGCTTGTAAAAAATCACATGTTCTCACTGAAGTGGTCGAAGTGGAAACTGAGGAGGATTCCGTTGTGAGTTTCAACGTGAAAGTCAAGAATCAAAAAAAACTTGACTCCTCACGGAAAGCTCCTGGAGCCCGCGAGAGCGACTCATCAGAAAAACCGCAGCGAAGGATAACGAGAGAAAACAAAAAAAGAGAAAAAAAGGGAAAAAAACAATAATTAGTTCCAATTGTTGACTTCTACTTGGAATATTCCCCTTGAAAGCGTGCCACTGTCAATACGGCTGAACTACCCTCGTTGCTTAACGACGGGTGTTTATTCCAGTCTCTCTTCATCCAACTGTGATTTAAATCCTCTCTACCGAGGACTTTGGAGCATTTGTCGCTTTTTCTGATCACACAGAATTACCATTGGTCGATGACAACCGAAATAAAAGTGACGTGATTGATGCATGACGCGCTTGAGGCGTGCATGTAGAATACAAGATCAATGCATGTTCCATTGGTTGTTGTTGGTTCATTGACGTCATTCAGCCGGTTCAGACCGGAAGATTCCCTCATGAAATTCAGCATTTTCGCTTCTTTAATCTCAATTCTCACGTTGTAGTTGAAACCCCCGCTCACAACAAGTGGTAAAGAATCGTCCTCATCTCCGGCATCATCAGCACTTAATGTCGCTTGCCATGGCTGTTCGAGGCTCGAATCCGGTGATTGTTTTCGAAGTATAGCCACGGCTCCAGTTCATCGAGGCCGTTTGTTCTGGGCTAGCAACTGTCCATGTTGATTGAAGTTTGGTTGTCCAGCCAAGTTTCTGAGAGGCGGAATACCTTGACTTTCATTAGAACTTCATCCTTCGTCAAATTATTTGAGTGAGCTAGCAAGCTCGCGCTCCGCGAAGCGGTTTTTAAGTTTCCAGAATCTGTTTAAGGGTGAATGTTTTCCCGCAGCCGACAGGGCCAGTGAAGAACACCTGTCCGGGTGGTAACGATGAGTCGCGGATCCGAACAATACAGTGCTCTATGAGAGCACGTTGTTCGAAATCAGTTGATCGCATTTGTTGGCAGTATTCAGTTGAAGACATGATTCCCTTCACATTGTTCGAGCACAGCGCCAAAGGGCCTGGGAACATGTATGTTCTGGATATGTTCGTTCAGCATTTGACGGAAGTCCGAATCCTGATGACTAGTCCGTTCAGGCCGTCGTTGTGGTTCAACATCTTGATTCGAAAGGACTTCCGAGCCGTTTCACCGTCCGGTTGCACCGCGCCGTTTCACCTCTCAATTGGAACTAACCCCGCGTATAAACGGAATCCTCCGTTATCATTTGGTATCTTTCTAGGTGTACAGGATCTACACTTCAAAGTCCTCGCCCTGTCCTGCATCGGTTTTGTCGCGCTTCCTGCGACCGGCCGATGCTTCGTAACTCTCCGAATGTTTCGACGACTTGTCGGCTTCCAGCGTCGTCTGTGTTCCATCCTCGGTGTCCTCTCTCGGGCCGCTGAGTCGTTCCCACATTCGAAATGCGCGGCGGGAGGCGTTCTGGATCCGAGTACGCCACACCTGTTCGTATATACAGGGGCAGGGCGATTTAAGACTTGTGCCATCCTCTGGGTGGAACATCTCGGTTGAATCGGTCGTCAATAAGTCACTCAGATCCGAGTTGAAGCATCGTTGGGTAGCGTAGAAAGATTCGGTTTCTTAAAATCTCACCAGTTGTCTGGTAACTGCTATTGTAATCTGTCCTCTAGCCCACTTTTCTAACCGATCCCACGAAAATTGGAGCCATATATAGTTATGGTCTTGAGCAAGGACCTCCGTGGGAGACAGAACGCGCAGTTCTTGTTCTCCTCGCTCCTGGCGACGTTCTCTCAACGAAGAAAGATGAACGCGGGGCTCGATTTCTTGAATTGAAGTTAATGAAAAATTCTTCTCTTCAAAATCCGACTGAATTAGGCATTCTTGAATTGAAAATGCTCTCATTCCGCACTTTACAGATCGTCTGACCAACCCTAGCATCTACCGAAACGAGAGGATGCGTTCGTGAATGGAGAGAGAACGAGACACGATGACGGCGACTGCCGTTTCAGGTGACCGATCCACTACGGGCCGCACGGCAACTTGTCCTGCTCTACCTAGTATATGTTGCGCTGCCAAAGAGCATCCTTCCTGTGAGTTTTCGGATCATGAACGATTCCGAGTCCGAAACCAGAGGATTGGCTTATTTTTCGGACGGGTTTGTTCCCTGACGATGAAGAGATGACCAAACCGGACTCAGACAACTTTCACGGTGGCGTGTCTCGCTCCGCTGTTTCGAAGGTGGAGGAAGATACTCTCTTTATTCCTCTCTCCACATGGAGCTGTGCGGTGGACTACTGAGTTAACATCGTGCTCTGTCAGTTCAGGCCGTGGCTTATTCCGTCGTTTTCACGACCCTTTTCGCTCGGAGGAAAAATTTGTGGAAAATCGGCCTAACTTTCAAGGAGTCGTCTCAACAAGGTCGTCGTCGTCGGGAGAGAAGCTCGATGCTGGCGATTTTGGAGAAAGTTTCGCGCCGCCTTCAGATAAACAAAAGCGTTTCGGGAGCCGACGAACGAGGTTTCGAATGACCGAAATATCGCCTTTCTTTGAGAAACACATCGCATCAGGCTCCAAGCAGATTCGGAGCCGGCTGAAACAGCGGAAATGAATCTTTCGTGGACGTGAACAAGCCCACTTCTTCCTCTCACTCAGTTTGGGAGAATATTTTTCAACTTTCTTCTCCTCCACCGTTCGCTCACTGTTATCCGCAGTTTTTTCTGCGGCTGACAAGCTCGTGTCCAAGAACGCCTTACGTTATCAAGATATTCTTCATTGATTTGTGCTGTAAATTTATGAAAAGTTGTTTTGCATCATCGTAACTCGACTTGCGGAACCAAGATCACCAAAACACTAGAAAATACCTACTTTCGGATATCTGAAAAGTTGATTCTCAAAACACAAAGCCATGGTGAGTTGACAATCCCCTTGATTCGTGGAGAATATTTCGTTCAGCGGTCTCTTGATAGTTGTATGAAGCGACTCTTTTTGAAAACTAATACGAGAAACTTGATTATTCCTGGAAAATGCGATTTCCTTCTCGATTTCCAGGAGCGCGAGCTGGAGATCCTCCAAGGCGAACAACTTATGAACTATCTTGAGAGTTGCGTCGAGCTCTCTCAAAATAATAAGATCAGCATAAGAAACGCGTTCGACATCAGTTTAATCGATCAACTGATTTCGCTCTCAAAAGACTCGCCCAATGGTATCTACTCGCATCATTCATGTTGACTCTATGAAAGCATATCATGGACTCTTAGTCACAAAATCACTGTAACTAACGTCAGAATCCCGGCCTTGTCAGACACAGAGAGGAAGAAGACGAATTTCTCGTTGGCTTCCATGTCGCTACAAGCCTCAGGAAAAGTATACGGCTACCGGGTTGACTCGGTCCATTTGGACACGATCCGACTTGTTTTGGAACTTCCCAAACAGATGAAGAGGGGGTCGACTGACGTCAACAGTCCAGAGGTCAGTTCTCCCCTCTGTCCCAGTCATGGATGGAAAGTTCAAGTGGAATTCTGTCCAGTTACCAATAAGCACTTTCTATCCCTCGTGGAAACTGAATTCTCGCTCCTGCTTTGCAGTCAGTATCCAAAGAGTCCAAGAGAGTGAAACGGCTCCGTCTCAGCAGATTTCTGGCCGACGAAGGAGCGAACGACAAACCCATCGACATCGATCACTTCCTCTGTCGAAACCCCGTCATGGAGACAGCCCACTGCAATGACAGTGAGTCACAGTTATCCTTCGCCTGATCGAGATTTTGCGGAACGCTTTCATAATCTATCGAAAATCAGTTCTCGAATCCGTTGAACGCCGGATTCGTTGGAGCGACCATAATTTTTCCTAATACGACGACTAGAACTTCTCAGGTAACGCTCTGGGCCGTTTGATGTCCTACAATCTGATACCGCCGGAAAATCAGGGAATCGATCTGGAGGGAAACTCGCCGTGGTGGGCAGGAGATCGTCTCGAGAAAGTCGCTCCTGAAAATCGTCTCATACGCGTCAAGAAAGATCTTCCACTCATTATAGAGGGCGTCGAGCTGGATTTCGACGTGCCCGAGACGGTTGATGTCAAATCCGAAGACGACTCGGTCGTAAGTAGCATGAGGAATTTCGTTTTGAGTGATCGTTGTGTTTCGGGCGATTCAATCAACAAGCCAATTTGATGTTTTGAAGGAGTTCGACCCGGACACTGACCCGATCCCGGAAGTTGAAGGCATCGCGCCGGTGGATATCGATGACTACGACCTCGAAGACTCGTTCAACGAAAAGCTGGACCAGCCTCGATTTGACAATCCTGGTGATTTAAGTAGTATCTATAACCACAGTTTCAAGTCAACGGGGACTAACTTCGCCGGACCGTCGAACTTCAGATTGAAGCGCTACGATATTCGTGAGTTTACCCCAGTTCCGAGACATTTTTGATCTAGCAGAGGGTTTTCGAATCGGAGAGGAATGGGATCGAGGACTTGTGGGAGACTAGGGAAGGCTCCGGGGAGTTTGTCGCAAATTCCATCGAATTTTACTTCACAGTGGGCGCCGAGAAGAAATCCCAACGCTCTTCAAGCAGGGAGCCGCAGAGAGAGCCGATGTATCTCTCGTTCGATGAAATCCCCGCGGGTCTCGATGATTATGTCCCGGACCATACCACGTGTGAGTTGTTCTTCTATGCACAGCTTCAAAATCGTATCTGATCCGTGCTTTTTTGTTGCCTCCACCTGACCAATCGCTCTAAACGACAGGGACGGAGCTCTCTCATGGGACAATGGAAAAGTGGACGAAGCACGCGAATACTCTTCCAGTCGACTTCGCGCCGTCGAGTTTCGCACGGCTGGCGGAGCTATTTGCTTTCCCGAACAAGCCCATTCCCGAAGATGAGCCGGACGAGGACAACGCAGGTGAACTATGTGACCTCGCGAACTTGAGAAATTCACGACCTTCTCATTTTCAAATCGGACTATCTAACTTCAGCGGTCGCTTTGCAGATCACGCATCGAACGTCCATGATGACGTTGACGAAAGTTCTGGCTTTGATGAGGCCTTCAACGATTCTGGGTTGGGCGAGGATCGATTTAGAATCAGCGGTTCCGATGAGAACGAGTCCGAGATCAACGTCCCCATAAACAAGTTCGTCGAAGATCGGCGTTTCGACACTCTAATCTCGGCACCCGGAATCTTGGCCGAATCGATCTCGGTGTCGTACAGCAAAGAGGCCAGATGTTTAAACATGTAACAGATGAAGTAGAGCTTCTGGGAGGTCCTCACGAACCGTACCGCTTCTTAAACGATGGTAGGCGAGAAATCGTTCCGGGAGTTTTTCGTGGAGGCTTCGGCCGACCTGACGCAAAAGCTAAAAATGAAGATAGATCTACCTATCGCCTTTTTCACAACTCTGGCTCTTTGCAACGAGAAGCATCTCGTGTTAACGCCGAAAGAAAACTCCGCGGATTTCGTCGTCAGTCAGGCCGCGGTCCCTCGCCCGAGTGACGATACTAATTTACCGATGGGTCGATTTAGACCTCGGAAAGCAGCTTCTTGAGGTTTATGGAGTCGCGGTTCTGTTAGCTTTGCGAGGTTGTTTCGGACAGTTTACTCGAATGTTATGTCAGTGCGGTGAGCCATTTGGCGTGAAACTTAAGTACTCCATTAAATGCGATTGATGCTAGAAAATTATTTGGACTTATCAATCGAAGTAGCTTTTATTTAAGTTGATATAGATTTGCATTTCACAAGTCTTGCCGATGACGAGCGTGAAACTTCATCAATGAGGAAACCTCGAACTGGTGCCGGAACTCTGATTCCAGAGTTCTCGATCGGGGATTCGACGTTTCTTGCGCGAATATCGCGTGTCTGAATGGGCTTAGACTGAATCAAGCCGGATTCAATTGGTTACAAAGAAATCGACATATTCAAGTGCGGTTTTGGAAATTTCTAATTACATAGATCGAAACAGGCGAAAGTACTTCTTTTTTCATGCTCGAATTCCCCGCCCCTGTTGGCATCAGGCTGAAGTGCCGGAAGACGCCTCTAACTTTCCGGGTTGAATGATAGGAGAAGCAAATCTGCATTTCAGTGGGAAAAACTTTTGAAATTGGATCGTTTTCTTTCAGTCATTACTTCTCCTTAAGACGGTGCAGTGGCGCTCAAAGCTTGTAGTCCGGTAGCATCGATGCACTCCATGACAATAGCCCGCTAGGGCGATCTGGCGATCACGTCCCTGACGCTCATGCTATGCCGCGAAATATTCTCAAGCAGGTGAATGAATTTATCGCTCGAAGTCTACCTTATTAACCACTTTCAGGTTTTGACAGCTTGAGTGGGTGGAATAAAATGATGGATTCGGGAAGTGGGAGATCTTCTCAATTTCAAGTTGCGGCGACGAGCATCCCCTTTGTTTTGGACATGACATTAGCTTCAACGAAATCCCGTGGCGCCAGATCTCTATTGCCCGTTGAAAAGTTTTCGAAATATCTTGCTGATAGCTCAAGTATACATTTTAGTGCATTGTGACAAGAAAACAGATACCCAGGTCGGTGTTCTCCAACATTCGAGTTAGAAGACGTTCAAACTCACGAAACTCGTTGATTTTTGCCCTGAAACGGCTTCCAACTAAGACTGGCTTCGATAAGCAACAACGGTTCGAATTTTTACAATTCGCTCGCTGGAAGGATTCACTCAGAGCGAAGCAGTCTGGGAACAGAGACATTCAGTACTGGACTCTTTCCGTGGAATGTATACGAAATGATTCATCCCGAGGAATTAACTGAGTCTCCAGAGGATTCGTAATTTTCAAACTTTGTCGTCGGCGTTTTATCGCACATCGGACCAAGTTCAATGGGAGATTGCTTTCGGCGCTGGGAGAGCGAAGCGCAAATTCATTTTTTCATTCTCCATCCGGAGATGACTCGAGATTGTTTGAAGTTTGAGCAGGGCAACTGCTTGTAGACAAATGAAGTGAATTCTCGGTTTGGGGAAGCAAGCTCAATGACAGAGACTTGCAGAGCGCATCCAGTCGGATGGATTATTGCTTCGTTAAGATTTCGGAGTTGACACTCATGTGCTTTGAGCTCTCATCCGAAACAAATTGAATCTTGAGAATCAAAGAAATCGACACATCCTGTCTGATTCGAACTTTCGGAACCGTCCAATATCCGCGTCAGAATGCGCAAAGATCTGGCGAGTTGCAGGACTCGTCGCCTCGTATCAAAGTTTCAGCGCTCACACAATTACGAACCTCATCTACGAGACATGCAAGTTCGTTCCCTCCGAGAGCGCAAGCTATCCTCCTGAAAGATTTTGAAACGCCCCTCCTGCATGATGGTCTACCGGCGTGATTTGGCTCGCCGTCGACTCTCGTGGATTCGTCCACCAGGCAGAAATCGAGTGACTAGTGTAGTAATCATACTGAACTATCTAAATACACAGAAACAACCTGAAAACCTACTGTACTACACGATTTTCCTTCTCGATTTCAGCAGAATGGAGGAGTTCGTAATCCCTGGCTCGCTGGACGAAATGTCTTCCAGCTCGGTGGGCTCATACATGATGCTACAACCTTGGGACGAAAGAAAAATTGCTCGAGCTCTAGAAGAATGGCAGTCAAAAGCAGTTGTGTTAGATGACGCTCGCAAACTTGTCCCGATAATCTATTCTGCCGTGTCGTAAGGATGCTTCTCCTCATTTTTTTTTTTCAGCTGTTTTGATTCTCTGCTGAGTCCCTGAATTTATTATCTCGGCCACTAACTGTAATTATCATTTTCGCATCTAACGATAAGTTTACATTTAGGGACATCGGAAACCTGAGCGAGTTCATGCTCACTGATATCTGGAGTCTGATATTCAAGTTTGTGAACAAGTTGGAATCGGCTCTAAACAAACTCACAAGAGATAACGCACTCGGGCCCGAGGAGAGGAAATGTCTTCGGAACGAAACCACGATTATAACCTATTTTTTCGGACAGTATATACAATCCATAGACCTGGAGACTCGGAAAGTTGGCGCGGCTTTCGATGTCATGGCGAAAAAATCCAAGAAAAAGGTCAGCAACTTTCGGCATCTTCGTTGGATTCAGCGTCTACAGCTTTCAACGCATGTTAACGGGAAATATTTCTCGGGATCTATTGATTGAACTGAATAAGGAAGTGTGGTCGAGACGATTGATCGCTTTCCAGGGACCTGCGGGTGTTGGACGCTTCGCAAACTGGGAATCAGAACGAGTGACTGCGTTGGAAGCCATCCTCAATATTCTCGAAGCTCCACTCAACACAATTTTCAGCGGCGATGCTTTAAACACATTATCGAACTCGATTGCGAGCAACATTTATCGCCTACTGGGCAACATCTCGTGCTGCAAGGATTCGAACTGCGTAAGTTCCCGTCGTTGTCGAGACAAATTCCTGATCATCGATCTCGCTCCAGAGAGTTAGAAATTGTCCTTGGTGTAGGTCTGACGCAATCTCAATTGACAACGAGAAATCATCAAATCTCGCACGAATTCATTTCAGAGCGATCTTTGTGTCCAAATCATAAATGTCGCCATCGTGCGATATGGTCATGGCTCATTGTGCCCTTATCAAATTCCCGCCCTGATGTCCACTACAGAACACGTCGTTCCCGTGCTGGCATCGATTTTCGAAGAGGTCGTCAACAAACATGGCGAAACCGCGCTGCTTCCCGACCTCTTGAGGTGATTCGATGAGTTTCGTGTTCGATCACTACCAGAGATGTGAATTTCAAGCGATGAAGAACCCAATCACCTGAAGTAGAATCGAGCTTCAATCGATCCTCGTTTTTTCCTTCTCCGCAGAGAGTTGACGGCGATCTCGGATTCTTCGAATGGCGATTCGCTCGTGAGCAAAAACACCGGAGAGTTGCTAAACCAGTTGTGTCGGCGAATCGCTGACAGAGTTCTGCCTCTCGTCTCGTACATCGACGCCCTCTTGAACTCTTCCAACTTCTCAATAAGAAATTCCGCGCTGTCGGCGATGGCAGAGCTCGTAAGTCATCCACTGTTTTCCTCTGTCAGCCAGGAGAGAAGAAGCCCCACTTGGTTTCACGGGAAGCTGCAAACATTGAATTTCGGGTGTTTTCACAGGTCAAGCACGGTCTGACGAAGCCTGAACTGACCGAGAAACAGGAGAAGGACAAGGACTCTATGCTCGACATGCTGATCGCGCACACGAACGATGTTTCGTCTCACGTTCGCTCTCGATGCATCAAACTCTTGAGTGAGCTTCTCCTCGCCAACAGCCTGCCGCTAACGAAGCAACCGGAGATCATAACGGCTGTGGCCAAACGCCTCAAGGACTCTACGGCGACGGTTCGCAAGGCAGCGGTGCTGTACCTGATCGAGTACGTCGACTACAACACGTATCTCAGCTCCATGACACCCGAGAGCCTCGAGACAATGTTGGAAGAGAAGAGCGCGGCGGTTGCCGCTCTGAAGGAACAAATCGGAGTCGATCAGAAGACCCCCGATGATTGGGACGAGGTTTCCGCCAAGATGATGCGCTATTTCGGCAAACATGGTGAGAACGTTCGTCGAATGAACCCCTCATTGCCTCGTCATTTCTGATTCTCCGATCGCGGTGATTTTGATAATTTTCTAACTAATTTGGACTTTTATTGTTGTGTCGCAGAACTGCCCAGGCTTCCTGATGATTCAAACGATGTGGAACGTCCGAAAGGCACTCTGCAGGAAGAATTGGGGAATGTGACGAATCTGCTCGACGCGTATAAATTCTCCGACGCTATTCGGCTTCTTCAGGCATGTACTCACTGGTTCCAAGAGTGCCCGTTGTTCGTCGAAAGGGATTCCGATGAAGCCGAAAAAAGCGCTGCCGACTCCGAGGAGAGCGACACAGATAAGCAGGACACCGACGAAGAGTTCGATGATGATGAGGGCAAAGGAGACCGGAAGAGAAAAGGAAAAAAATCTCGAAAACACGGTAAAACGGATGAAGTGGACTGGTTCGTCCTCGCACGCAACGTCTACCTCAGAGAACCTCCGAAGAAAGCAGCAAAAAATCAGAAACTGGATGAACACGATGAGCTCGCACCATCGCAAGAGCCAGACGAGCAGGTAGACTTGATTTGAATATCTCCCATATCTCTTAGATCAGATATTCCAAACACTAAACGATGTCCAAAACCGTTCTTGCTCATAATTGGGTTCATCTTCTGCGATTTCAGCAAACTCAGACCGAGAGGGAAATTCTGATTTCCAAGCTGAGCAAGCACGAGAGCGACCTACGGATTGTTTCGTACCTGAAGCACTACTTCGACGTGTACTCGGCGGCTGCCCAGCACATTGGAATTATGCTACAGTCGAAAACCGCTTCAGACATCCTCGTGGCCATCGAATTCTTCGTGAAGATTATCACTGCCAACGTTGCAGTCGGTTGCCGCAGTATATCACAAATGGCTCATCTCTACGATCACAAAGAAGAATCGGTGAAGAAAGCCGTGGAGGCTGCTTTCGAGAGTTTGTATTTGGAGTGCGGCACAAACGATCCCCGGAAAAACTCCATCGTCGTTGCACGCAAACTGATCGGACTCTTCTCGAGCTGCACGCAAGGAGAAGTTGAGAAGTGGGGACGTGTCATTGCGCAGCTCGTCGCCGACAAAAAGATCCCGAGTGAAGTCGTCTTGGTGAGCGAAAATTGAGATTCATAAATGACCGGAGCGAGAAATTTCCCGACGCACTTTGTGGAGGAACGAAAGTGACAATCGATGGTTCGAGGATGGGGCTTTCATTTGAATCCTTTGTTGAATCCGCAGGTATTCTTCGAAATCGTAACCGAAAAATTGGGGACAGAAAGCCCTCTCGTGCGAACGACCGCCCTCCTATTGATCGCTAAATGCTCGGCTAAGAAACCTTCAATCGTTGAGAAGAACATGACAGTGTTGCTCGAGTTGATGAAAGAGCCGATGTTCATAAAGTGAGTTTGAGTAACTGTGAATCATCCGTTCTGTCCTGATCCCCCTGATCATTCAAAGTATACATTTCGCATCAAATTCGCTCTTTCCGAAGGTACTGTATCATGGCGTTGTCGAATCTCGAGTTGGACGGCAATAAACGATGGGACATAGAGCATGAGTGCTTTGAGACGATCATCAGAGCATTCGAGGACAACTTGGCCAATCTGGAGTGGGCGGGTTGGAGCAGCGCCTTCTTCGAGGCCGTAGTTTTCATCTTCAGAACGTGCGCCCAGCCAATCATAACCCTCACGAATCTGCCGAACCGTGTGCTCCACGCTTGGAAGGATCGCGGGGTGAGTTGACTCGAAGCGAATTCTCAACTTCCAGAGTCTTATGAACTTTTTTTCATCGAACTATCTATTCCTTGATCCAGGATCTGGTCCAGTTCGCTCGTGTTCTATCCATGGTACAAACGATCGCTGCTCGGATCTATGTCTTCTTCGACATCGATTTCTTCACGAAAATGCAGGAGAACAAAAACAAATCCAAGAAGAACAAGGAGAAGAGCATGAAAAGCCTCTCGGAGTCTCGCCGAAGCGCATCTGCCATAAACTCTCCACTGAATGCAACTTCTGACGGAGACCAGACCGGACTCATCGGCGCCGTAGCCGATGAATCCGACGCAGAGTTAATCGTCACCATATTGGAAAACCAGGCTTTGGATGGACAATGTTTCCTGGGATCGTTCATTCCGCACCTGATGAATGTCCTCAAGAATCCCAAAGATTATCCCTACCCGAAGCTGCAGGAGCAGGCGACCGTGTCCCTGATAAGTTTGATGTTGATTAGTAGCAAACTGTACGAGGAACAAATCGCTTTCATCTTCACAATTCTGGAGAGGTCGACTGACGAACTCCAGAGGAGCGCCATCGTAACGTACATACCCGACCTGTGTAAATCATTCCCGAACTCATTTGATCCCTGGACGGCTAAGGTCTACGAAGTTCTCAAACGGGAAAAGTCCTTCAATGTGCGCCGAAAGTGCATTCTGATCCTCTCCGACCTGATCATGCACGATCAGATCAAGGTCAAAGGGACCATCAGCGACGTAGCTTGCTCGCTACTCGACGAGCACCTGCCGATTGTGCGGATGACCGAAACTCTCTTCCAGCAGTTGGCCACGAAAAACAACTCGTTATACAACATTCTTCCTGATATAATCTCGCGACTCTCCGACGAGGAGCACGGAGTCAGTCAGCAAGATTTCCACAAAATTATGTCGTTCCTCTTCAAACAGCTTGGGAAAGACAAAAAACTAGAAAACTTCGTCGAGAAGCTTTGCGGCCGTTTCCGTTCATCTACGTGAGTATGATGAAGACTTTTCGGAACCGGGAAGCTGCTTCACCGATGACAGTGTTTGTCAACGAAGTTTTCTTTTCGATCTTTCAGAACTGATCTGCAGTGCAGGAATCTCGCGTATTGTCTCAAACAAATTCCGTACACAGAACGCAGTTTGCGTAAACTTATCGATAACGTCTCTTGTTTCGGCGATAAGCTCATCGATCCGGAAATTTCCGCGTGTTTCGATGACATCTGTCGTCAAACTTCTAAGGGCGCGAAGAATGAACTCAAGGTACAACTTCCACATAGATATTTATACTTCGGATCACTTTTCCAGCTAGAATACACTGCACGGCGATCATTCATTCCGCTTGATCTTCCAGCTGGTGGTGACTGAGTTCGAGAATGTTCTCGACGAAGCGAAAAACAAGACGGACGAAAACAAAGAACTGAATTCCGACGATAGCACAGTTCCCCGAAGAACAACCGTCTCTTCGCAGCGCTCAACAATGTCCAGTCAAGGATCAGGAACGGCGAAAGGTGGGTTGTTTTGGGTGGAATGGAGCGGGAACCATTCGGAGATCGACATCGCGTCTTCATTTCATTTCTTTCGTAGGTCGTCGGGCGCCGAAGACTCCGAAAACACCGAAGACGCCGAGATCGAAGAAGAACATGGCTGAATTGATGGATAGCGATTCAGACGGAGAGGGTGATTACGCGCCTCGAAGTGCCACGACACGACGGGCCAAGGTAAGCGGGAGAACTCTACTTGTCATATTTCCATCGAAGATCATCGATAGATTCCTTTTTGTTTTGTGGCGACCCATCAAACACAAAGTGGAATTTGCTTCCCCAGAGAAACGCATCGGGAACTACCACTCCGACGAGTGTTCGAACGTCGAAACGCTCCCGTCTCTAGTGTAACCTGCCACAGTCGGGACCCGACGGATTATAAACTAAACATATCACTCGTAGCCGGAGCGCATATCAATTTGCACCGGAATGATTCAGTGTGCCATCGTTCGATTCGATACCCAAACCCTTGTTCCAAACCGATTGCTGCATTACTATGACCTCAAAATCTGGTTTTTTAGACGAATATTGTGTGCTCCTCATCTTACCGTCTCTGTTCTGCTTTGATATGCAGAATTTGTTTGAGATGGGAAATAAAGCAACTTGAAATATCGCTCAGAAATTGAATCTTTCGTTTGTCGCTTGAGTGTTTCTCTGACTCGACAACCGTGCTACAGACTTTTGTAAATATTACGTCATGTTCGGTCAGAGAGAGTCATGTTCATTCTTGTTTGAACAGAAGTCTTACCTCACGCAACAGCGTTTCAAAACATTTTCTGATCAATCAAGCGACCCGTGCCTGACCGCTAAAAGGAACGACCTCTGCCAAACTCGTTGACAGATTATCTCGTTGGAGCTCCTTTTTCTCATTCCTCAAATCCTTCCCCGAGCTGCGACTCAGGGCCGATGGCAACAGGAAGAATCAATCTCAGCTGTTATGGGGAAACAGGCCTGCGAACGTGAGGAACATTTTCTGAGCTCAACATCCTCCGGTACTTGAAGAAGACTCGACATCCAAGAGATATTGAAAACCGCTCCAGTCGAGGCGATAAGGCGAAAAACGTAAAATCAGTCGTGCGATTCACGCTGTTCGCCATTCATGGAATCACTCTTCTGCGTGAAAACGCCGCGTCTTCTCAGACCTCATCACGCGAGGAGATTCAACCGTGTACCCCTTGAATGAACTGAATCCCTCCACCTTCCTTTCTTTACGAAGAAGCTTACGTTTTACGACCATTGAAGATGTTTTCTCGCAGTGAATGAATGAATGAAACGGTTGTATGACCGACGCGGACGGTGAACACCGCAAGGATATTGGCCTGGAAACTTGCAACGACCGCGAAAGAGAGCTCGGAGCATCTTGAACAGGGGCGTCTACTCTTCTGGTCTCCAAGCTTGAGCACTCGATGTCTCGACGGCTCCCGAATAGATGAATACTTCCGCGGAAAGTCGCATGAAGTGGGCGTGATCGCTCGGATTTCCTCGAGAGCGCAATAGCGTGAAGGCGTTCAACGGCTACTAATCGAATGGGTTGAACTGACGATGTGACTAAAATTCCCTTCCTACGTCGTCGTCGTGAATGAAAGCGCTGTCCTTTGGTTTGCAATGTTTCGCGAAGATTCCTCTCATGAGCGTTCAGAGCATCCTAAATCGCTAAATTCAATACCGACATCCAGAGTCCGTTGAAACTTCACTTTCAGCACGTGATTTGTTCCGCGCGGTACAGAACGAGCCGTGCCATTGTTGAACAGTGTGTCGAGCTTACGTAATGTCACCAGAATAGATAGAAGTAGATCACATTGTGTTTCTGTCGGCGACTGGAGCGATTGACAATCGACTAAGTTCATAAAACAATCTTCCTCACGCGCTGAACGCGTGTCTATCGCTTGTAGATTCAGCTGATTTGGAGCGATTTTTCAACACATTTGCGTCCACAAAGGCGTTCTGGGAGAGGCACAAGTTCATGAAGATTCCTCGCTATGAAACCTCTCATGGCGATGCTCGAGCAAGTCAGCGGGAACTTCGAGGCAGACATCTTGAGAAAGTTCGCGACATCGATCAATGACATCTCTGGATCGAGTCCTTTCAGGCAGCTGCAGAGTATCAGTTTAGGTCAACAGTCAATTTAGAATCAGTAAAAACCGCAATATGACGTAAGGCGAATCTGTGTGACAGTGAGAAGAGCGTGAAACCAGTCATGCGATACATGCTCTTGCCATTCACTAAATCAGTCCTATGCGTGTCAAAAACCAAGTGTTTTCCACACATCACGCGAACAAAGTTGACTGTGAAGTTTTCCAATTGAAACATTACTTTCCCGATTTGAGAATCACAGCTCACGTTTCTTCCGCACATCTGAGAACCGGTAATCATCGTAGATGTTCACTCCTTTTCCTCTAACCATTCGATACTTCAAGAGTGAGACGAGCGTGGAATCCATTCGTTCTGAGCATTGCGACGGACGAGTGAGCTCTCGGTGGAAACGACCACCGCTGGAACTTAGAGTGGAATCCTGAAGGGCCTGGAAGAGAGCTGAAGAAACTGGTGGCCTCCGGAAACAAAATACGAAACATCCTCCGTTATGTCTCGATATTCTTCCAAAATATTTTCAGAACGTTTTCACATCTACGAACTTTTTCAAATCATCGGATTTGAGCCGTTTTTTTTCTCGATCATCCCTTCACTTCGGCGAACCTTGTTTTCGGCTGCGAATGACTCACGTTGCCACGTATTAGGTATCATAAATATCAGTTACTGATAATAATGGTCTGCATTGACGTCCGGCAGGCTGTTAGCGAGCAAGGTCACGCATGATCTCCGTAGGTTTGTTTCGAGTAGACGCTATCTCGGTGTCTTTGTTCGTCGTGGTTGGTGCGAAGGCGACAACATCGTCGTAGTACATAGTTCGAATGTGGAATCGAAAACCGGATCATCGCTTCGGGAATGTTTGACGTGTTGTGGACTAGACCTCTTCCTCCCGCCAGTTTCACAAACACGCCCCCTCTGAATCGGACAATTCGTCGGATTTCAGGAGTTTGCAAAGTATCCAAATCATGTGGCACATGATACACAACTTGCGAGCTCGAAGGTCAATCATACTCGAGGTGATACACAGAATTTTGTTCACCGTTGTGCGACAGGGTATCTGATACACTCGTTTTCGCTTGTATGACGTCAAGCGCGACAACGACGGGAACCGTTCCCGCCGGAATTTTCAAAAAAATGATCAGAGCCAAGTCCCGGTAAATCACAAAGCGGCCGTGTGTTGCAGAGCCGGCGCGCCTGTCGTCGTCTTCATCATCGATAACGGCCGCACGCATGTTTTCTTTCGCGCGGTCTATTTGTTTGGTGAGTGAGCACGTGACACGGCGGAAAACTTCACGGAAAACGGACCCCCACTCAAGACAAGAACCGAAACCGGCTATGGAACAAAAGCCGCAGAGCCTGCGTGTTAAGGCTGTCGAACGACTATTGGGACAACTTCGGCAGGAGGGTCGACTCGTCGTGAAACCCGTTGTGACGCACCCGCCGAAGTTGCCCTACAAGCGACACAATCCCAACGAGACCGGGCTCAAGCGTTATGAGCTCAAAGGCGGACGGTACCTGATTCGATCGAACGAACCTCGACGGAATCGCAAGTGCAAGAATCTGGATTGTGATCATTTGCGTTTGCAGAACCAGAGTGACGACCACCACGAAGGGGCCCTGGATGCGTCCGAAGAGGAATCCGTAGATTTGAAACCCGACACCAAGAGCATCCAGATCACGGACTGCAATAACAACATCATCGCCTCGGAAACAAGCACGACGTTCATTAGTGCAACACCCGATTCTTCCACCACGACCACAACAAACTCCGGCGCGGAAACTTCCACAACCGAAAAGCGTTTGGAGATGGCTGCGACGAGTTCACCCGCGGTAGGGACTTACCAGAACCTTAGTCAACATGAGCAAAGAGAAGATGACGGCCAAGCTTTGTTTCTCCAGACGGACCATTCGATGTTTTATTTGAGTTCATTGGAAGACGGATTCTTAACGGAGGAAATCACAGAACAAATCTACTACCAATACCAATAAAGCGCTGAATATGGTGATTTAAGCTTAAAATGTTCTTTGATTGTCACATTGTGAACACCCCTAACTTCGCCCTGATCCTGCTTGGAGGGTAAAACGCTCGCTAAATTCCGTTCTTTTGGATCTACTCGGCCGCGCGCCGGACCGCCTCACTGTAGCGCAAAAATATGCGCGTTCTCATTACCTACATTTGAATTCCCGTTTCTGTCTTTCCTTTTCTGGGGAAAAATCATGAAAACCGCGCACCGATCCAGTAACCTGGGTCGAAATATACCCTTTGCTCTAAGCCAGGACCTCCTATACGATTATCCGGGGAACTTAAATGTAACTCCAAAATATCCAATCATGAGGACACTGGTTGAAGAGGTCTTGCGAACCCGATTGATTCATGAACAGACCTACTCTATCATTGATTCTAACTCTCACTTGCTCAGGTTTTCCAATACTGGATCGCTCGAACGCTCAAGTTCGAGAAAACCAATATCGGAAAAGTGGAAGAACTTTTATCAGGCTCGACGGAATCCTGGAACCTTTGTAGAAACCAACGATCGCGAAACCGGAATGACCTTGGATTCGATCAATGAACGTCACGCTTCATTATTGTTCTCTGTAGTAGACCAGAAGAATTCATTCATGATTTCAATCGGGCTGCTGGTAGCTAATGAATGTGCTACTAGTAGATTGCTCATCCGGCCTACTGACATTACAACTGATCGAACGCCCGTTCATTCCATCGAGGTTTCGACGACCTGCGCTTCGTAATATGTTTCCGACTCCGAAGGCACTCGGCGAATGGCCTGACAATCCGAGGATTGTCGCAAAGGGCAGAGGGACTTTTTTTGCAAAAAAAAGAAAACGGGGACAAAGCGTCGGATCACTGACACCGATCAGAGCGTCCACTAGCTGTATGACAAACAATGACGTCAACTTGAAAGTATTCGAACGGTTTGAATAGCTCGGGCCACCTGGTTTTAAAGTCTAAACGACAAATTCCTTCAGATTGCGATTCGAATTCCCGAGACATGTCGGGATTTCTGAGTTTGTTTAAGAAGACTTTTCATCCGAGCGCAACCGTTCGCGCTTCATACTCCAAATGGTAAGTGAGAGCGGATCAAAAGGCGACAGATTCCCATCCCCGATCGATACTCGGTGAAGTTATTTGAAAACTGTTGAAACGTAATTGGAGAACCTCGCGGAAGCATCGAGCGAAGCTAAATAAGTTGTTGGGTCGAAGTTCCTTGACGCAAAGTCAAGAGACTCGTCTGGGCGGAACTTTGGAATCGAGAGCCGACGGCAGCCGGCGGTGAGCTGTGGAAATCGACAATCACGATTTCCGGCCATTGTCAGCTTCGAATTCGAGCCTAACGGAAACGTAAAATCCAAGTGAGATTCCTCGTTAGATCGGGCTGATTTCGATGGGTTGACCTCTCGTCGGACCAATGAGCTATCATGCGGAAAGGAAATTCAGGATCCAGAGCGGAATTTCTACGTTTTTCGCACGAACAGCGAATGTGTCAATCATATCAGATTATTTCGCAGATATTCTCAAAGAGACTTCTCGTGGCGGAGAAATCACCTCCAAACTCGGAATGCGATTTTGTCAACCAACGAATGAAAGTGTTTTTGAGTCGTTCGTCTGAAAAGTTCTGTGTTTGATGTGATTTCGGATCTCAGTCGCTCTCTGACGAAGACTGTCAACAGTTACATACGACGACGTGGATAACGAACTCGATTTTCCCGCGAGCGACATCCACCTCTACACCGTGCTGCACCAGCTCTTGCCTCTGGACAACTGACACTCAGAATATTAGATATTGACATCGATTTCCATGAATTTCGCAGTCTGCGATCTCCTGAGTGGGTTTATCCGGTCCGTACGTAACTCAGATATTCGTCAGAGTGTCAGTTTTGGATCAGTCCATCCAACCCCAGGTACTGCGACTTTGCGCCACAGGTCGCGAAAGTATTTTGAAAAGCGCCAAACTTTCTAAATCTCCCTGAATGGAAAGCACCTCACTCTCCTCGACTGAGTTCTTCCCGAGCTCAACCGGTCTCGGGGAGGTCAGGCCGAGTTCATGATAGTGTCTTGCGAGAAATCGTTCTGCAGTAGTAGTGAGCTAAGAACGTAATCTCCCCACAAATGACTAATTTCAAGCAGTGCCGTTCGAACACCTTAGCGAACCACCTGGATTTATGACGCTACTCACACCCAATCTAGAGGTGATTCGGTTCGCAATTCAAGTTTATGGTCAGTTGCTCACGGTCAGAGTTTCTCGAAGCATGCAAATTATGCGGGCATTCCCTTCGAAATCGCATTCTCGGCATCGTTCTCGGATTCCTCATCGATTCTACTTCATTCTTTCCAGATCACGTGTCCACGATAGCTGTTTTCTGTGGAAATCGTCGTCTTACGCGAAGTCGATGAGGCTTCGTGGACTCAATCGTCAAGTGGAAGCCTCGATTCTACTCCTTCGAAATCGAATTCATCCACAATGAGACTTTCCACTTTCCATGAACCGTTTCTGAAAGATACGTCTAGACTTCGTTCAGAACCGAATTCTCATGGAGAGTTGATGTGTTGTGAATGGTTTTGACGGTACGATGCTCCATTCAAGTGTGGAATCCATATCGTCGGAGTTGTCACTTGCTGCCAAGGTCCCACGTAACTCCCATGAATGAACGTTTACGTCAGAGTGGCCTTGCCGTGCTCATCGAATTAGGAACCGAACAATCAAGCTGTTCGAAAAAACGTTCAGATTTGTTCGATTCTGCGAATGTGCGAAGATAGAGTCTGGATTCCCGCGACCTCGGATCGACAAATGTCTCCCCCTCGCCCTACAGCGTACTATCATTCATTCCGCTGTCATTTGTGGACGTCAACCACGAACTCCGGCTGAATGTCGACACGACGAAACTGACTACGCTTACATGACGCGCGACTGAATGAACCGAGTCACCCGTCTATGAATATACAGGAGTGGCTTGTTTTAATGGATTCCCAGGATTCCCCTTGCCCGGTTGTTGCACCGAAAATCAGGCTAGAGAACTCGTGACGCGTGAAAATGCACTGCGAGAGACTTCCATGGACCTAGTACATAAAGCTTCTAGTTGCGCGCTACTCTGGTCAGGTTGATGCCAGAAGTGGCTTGGTTTCATTCGATCCTGTTTGCCCGCTCTACGAGTGACTGTTGACTTGTTGCTCTGGCCCGGAAGAAAAGCATTGCACAGAGTGTCATCGGAACCGCGTCCGTGCACAGGTAAGGTCAGCTCAAATCAGCTCAAAACTTTGTTTCGCCTCCTCACCCCGATGCCTGAGTGGACACACGCGCGCGAGCGATCGAGCGAGGAAACACAATTCTAGATGAAGAGTCTCTCCCGCGTGAAGGGACTGCTCGCGTCGACATGCGTGTCAAGTGACACTTTGTATTAAACTTCGCTTTCGCGCAGCATCTTGAGACTGAATCTCGGCGGACGAAGATAACTCGTTCGTCCGAACCTTGGAGTAGAAATACTTTGTCAAAACTGTGACGTAGGGAACTGTTCCCCGAAAACCACACGGAAGGCGCTCGCGCACCGATTCCCATGAATGCAGGAGTCAAAGTGAAAATCTCCAGATCTCATCAACTTTGTTCTGCTTTTCGTGGATCTGTGTTTTGGAGATTTCAACATCGTGAACATCGTTCCGTGCAATTTCCCGTTGAGACGCTCCGAGTTCCAAGTGAGAACTCATCTGAAACCTTGGTTTTGCCTGTACGGGACTTCGAAAAGGTGATTTGTAAGAAGAAAAATTCAATATGGCCTCGTTCTTTGCACGTCGCAATGCCCGCCGTTCTGGATGAATGCCGTTCTGGGGCGGAAAACTGTCGCAGGCCATCTTACTCTTTGTTAGACATTATCGTCGATGTTAAAAAGCGAACCATTCTGCATCCTATTCGTATTCCCGCTCCTGATTTATAATATTACCGAGTCTCGCCAGTTCTTGAGTCAAATCAGAGCTCAGAGATAGAGCAAATGAAGAGTGAATGATAGGGTTGCCCATCACTTGTTAAGATCTGGCCTTAAAAGATGCGACAAGTTTTTGTGATTCAAGAGCATTTCACCACGGATTCAGTCAGATATGCCTAAACCTCTTCCACAATACCTGACAAATTTTGAGCAATCGATCGGTTTTTTCGACTTCACTCGAATCGATCTTAGCAGCTCTTTTAGCAATATGTCATTTGTCTGCCGGAAGTTTATCCTTAGGACATTCCAGGATCGAACGTTTTTGAGATTATACGCGGGTCTCAAGCATCATGGATGTCGTCATCATCACCGCGGAGGAGCTCCTCAAAAGGTTGGTGGCTTCCCCTCCGAAATGTTCCACCATGACTTCGGCCTCGGCTCCGAGAACCAGAGGCGTAGGAGGGAGTGATACTGGCCGTAAGAAGACTCCAAAATCTTCTATCCGTTCTCTTCTCCAAGGTTCACTTACTATGACTATGCCGTCTTCATCGGGATGCTTGCTTGCTCCGGGGCCCTCGGTCTCTATTGCGCTTTCTATGGTGGACCACAAAACACAATCCGACAGCTCTTGGCTGCCGATGGCCAACTACCACCGATTCTCGTCAGTACATCACTGATGGCATCATTCATCTCAGCATCTTACATCCTCGGTTAGTGCGAAGTTTTAGATTTCTCGACTCTGAAAATATCTGCTGTGATACTCCGCGCACTGACAGACACCGAGCTCTCGAATTCTCAATGATTCGACTTCGATTGACGGTGTGTGTTTATTTTCAGGAAATGTTGCCGAGGTCTACCAAAACGGCACAATGTACTTTTTCATTTTATTGTCATATTGTCTCGTCATACCTGTCACTGCGCATCTGTATTTGCCAGTATTCTACAACAGCGGCGTGTTGACGTGTTATGATGTGAGTCTTTCAAGACACCAACAGATAACAAAGGAATCTGACATTCGACCGCGGTCTAAACGTCTCTTCGGTTCCAGTATCTGGAGCTTCGGTTCAATCGAGTGCTACGTTGCCTCGCAGTGGCGTTCTACTTGTTTCAAATGTTTATATACATTGCCATCCAACTTTACGCTCCTGCCCTCGCGTTATCCAACGGTGAGCAGCGTGAGATTTCATCCAACCGTGACCCTTGATTTTGCCGTTTCGCAGTCAGGATTTCGCGTTCTTGGCGACCATACTCATGATTTAGCGTTCATTCTCTCTAGTCACTGGAATGAAACTTTGGTCAGCCGTATTCGCCATTGGTTTAGTGTGTACAGTCTATACGTCTGTAGGAGGCATCAAGGCCGTCGTGTACACGGATTCGTTCCAAGTGAGTTCTCCTTTGAAGAAGAAATTGGTTTCGTCACCTTCAAACCGTTTCCCTTGTAGAGTCTCGTGGAACGAGAGAGGTAGAGATTCAATCTTGATATTTCTAGGCCATTTGTATGATCATTGCGATGCTGATCGTCGTGATTCTCGGCTTCAATGAAGTTGGAGGTTTCGCACGTGCGTGGGAGATCGCAAAGAAAGGAGATCGTATTCATTTCGATGAGTAAGTTAGATCTTGTTTTCTCGAATCTCCGATTTCGATTATAACTTCCCTCTCAAATTGCTTTCTACTCGTGGAATTCGACGAAATCATAATCAAGTATAACGGCAACCCGAGCTCGAACAACAATAAGCGATCAAATCCATCCAAAAGTTTGTTCGATCTTGGTCTGTCTCAATGGAGTGGACGAGTGGCTCAAGAGTCAAAGTCGCTGTGTCGCCGTCGCAACCGTGAAGCGGAAGCGTGGGTTCGACTCCCGGTCTCGGCAAATGACAGAATATCAGCATTCTAGGTCAGATTATTATCTACCAGATGCGGGAACTCTGCTGAACTTGTGCATCGATCGACTTGGCTCAATGGCGACCTGATTTGCCTGAATTAAAAGCCGGGCGAAGGCTAGAGACCACACTTATCCATCTAATGCGAACCCGAATGGTTTCAGGGCGAGCTTTGATCCAACTGTCCGGCACACGGTCTGGGGTCTGATCATCGGAGCTTTCTTCACGAATATGGCTTCCTATGCCACAAATCAGATGATGGTTCTGAGATATTTTACTGTAACTACTCTCAAAAGAGCTAAGCTGTAAGTTCTCAGTCGAGAAAAGGAATCCGATGTCTCGATTGAATACTCATATTCTGGTGCTTCGTAGTTTGAGCTCTTGAATCCTCTCTTTCAGAGTCGTCTGGGGTAACCTGCCTTACCTGGCGATCATTCTCACTTTGTCCTGCCTCTCCGGCCTCATGACTTACGCCTACTTCAGCGAATGTGAACCTGTGACAACAAAGCAGATCAAGAGCCATGACGAGCTTTTGCCGTACTTCGTGATGGTTGTGTTAGGGAAGCGCACTGGAATTCCCGGTGTTTTTGTCGCCGGAATCTTCGCCGCCTCCCTGAGGTAAATTAAATAGATATTCCTCTCCTCCGATATCGAGATTTCAGAGATCTACTCCCCGAAAAGTTTGAATAGATTTCCTGTGGATCAGAGTTCTTCATGAAGACGAAAAGGCGTCGATAACCTGGTTGTTGGTCCTTCCGATTCCAGCTCAGTTTCGTCGGCAGTGAACGCGCTTGCCAACGTCGTCTTCGTGGACATAGTGTCGCTGATTTGGCCGAACATTCCCAACAAAACTGGAGCTCGAGTAGTGAACGGACTCGGTGAGTCATCTGTGGCCGAATCAGATCGATTTGACAGAAATCACGATTGTTTCGATTGCTCTCCCGCTCCACCATTAATGAATCCATTTGTCATGTAGGAGTTTTGTGTGGTCTGCTCTCGATTCTCCTCGTCCTCGTTGCTCAGACCATGGGCGATGTACTTCAGGCAACGAACGCCATCAATTCCGGTATCGGAGGTCCTTTACTCGGACTGTTCTCTGTTGCCATGTTCCTTCCATTCGTCAACACAAAAGGTAAAAAGTGAGGCCATGACATAACGAGCCAGCCAGGATCATGATGGGGAAGGGAGATTTGAGTTCGAAATCTGTCCCCAGGTGCCACTGTAGCCTTCGCTGTGTCGTTGGGGGTCTCGTTGTGGCTCAACCTGAAGTCTTTCCTTGAGCCCCTGCCGGTGTTCCCTCAACTGCCGGTCTCGGTCGAGAGATGCGTGAACACTTACATCGACGTCCTGAGAATGGAGACATATGTTCCTCCGATGATCCAAGAGTTGTCCCGACCAGAGAGCTTCGCTCTTCACCATATTTCCTACGTCTGGTACACAGCGATATCGTTCCTGGTCACTTTTGTGGTCGCCGTACCGGCGAGCTTCATCACCGGAGCGAACAACCCGAGAACGATGGACCCCAAGTTGGTAGCGAGGCCGTTTGACGTGATCTGTCCTTATCTCTCGAAGGAAACTCGGGATAAGTTGGCATTCCATCTCGGCGAAGATTTCGTGAGTAGATGATGATACTATTTCGTCATCGAGCCACAATCGTCTTTTCAGCAACGCTCCTGAACGGCATTCCTCGTTTTCAGGAGATCGAGAAAGAATGGAAGTCAGAGAGCGTCAAAGGAAACGATAACGCGGCCTATGTCCCGTCGGTCCTGGACGTGCAGCCTGCCGCGACGGCTTTCCAGATGCACGACGAGACTGCACCCAAAGGAACTCGGTGCTGAAATCCTCATGTTCTCGGGAGAGAAAAACAGCTAGAGCCTCAAACTCATTGACGAGAGATCAGTTGTCATAGGAAAAACCTTTCTTGGTCTTTCAGTGGCTTAGAGTCGTTTGAAATTGGTAACAGCAAGTCTTCATTTCATCTTGTTACATTGATCATGCTCATAGCCGAAGAGTTCCGTCATTTCGCGTTCATTCGTAGAAAGTAACATTTGAAGCACAGTTTAAGAGGCCGAAACGTTTATTCCGGAAGCTAGGTAGATATTTATTATTTATTTCTGAGTTGTCGTTCACAGAGTCGTGAGCCGACCAGATTTGTAAATTGAACAGCTGTGGGATTGGTATCATTGCATATTTCGCGATGATTAGAGTCTTCACGTATACGGACAAGCTTCAACCGGAGGAGAGCTTTCCTTGTTGTCGAGGGAGCCTACTTAGAAAAGGTTGTGCGCGACCCGAAAACCTCTCCATGCAAAACACTCCATGTTCTATAGATGGCCATGTACGCG
>JAJSRV010000036.1:722625-809555 GCA_021527715.1 Neoseiulus cucumeris | reverse complement strand
TACCAGGTGTATACCCTTGAAACAGTACAATCACGGTTTGAGCCATAACTCCGGCTGCGATGAATATTTTTTCAAAAATTTGGTCGCGTTGGAAAGCTGATAAGCTCAGCTACAAAATGAGACCATCATCGTTCTGAAATTCCTGGATGGCGCGTCGTGAGAGAACTGTTTTCCAGAAGTTTTTTCGACGTAATCGCGGCTCGCGCGGACATTGCTCTAAAACATCGACGACTCAAAATTTTTTCATCCGGTTTGTGGCATACGCTTCGTATCCGGCCTCCCCACAATATTGAATCGTTAGGGAACCAAAGTTTTCCCGTTGAATTAGTTCCCACCGCAGAAGATGTCTGGAACCGTCAAATCGACCGATTTCACGTAGAAACTTCACAGGCCGGTTGAAATGTTTTCCACTCGGAATTTTTTCGGTCTGTTCGCGCCGAAATGAGCATAAGGCACCCACCCACGATATTCTATCGCCAAAAACTCGAAATTCAGGGGTGAAAAAATTCCCTTTTTTTCAGCGATTTTCCGGAAAAACGCCCGATTTTCCGTAAAATCACTCTCATTTCGGTTCTTGTGCGCGATTTTCGCTCCAAACGTTTTCGTTGTTTTCGTTTCGAAGCAGACGAGCAGAACCCGTCCCACATGGCGCGCGGACTCCATATTGGAGTGACTCAGACGCTGGAGACTCGTTCAGTTTGTGCTCGTGAACCAAGTTTTTCATCTCGACAGACCATGAGACCTGAAAGCACCTTCACGCCCACAAAAGAAGACATAAGGACGTGTTTGATTTTTTGCTTCCACCTGAACAAAACTGCTGGCGAGGCTCAAAGAATGCTCGTAGAGGCTTTCGGTACCGAGCATGCACTCAGCCGGAATGCTTGTTACGAGTGGTACGCCAAATTCCAGAGCAATGAGTTTGGGGTGGAAAATCTGCCTCGAGGGAGACCCCCCCAAGAAGTTTCGGATGCCGACATACTGCAGTTGCTGAATGAAGATGATACACGAACGCAAGAACAACTCGCAGAAGTCCTTGGTGTGACGCAGAAAACGATCAGTAAGCGCTTGAAAAAATTGGGAAAGATCCGAAAGATCGGGAGATGGGTGCCAGATGATCTGAATGAATCTCAGCGGATGAAGAGGAAAAGAATATGGAGTCCGCGCGCCATGTGGGACGGGTTCTGCTCGTCTGCTTCGAAACGAAAACAACGAAAACGTTTGGAGCGAAAATCGCGCACCAGAACCGAAATGAGAGTGATTTTACGGAAAATCGGGCGTTTTTCCGGAAAATCGCTGAAAAAAAGGGAATTTTTTCACCCCTGAATTTCGAGTTTTTGGCGATAGAATATCGTGGGTGGGTGCCTTATGCTCATTTCGGCGCGAACAGACCGAAAAAATTCCGAGTGGAAAACATTTCAACCGGCCTGTGAAGTTTCTACGTGAAATCGGTCGATTTGACGGTTCCAGACATCTTCTGCGGTGGGAACTGATTCAACGGGAAAACTTTGGTTCCCTAACGATTCGATATTGTGGGGAGGCCGAATACGAAGCGTATGCCACAAACCGGATGAAAAAATTTTGAGTCGTCGATGTTTTAGAGCAATGTCCGCGCGAGCCGCGATTTCGTCGAAAAAACTTCTGGAAAACAGTTCTCTCACGACGCGCCATCCGGGAATTTCAGAACGCTGAGGGTCTCATTTTGTAGCTGAGCTTATCAGCTTTCCAACGCGACCAAATTTTTGAAAAAATATTCATCGCAGCCGGAGTTATGGCTCAAACCGTGATTGTACTGTTTCAAGGGTATACACCTGGTAGTAAGTGGATTCCCAATCTTGAAATGTCGATATCAGGGATCGAATGTCTCCCAATAACGGATCCCGATCGGAAGTTGAGTTGATTCATTGTTAAATCATTCACTGGTTGATTCACTCAAAACTGAACGCGTGCCAGTTTCCCAGATAACGAATCTCCAAATATCCTGATGCGTGATTCTCAATATTTGTAGCTGTTCATGTCAAGGGATTCACCACATATATCTTAGCCATCACTCCAGCCAGGGAATATGAAACTTGAAATAAAAAGCCCTCCACAGCAACGAGCGTCGTTCTCAATCTAAGTATCTGTATCTCCACTAGAAGCTCTGGCTTCTATAATTTCGATTTCATTCAATTATCCATCAGACGTAAGATATTTCGCTCGGAGGGAGGTTTAAAGATCTTCCCAACTCATTGACACAAACCTCTGAGCTATACCATATTCTCTCTCTGGTAGCCCATATTAGGACCCTTTTTTTGTTTTGGGGCATTTTCCGATCCAATCACGATCAGTGGTTTTTCTCGGAGGATAGAGAGGCTATAGGGGAGCTGATTTCTCCCCGATGGACAGAAGTTCAAGACATCACGCCAGGTTCCTGATATCGTTCTTCGTTCGTCCACAGCATCGATCTTAGAAAAACGATCCCATATTTGGCTCCCCTCCCCTATGCACGTCGAGACCTCACATGACACTGAGGTTCAAAGCCGAACAGTCATCGAAACATCGTTCGACACCAAAGCCCGACACGAATATTCTAATTGAAATAATGAAGATACTCTTGAATTCGAAACTCTCGCGCTCTGATTTTCTGACTTTGACGGAATCCTCGAATTCCACGGAATTATTGATCACCTCATTGGCGATCGCCTGGAGCGCTACTGCCCAACCATATTGTTCTCGATCGTTGTGAGTTCACCCACTCATTTTGCTATGGGACCATTCACCTGCGTCGTGAATTTGTTTTCTTCGCCGTCGTGGGAATCACGTCGTGAATTTATGAGAAGACGGATTATCTGCAATCCGACGGAATCCGAACGAGGGAGCTCCGATTGAGATTCTTTTCCCAAACGACAACAACGCTCCAGCGTCAGTTTCTTGCTTTAGAACATTTCGTGACATGATATTTAGAAAGCTCCTCCATCAAATACTGATCGAACTGATTCGCATGACTTGGTCGCAATGACTTGGCTGTTCCACATAGCAGCTCCAGAGATCTTTCGCGGCTCCACCAACATAAGCATTTAGAGTGTACAAGAAAAGATTTCATTTCGAGTGGAAATTTAAATCAAGATTTATTCGAGATACAATCACTCTGAAGTCTCGCGTATGAGTAATCAATTTTTGAATTAAATATTGGGATATGATGGGATCATCAAACCTCGTAAGCGGGACTTCCAAGTCATTGATTCAGGCCTTAGGCGTCTCCTAATATTTCAAGGGAACATCTTAGGCCGTGTGTCAGAAACGACCATATTCATATCGCCTTCGTCGCTTGTTATTTCGTCGGCTTCGGCTTCCTCCTGGAAACGAGATCATTGTTTCGAAAGTCCATCTCCTTTTCCTGAACTTCGGAATTCTCTTCTGGTTATCGGACGAATCTCCACTCTTCTGATCGAGGAGAATGGAAATATAGTTATAGTGATGACACTCACGTGATCCGCCTCGCAACGCCTTCGGGAACGGCACAATGAAGGACCTCAGATTGATCCAGTCGTGTTCGGGAATTTGGGCCAAACCGGAGAGATCATGTCGACGAAAATCAAATTCGCCATAGCGTTGACAGCCGAAGAGATCGAGCTGAAATTTGGAAAATCATGAGAACCCTTTCCGAGGGTAAATGTTCTGGAACACCAATTGGACAATGTCCACGGTGAGATTTCCATCGGAAGACGAAATTCCACAGGGAAAGAGTTTCGAGTCACCTTAGGGAGGCCGCGAAAATGCGCGGCAGCGCCCTTTGTTCCCTCAGGACAAGCATCACAAAGTAGGGCAAGAGTTCGTCGTAAGTCTTGATTTGTCGGTTTATCCCTAAATCACAGTCACTGAAGTACGTAAACGTCATCAGGCCCGAGAAACACGAGAGGGTGAAAACGATCGCGAGGAGAAGTTGGTTTCCCTAAACGAATCTGAAAAACGAGAATTCCCAATCAGGTAAGTTCTTGAACAGATATCGATGAATCCCAGCGTTTCTGTTGTTCGCATTTTCTCTCATGACGAAGCCAAACTCACATTTTCGTCCTCCTCTCAGGAGAGACTGTGAAGTATCTCAGGACCATCATTTGATTCGTTGCATACGAGGCAGGAAAACAAAGACAACGGCCACGGCGCCGGCGCCGACGGCCCACACGGCCTGGGACGAATCCGTGTAGACCACGGCTTTGATTCCTCTCAATGATGTGTAGATCGTTCACACGATGCCGATCACTAGAACCGCTGTCCAGAGGTTCATGCCTGAAATTGGAACGGAAGAAAGACAGTCAGTCAGATCGATGCGGAAAAGAAGGATCGAAATGAACGTCGAAAGATTGAATCACTATCCCCACTTGACTCCTAGACGCTTCCCATGACGAACTCGGCTTCTGGGTTGAAGAATCGCGACATTTTTCGCACGTGCAGTCTTTTTAGAGATTTCCATATCTGATGGTCGGGATTTCAGGGTCGTATTTGATAAACCAGCTTCAGACGAGGAGGACTCGAGCTCCGGAATCTGCTGCTAGGGACTATCTCAGGAGAAGGCGGAAAACTCTCGCCATTGGAAACTATTCCAAACTTTAGTTGAAACTCTGTCTCTTTCTGAGTGCCATCACCAAATCACCTCAGAGATAATTGAATTCGAAATCTTCATCTCATCGGGAATCTGATTTCGGCACCTACAAGCGACAGAATTTTTGGTTGTCCCGCACACAACCGGAAAAGCTGACCAGTCTCAGAGGTTCGTTGCGCCTACGAAGTTTCCAAGAGTCGACAATTGAAGCAACCTCCTCGGCATGCTCACTCCCGATTCAGATTGAAGTTGCCTCTAGGCCTCGCAGCGGTTTTGACCGCGGTTTCAAAACCGCGAAATTCGTAGCATCTTGCGGTACGAAAACGCGAGTTTGTGAGTCGCAGTTTGGCATTTGCAAGAAGTTCCGATAGAGACAGCGGGGAGATCGGAGCAATCAGTAGCTGAACATTCCTTTCTGTGATATGCGAAGCATTGAGAACAATCGGCGCCTAGAAAACTCTTCAAGTCAAGGAAAAAGTGAGCTCATCTCAAACATAAACCGGTGACCCATCGGAAAAATATGGTCTTGTAACACGTAAGAAGCTTTTGTCGTACATTGGATTCAGTCAGGCTTGAGCAGCTCTAGAAAGTTATGTCGCGACGAAGGGTATTGTATTGAAACGCTCTCAGACTATTGAATCACATCACACCGATTGTGGTTTATAGCCACAATCTTCAGATCGCGACTTCGGATATTGCGCTTTTATTGCGAGGCCTAGTCGTCTCTCGTCAAGGAACCACACATCGATCGCTTCGCCTGTTACGTGATATTCGACAATTAGTGCCGACTGATTGAAATTCCTCAGCATTTCTCCCTTTTTAACTCTGCTAGATGCTAGAAGCAGTTGATCACGATTCTACGAACTCACCATTTTACGTGGAATCGCCAGAGGTCTTGCAAAAGTACGGTTTCTCCTGTGACTAGAGCACAGGAGACTCGCTCCCGGCGCTGAGCTGCAACTGATTCATAGCCATCGGCACTTCACCAATTGTACGTCGACGCCCAAAGCAAGAATGTCCCACAAGGCCACGACGCGACATATCTCCCTCGTCAGATCTTCCAAAATAAACGCGATGCACTTCAATATGCTCCTCTGAGGTGCGGGAAAGATCCTGGCTCCCGTGTTCATATGGCGAAGAACAATTTTCTTAAAAGTACCATTTAGCATTGAACCTTCCCAAGGATTCCCGGTCACCCTTCTGGTCCTCGCTTAACGGATTACTGAAAAGTCTTCTTTTGAAAGTTCATCTAGTGGAGACTGCCGAATAGAGCTCCACAAAACTCTCGTCTCTCCTTAGGTCGAGGTGTTGTGCTTTTGCTTCAAGTGATCTTATTCTTCGCTTTATTCTTCCGTTCTACACCTCGGACGTGTCGCTTCGATGTCAAAGTATCTCGACTTGTATTTTCTGCTCTGTGGACATCCTGCCCTAGATTCGCCAGAAAGCGACTGCCTCCCGTGTTGTCATATATAAGTCCGATATTTCCTCGCCTTTCCTTGAAATTTCCGTCTCGGTCTAGAGTTGTTCTTATCGCCACACTTTCAATCCATTCTTCGTCTACCTTGATTCCAATCGAGTCTTCCACATATTCCATGCATGCCATCACACTTATTCCAGTGTCCGTCGGCATTTCCTGCAACTTCCCGCACCCGGACCTTCATTTGTCACTTTGAACATCTCGAGAACTGCTTCTGATCATCATAGGTTCCCCATTCCGTCTAAACAGGCCATGTATGTCCTTTCGCTCTTCACTTTTCGAGCCTCGGACGTGGATCATCCCAGTTATCGGTCTATGCAACCTGGAACAATGTGATTCAAGATACCTCGATTTCTACCCCGACATTCAATTTGCCCGACTTCCAGAGAGTGCCATTTCTTTGGAGGATCTACGGTATTTATTGCCAGCACGTTGTATCACAGAACACAGGAGGATCGACGCAGTTCACAAACAGGCTCACGATGTTCATAAATGAACCCATGGACCCTGGAACCTTTCGTCCTGCGCTTGGAACGCTGTTGCAGAGGGCCGCTCGTCCGACACCGGAGAAACACGCGCCATGTCATACTTTCCCTCAGCGCTTTCTGGCCTCAATACGTCATCCGCTTCCTGAAAAAGAACATTTTCCTCGATTCAAAATTTGCTCCGAGCTCTTGGGTTTCTGGTTTCGAGATCGCTCTTCTCTTGGAATAGAGGCCAGAGCTTGATCACTTACATAATCTTCCCCGACATGGAACGCCAGTTTGTCCCGAGTCTCTTTTGGCAGCCACCAACAGATCAGGTCGAAGGGTCGCGCCGCCAGCCTTGGATTCATCTTCCTGGGGTCATTGAATCCAGTTAGGAAACCCACAGGGATGGCGACCACAAAAGCGAGTGCGACCGAAATGGCTGTGTACCAAATGTAGGATATTTGGTAGATGGAGAAGCTTTCTGGTTGAATCCACTCCTGAGGAGAGGGTGGAACGAAGCTCTCCATCTTCATCACAGCCATGTAGGTATTCTCGCATTTCCCGACCGATATCGGAAGCTGAGGATGGACTGGAAGGGGCTCGATGACGGATCTCAGATTGATCCAAAGCGAGACGCCCAACGAGACAAGGAAACTTATCCTGGCTCCTGGAAAGGATATCTCATCATGAATTCAGGCATTCAAGTCGGAAGAGACTTCCGCTTCCTGCGGAGATAAACCGTCAGAAGTCATCGAGAAATCCTCGGGATTCGAACCCACCCTTCGCGTTGACGAATGGGAGGAAAGCGCCAACGGAAAGAACTCCCAACATGGGCCCTCCAATGCCTGAGATGACGGCGTTCGTTGCTTGGAGCACATTTCCCATGTACTCAGCAACAAGAACGAGCAGGATGGAGAGGAGACCGCATACGACACCTGGCGAATCGCAAAAATATGTCATCAATTGTCTCCGAAACATTGCATCCATGATGGAAGCTGTGCAGGATCTGATCAACTCACCAAGGATGGTGATTATGCGAGCTCCGGTCTTGTTGGGAATGTTGGGCCAGATCGGGGAAATTATGTCAACGAAAATGACGTTGGCCAGAGCATTCACAGCCGATGATATGGAGCTAAAGAGAAGAGATGAATGTTCTCATTTTTTCTCGGAGATTTCCACAGCCCAAAATGAAAACTTGAGGAAAGTGTTTCCGATCTCAGAAAATATCAAAAATAGTGTACCTGAGGGAAGCGGCGAATATTCCTGAAGCAAAAACGCCCGGTAATGCCGTGTGTTTACCCAGAACAGCCATTACGAAGTACGGAAGTAGTTCATCGTAATTTCTAATCTGCTCCGTGACGACGGGGTCGCACTCGCTGAAGTACGCGTAGGTCATCAGGCCCGAGAAGCAGGACAATGAGAAGATGATTGTGAGATAGGGCAGGTTGCCCCACACAACCCTGGAAACGAGAGAGTTTGCTATTCGTCGGTTCACAAACATTCTGACAACAGTACTCAATTGGAGGAAATGGAACTCACATCTTCGCCCTGGTTTCAGTTGACACGGTGAAATATCTCAGGACCATCATTTGATTCGTGGCGTACGAGGCCAAGTTCGTGAAAAAGCCTCCGATGACGAGACCCCAGACAGAGTGGCGGATGGTCGGATCCACGCTCGTTCTGTGAAGAGACGATTCTCATGAGTGATCACAGTTTGCGAGGTTCGGGGTTCAACAAAGACCTTCAAAGATCTAGATCTACTCACTCGTCGAAGCGGATGCGACCGCCTCTCCTTGCAACTTCCCAAGCGTGCGCGAAACCCCCTTGTTCGCTGAAGCCGGAGATGACGACGATCGACATCGCGCCGATCATCCAAACGGCCTGGATGGATGATAAAAAATAGTCACAACTGAGAACTGAGCACGTTTTCGAAAGAATCATGAGGACGTCTTGGAACGGTGACTTGCCTGGAAGGTATCCGTGTAGACAACGGCCTTGATTCCACCCACGGAAGTGTAGATGGTGCACACGATACCGATCGCGAAGACAGCTGACCATAAACTCATTCCAGTGACTGAAATAAATGGAAGTTAGATCGGGGGAAAATTGAGATCGAAGTGTTTATCTGGACGGAATCACAATCTTTGATTCTCACCGTTCGAGAGCGCGAGCGCTGGAGCATACAACTGGATTGAGATGTAGATGGTCATTTGGAGGAAGTAGAACAATACTGTCTTATACCGGAGGGAGCGATCGAATCGGAGTTCCATGTACTGCAAGGAGAACAAAGCTCAAGAACCTCTTCAACGAATATCGAAAGAGTTGTTGCGAACACTTTTGTAGGCAATCAACGAACCTCTAAGACAGTCAGCGCGCCGCTGTTGTAGAAGAGCGGCAAGAAGATGTGAGCTGTCACTGGAATCACGAATAGATAGGAGACCATGGAGTACAGGAACATTGTTCCGTGTTGGTGGATCTCGGCAGCGTTGCCTGTGGATCACAGAAGAAGAGTGAGATCGAGGGATGTTGAAAGTACCGGCGAGAACCTCTTCAGGGGACGAGAGCGGGATTCAACTCACCGAGAATGAAGGAGGCCGAGATGAACGAGGCCATGAGGGAAGTGCTGACGAGGAAAGGTGGTAATTGGCCGTCAGCTGCCAAAAGTTGTCTGATGGTATTTTGGGGCCCTCCGTTGAAGGCCCCATACAATCCCAGGGCCCCGGAGGCCGCGATCATCGCAATGAATACGATGTAGTCCAAGCTTGTGAACCTTTGGAGAGGAATGAGTTCAAAATTCGAGATTGTGCTCTTGCGTGCGACAAGTCATCCATTCAGGAAGACGGCAGATGGAATTTCAGTCTTCGTCTCTTTCTCACCTCTTCACAAGCTCCTGCGCGGCAACGATAGTGAATTCCGCATCGGCGTTGAACGATTGAGACATCCTTCAAGATATAATCTGCAATGAACGCGATTTAGCTTTCCCTCCCGACGAAGATTCACGGAGAGGAACGCCCAACCCCACACTATTGGGAAACCATGGCTCGCGACGAGGACTTTCGCCGAGTTCACTTACAGAGGAGTCTTGTGGATGAACCTTGTGAGTAGTGTTAGCGAAACCCAAGTCTCACTGGGTCCGAACGATTGACTTCGGGTTCTGGCGACGAGAGGCGAGATTCCGAGGTCAACCTGAGCGAAAATACACAGTGAGTCGTGCAGTGGGCTCTAAATCAGTCTTTTATAGGACTTCTGCGAGAAAGTGGAGAGGTCAAGCTCCCGCCCTCTACTGTGCTCTGCGTTTCGGCTCTCGAGGCTTAGCTTGTGGCATGTAAATGGTTTTTGATAAATCCACAAAGATGGGCGTTGGAGCCGTCGTTTGTCGCTCGGACGATTTCTATTGTTCGGTAGCCTGATGGATTTCTCGTCCGAAACAAACAACGGTCGGGTTGATTGATCGTAGCTGAAGAGCTTAAAAGTTCCCGATTGTTGCCGCAAATCACGCGTACATTATTGACTTAGGGACGCGGTCCGTGTTGCGAAATCACCCTCATTTGTAAATCCAGCACCTGGAGCCGATGTGAAGTTGCTCGCTTGCACAGCTGGAGGGAGACCGGGAATAGGCCGAGGGCACACCTTTATCTATGATGAATAAAGAGTTTATCAAAAAAAAATGTATTCTGACTTCAATCTGACCCAACGACCTCCGTTCCGTCCGATTATTATCGAATATTCGGCGAGAAAATGATGAAATCGATCGCATGGATCATGGATTGATGTAGGTTGGTATTTGAATGATGTCGGAACTTTCAATCGAGCTTCGAAGAGCGCACGCATCTTCATGAGGAATCTGATTTGCACCGTTGTTGAACTTATTGATTTGGTAGTTATGCGTACGGCTTCAAGTTTGTCGCGGCAAAAAATAGCGAAAATTGCGGCTCTCATTGATCTATTTTGGAGTTTCGCCGAGAAAATGCAGTGTTAAGCGCGAAAACGTCGCATTCCCGCGATAAACCCACAGCCCTGGTTATGTGCCTCGAATTCGGGGATAATTGAGAGCAATGTATCGAGTAGATGCTGTCGATCGAAATCAGAGCCCAGTCCGCTCCGAATCGCGCCCGATGTGCTTGCCACCCGCCGAATTTCGACGCGAAGAGTTTCAAAATTATCGAATTTCGAGTCTGATACGATTACATCTTTAGGGGTTCTCATGTCTGCCGAAGGGCCCAACCCGCTCACTTCGATTTCAACGCTCGTCATTCTACCAACCCTCAGAAGCAACCTGAGTCGGGATTCTGATGACTCACAAGCGAAAGTTCCCGATGTGTTGTATTTGGAGACCGCCGGAACTTCTCCAACGCCTAGGTCTCGATGAAGGCATATAGTCGGAATTTTGAATCCGAATACAAGGATCAGAGATGAGTGTGATCGTGTCGACTGGCGCGATTGCGTTCTCGGCACGGAAACGCACTATAGACTGAACGAGAACGAGAAAATATCTGTCAAGTTCAGGAGTTCATGAACGGCGACCTCGACAATATCAAGCTTATTGTACGCCTGTTGTCGCCCCTACACTTTCCTCATTATCATTGGGCTTACCCGGATCTCCTACTCCTCATCTCAGAACCCAGAATCGTCCCGTAGAACAGGCAAGCTAGATTTCTTCTGTTTTCTGGCAGCGGTGTACATCATCAGTGTCAAGCTCTTGCGAAGGATGTCCACAACGCTGAGAGATGAACTCCGATTACGTACGAACTGAATCACTCGGCAACCACCCACCATTAAGCAACACTGAATTTCCTCAGCCATGGATCTCTCTTTCCTGTCTCATTTGAAGTGTGCTGGCCACATGTGAGTGTTGAGTCACGATCAACGGAATTCGGTCAATGAGTGGAACAGCATTCCCTCGCACATGTTCTTCGTTGTGCGATTCGACGTGTTCATATCCCATTGACGGGGAAACATTGTACACGTGCTCGTGCTTTGTGGGTTTCCCCCATAATGTGCTGGCAAACTCGTTATACTTACTCCACCGGCCCTGTCGAACACGTATGTTGACTCCATTTAAGCGGGTACATGCGTCTGTCCAAATCTTCTCGAACTTTTCCTAAATACTTCCTCATCAACTTCACTCTCCTTGAGTCGCAGCGGCACGATTAGTTCTAGTTTATGGGAGCAGCAATGAGGAGAGAACACTCAAGGAATGACTTGATAGAAGTTTGACAGCGAAGGTCTTAAAGGTCCTTTTTTCTTCTGTTCAAAACCATTCGAAAATCTCCCCGAATTCGATCCAGATGTTTGCCTTCTGACTGATTCTCCGGATTTCTGGACTGTCTCTTCTGGGACGAAGCGAGTGAAATCTTTTCCATCCGATATATGAACTCCGTGCGGTTGTCGATTTCGTTGAGTTAGGCATACAATTCTTCTTTGGCATGTTCTAAATGTTTTGAGTTTCTCGAACCAGGGATGAGAGGTCAAGAGTATTTTGGGCTCATACTTCCCGGAACGCAGGGTGAGAAAACGAGAAATTCGCAGAAAATCTCGTTCGGCATCAGACAAATCCCTGTTTCGGTTCCATGATCGTTTTCAAACGACTCGGATATCCTTATTTTTTCAGGAGTTACTCACTCCTGTTTTTGGGGATGGTAGAGACTTGGGAGGCACATCTTCGTGTGGAAATGGCCGGAGACCTATCCAAACGAAGACAGAGTTCCGGCCGTGCTTTCAGACAGAGATAGTCGTGAGAGCACGGATCATACGAAGAAAGGCTCGCTCTATTAACTTCACTCATCGGGACGCATCTACAGAAAGATTTCAGAGCCAACTCGACTCCTGTTCCTCTTCTTAACCACTTGGAGAGACCGAAATTTCGAATTCGAATATTCGCAGGCACTCGACGCGGAAAACTTCTATTCGTAGTTGCTATCCAGCTTTCTAAATGGGATTGATCATTTGGCCATCTTGAGCGTGACGTCGGAAACAAAAACGGCGATGGGAGCTGAGTTCTCAAACGTCGGATTTTGTGCGAGGCAAATTCCAATTAATACTTTTGCAGTGGCTGAGAGACTCTCAAGGATTTATGCTACATGAGCACGTAGCTTGCGCACAGACGCGTTTTCTTTTTTCTCATAGCCCAAAGATGCTTTGTAGTCGCCGCAAGTCTTCACGAACCGCATGTTTCATCGAAACTGATGGCGAACCAGAGCTCCCAAGGGATCGCGCGGATGAACTGAACTAAAGGAGGAACTAGCTGCAGAATCTAATTGAGCTCAGATACTAATGACCAGAATCAATCCGAAAAGATTTATGGGTGAACTAATGAATGATGCACGTTCTCGGGGGGGGGGGGGCGCTGCTCGTTGCATTGATCATTGACATGGATATACCTGATTAGTTTGATTGATTGAGTGTGCATGAACTTGGGTCGAAAAGCGATGTACGCAGGGAAACGTTGACGACTGATATGTATCCGATTTGAATACGTCCCCGATATGTCAAATTGAAGAGAACGACCAATGATATCATGACCCCGTTTCCGAAAATCTTGAATAGACGATGCTCGAGCTCATCCAGCTTCCAGAATCGGAGGGCCACTGACTCTCATCGCAATCTCTCATCGGCGATATCGATCTTCTAATTGAATTAGCGATCGTATCTACACGGAAAAAGTTATCCGGGCAACGATGTGACTCGATAATTTGGATGGAGAGATAGAGACACAAAGAATGGGTAGAAATTCTCGTGAATTTGTGAAACAGTGAATTGATTAGGTCAACGAGACGTTGATTGATGGGAAAGAATCAAGGTTGGTCGGGCTCTTCCAAAACTACGGAAGTGTTTTTGCGGGACACTGACTCAATTTCGTCCCGAACGCTGGTTCAGGAGCTGCTCAGGACCGACTCGGAAGCATCGAAGAGACCGTTGTCGTCCTTCAACTCCTTCCGTGCAGCTGAGCCATTAGCGATCCTCACATCACTATAGTCCTTGTAATTATGTATTTTGTTCCTAATGTATAATCTAAATTCTAGTATCGTAATATAATAAACAGAAAATCATAATATTTCGTGTTGGATCTGATTCGATCCTGTCTATGGAAAGGGAATTCTCAGTCCACATAGAATGACACACATGTCGCCGTCGAATTGCGCTCATCGACGGCGGCGCAACTTGGTCGGTGTCAGACTCACGAGTTCAGGTATCATCATCATCAGTTAGAACCAGTGGCAGTTGCGAATGGTTTGAACCGCTTCGTGAAGAAGTTGTCTCGTGACTGTCCCCAAAGCTAGGGGGTCCGTCAAAGGCACTGATGGGGGGTCCGTGGACAGAAAGAGGTTGACGACCACTGCTCTGAGTTAACATCGGAATCTGTTAGATGTTCCTTTGGAGACCCTTAAGGTTCATCAGTGAATCTCTACATCATATTTGTCATTGAATCACGGAATGATGACTTGAGGAGAACTCCGGTAAACTCCGCGCGGAGACCAGTCGCACCCATGATTCTCAAAAATGTGCTTTGTCTCATTGTAGACCACACATTTTCGCCGCGAGAAGGCGGCTCACTGCGCAATCCAGCGGAATGAGGGGCGCTGATGAATAAAGTGTAACATATTTCCGCACACGTCTTTGTATGATGTTTTGTTCGCTGACCGTCTAACATCCGGTTCTTGCAGAGTTATCTCCAGGCTGTAAGGCGTCCTTATCTATCAGAGAACTCACGACAGACCTGAATCGTTTCTCTTCAGGACGAGTGGCTACACGTCCGTTGCCCTAGATCAGAAATCACTCAAAGATACCGATGGCGGACTACGAATTTATTTACTTCCGTCTTGAGAACTAACAGCGATTCAAATGGTGAACAAATTGGCTTCGATTAGGTTTGTACTTCCTCGCCTTTGTAGGGATTCGGAGCTTGGCCTACAGTGAACTCCGTCTCATCCGCTCCCGGATTGAGTATGAGATGCTTTTCGTTACACAGCATCAGCGCTGAAACGAACGCTAGTGGAATGGAGATGTTTTTCCTATTCGTCGGTGACAGGTACTGCAGGACTTCCTGGTACAGTTCGGTGAATGGTTTCTCGCCCTTCATGGTTTCGGTGTTGGTTTCCTTGGTGAGAACTTTCCAATAACTCTCCTTCACTTGACGAACGTTGAACTTCTTGGCGGCTTTCGTGTAAGCAATAGCGAGCTTCTCTGCCACGATTCCAGGGGCCGAGATCAAGTTTTCGTATCCCACCTCATCCATGGGCTGTGAAGCAGGGACTCCGAAGTCGTTTTCGACTGCCTCGACGTTGTCAAGATTGAAATCACGTTCGGCATGTTCCCCTTCGCGTCCCAACTCGCTGAAGAGATCGTCGGCGCAGGGACTAAGAGGCCTATCGCCGGCATCGTCATGGTATTCAATCAGGCGCTCTGTGGAAGGATTTCGCTTTAGTTTCGGGCACGCAAAAGAAATCCATACTTTTATTTGTGTTCTCCGACTACTTTCACGAAGGTACTCATACTGACCATCACCAAGATCTCCCGCCGCTTTCTGTTTACTCTGCCGAACGGTGATATTGGGAAGCATGAACAATTGAGCGAGCCTCACGAAACTGGACGGTGTGAATTCGACAGTCAACGTTGTTGTTTCGCTGGACCATCGATCCATGGTGGTGGAGGAAAGTGCGTTAGCTGGAGAGAGACGAGAGGAAAAGGGAGATTTATTCATCTTTGGTCCGATGTGAATGTGCTCAACGAAAGAGCCAAGTCCAATGTGATCTTACATTTGCCTTTAGCTTTAGTGGCTGGCTTATCTTCGAAACATGGGAGTGTCTCCTCGTCTTTGAAAGAAAAGTACTTCAGATCTTTCTTGCGAGTCGCGTTTCGACTCTGTCCGGCGGGTCTCTTCTCGGAGCCAACTGGAAAGGAAAGAAACGAAGCCTTCAGTAGCTGTTTCTTTCAGACATTCAATCGGAAGTGATAGTTTTACTACGTCTGGGATACTCTAAGCATCGAAACTCACGAATATTGAATCGCTTCAATCGGAATTGAGAGGGTCCAGCAAAGTTCAGCCCTGAAGACTTGAATTTGTCCTGGTAGATCATGCTGAAATCGCCCGCAACAGTGAAGTTACTTTCCCCAACCGTGCCCAGAGGCTGAACCGCCGACACATCGTCGAGGGTAATGCCACCGTCTCCGTTCGGTACATCATCACCCGCATCTTCCGCAATAGGCATCGGTTCCGCGTTCGGGTCGAAAACCTGCAGAACAGAATTGCGAGATAAACTTCCAGATCTAGTCGTTCAAATGCGAAACATGCACTTTACCTCCAGATACTCGCACTTCTCCTTTTTCGAGAATTCAAGGTTCCGAGTCTTCAAATGACTTACGATTGAGTTATTGTGATCATCGGACCCTTGGCTCAGGCGGTTGGGATCGTTCTGAGAAACATTCATGGCTATGCTTGCATTCATGTCGAGGTCGATGAGTTGATTGATCAAGGGAAGATCCTCTTCGAATGTGAGCTCTTTTTCAGTGGTAACTTTTTGGAGCCGCCCTTGAGACAACCAGGAGCAGCAGCCTTCCAAGTCGATGGTATGGGTCTCGAGCGGGATGAGATTGTACGACATTATACGACCCAAAGCATTTCCTGCAAAGCATTCATCGGAAAGTTCGATAATCGGTTGAAGGGGAAGTCGGAAATAACTGGGACAAGATATGTTCAACTTGAGCCGCATGCTGGACGCTTACCATCGTTGTGGTGAACCGTGGTAAGAATTTCGTTCCCACATATTTCGTGATCGATCTCTATTGACCCTTCGTTCGCGCCTTCTTCCGCGATGTACGTGCTACGAATCCGACGTTTTCTCACTTTCTTTGCAGCTTCGGTGTCATTCTGAATCGAACACAGACAAAATTCAGAGCAACGAAATTCAAAAGCTCATCAGAGACCTGAAGACATTCCGAATGATTCATATCGCTCGACTCCAGCGACGCAAACAAACCTGAAGAAGGTTTTCCGGAGCCTCGGGGATGTCAGGACCTTGACCGTTCTTCTGTCCCCCTATTCCTGATATCAGTCTGACCACATCCTGATGTACGGCGTCGACTCGGTAGCCGTAGATTTTCCCGGAGGCATCGAGTGACATCGACGCCAGTGAGAAATTTGTTCCATCATTCTCTGCAAAAATTGGTGAACCGATTCAGAACGAGGTCGACTGTTTCCCGATCGTGAGTTCCTTCATGAAGATTCGGAAATTAGATTTACGACTTCGGCATCTACACAATCACAACTATGTGGTTCCTCACCAGAATCAGCTTTCTTGGCGAACGCAATCATATAATCTATGAGTTGCAAGTCAAATGCATTCCGAATGGTGATTTTATTATCCTGTGCCAGTTTCACACAATTCTGAATATATACCGACAACTGTTCGCCCTGGAGGTTCGCTGCTTCAGCTTGCTGTAACAGATGCTATTTGAGTCAAATGATGATGTGACAGTTTGAAGAATGACGAGGTCAGGTTCTGTAGGAATCAATCAACAGTATGACTAAACTAGCAGGTACCTGTGCGTTATGTCGCTCATTTTGTTGCTGGATAGCTCTTGCTCTTTCAAGTTTTGAAGTAGCGATCTGTTCTTCTGTTACTTCTTCGAGGGCCTCTAATGCTTCCGGCGCCAACGACAATCTCTTCTTGCGCCTATTCATCCTGCCTTAAAAATGGAAGAAATCGATGCAGATAAATAACTCGACTAATCTGGAGGCTGTGGGGGGTGCGTGTTTATTGGAGCATGACGGCTTGTTGTATCTGAGCGCCAAATCATTCTCCGATTGAGTAACAAGAACAACTACGTTAGGTATTACGAATATTTGAGTTGTGTTTGTATTTTAAATTTTTTTTTTATGTTTTTATGTTTCCTTTTTTTTTTTTTTCCTGTTTTTGTATTTTTTTTATTTTTTTCTTCTTTTTATTTTTTGTATTTCCTGTTGTATTTTCTATTTTTAATTATTTTAATTTGTTTTTCTTAATTTTTTTATTTTTTTGGCTCGTGATCACATCGCAGAACTACAGCGCTTCAAAAAGGATGGTTTCGAATCTGAATCAATAATTTTGTCCCCTGACAACCAGTGTCCACGGTTTGAATCGAACGCTGAGGTGGACGATCTGACAGCTCTTGATAGAACAGGACTACGGGTTCTCGTTTACTGCATGGGACCGAGCTTGGCGCCAAATGATCCCGCAGCAGTATCATTCAAACGCCTCCACCCACGGGATCGGTCAGAAAAATAGGTACTCACCCGTGTAGATTCAGAGGATATCTTCCAGAAAACTTTCGGAAACTTCGTCTATATGTTAGAAAACTACACAATCACTTGGGTTTGAACTTCTAACCGCCACTCTTCTTACTGCACCCGGAAGAGCACTCGGAAACGGACGCTTTGGGATGGGAATATCCGAGACACAGGACTGAAACTCGTGTATTAAAAGAGGAGGCACTGGACGTCTCCAGGAAATCTCGACTTCGGTGGGTAAGACAGTTATTCCTTCAAAATCAACGACTTCAGGATTCTCGAATGCTCACCCTTTCATTGTTGTCAAACAACGGCGTCGTCTGCTCTCGGAGACGAGTGTCTCTCTTCCTCCTCTCACCCCGCTCGAAGCAATGGTTGGTGGTGGTTGCCGCTCTCGGCTCATAGCTCGTAGTCCCGGTTCAGTTCAGAGTGTATAGAAGAGGGAGCGCGTACACAGATCTTCGCACGTAGGATGAATGGAAGCCACCAAGCCATGCAGGAGCTGGAGAACGCTGCTAGGACATTTCTGGTAAGACTCGAAACTCGATTGGTGCTGCATCCCCGTCGAACCGGGTTCTGTGGTTGTCAGTGCTGCTTAACCGGTGGACGCCTTTGTTGTTCTTGCAAAATTCGTTTTTTCTCCTGACTCTTCGAGCCCAGGTAGCGGTAACATGTCTGCGTATTCAAGGGCCGTGGAATCGAGAACTGCGGTGGACCTATGGTGAACTTTGTCCTCTGCCACCATGTTCCAACAACTTCACCTGCTCACGAAGTTTTTGTCGGGGGGCTTCAATTTTTCGACTCATGATGTTCAACTTGAATCGACTTTGGGCTCCGTTCGGATCCTCAGAGTAATTGAAAGCCGGTGCAATATTGTATTTCTATGCAACTGCGTAGGACAGTTTTCTGGAAGCATCAGTGCTCTTGTTTTCATGCTCCATGTATTCGAGTACTCTTCCTCTCTTCTCTGTTTTGATCTGTAATACTAACAGTGATTCGAATCATACTCGGAACCGGACTTCTTCCCAAGAGAGCTACTGGATGAACTTCCGAGAGAAGGATCGGATGTTAATTTCGTTCGTATTTCGTAAAATTCGATCTCCCGGTGTCGGGGCTCGGTGTTAACGGTGTGCATTCGAACTTCCTCTATTTTGTTTTGATTTCGGAGGACCTCACTCTTCTCAAGAACATTTTCTCTGCGGCGAATGGAGATTCGAAAGCGTTGCTGCGTTTTCGATGAATTCATGTTACAGAAAGAACGCACATTCGTAAGAGGGAACATTCAGGGCAAGCCGCTGTAACGAGCTTTCTCCACGAACTCCACTTTCGTATGTCACCTTTTCGCTGTTTGAATCTCCGAAGTTTCGGTCCGGTAAAATCCATCGAGCTTCATCTACGAAGTTTATTGAAAGTTCGAAGTCTTCCATTCGAAATCACAGCGGGCAAAGGCTCCAACGTCCGAACAAATGATTGAGTGTGCTCGTATGTGATCCTATTGGTGTGGTGGATGTGGTGCTATTGGCGATATCGAGAGTGGAAACCGATGGTGCTTTTTAGATGCTTCCTGGAAAGCTCGATTCACCGTGCGTCAAATTCAAACCATCAAGGAGAGCGCTCGGAGACACTTTTCCAAATTCTCTGACCGTCCGAAGGATCTGCATCTCTTGGTCTATGTGTTCGAAAATTTTGAGGAGCGCCGGAAACGCGCCGTCGACACCGCACGCTGCTTTCTCGTGCCACCGCAAGGAACCTGAGAACGCGAACGGCGAGGGAGAGCGCCATCGTCGACGACAGCGGATCCATCGATTTTTACTAATGAGCACTTATTGACAACATTGATTCATTGCCTGATCACGTTGTAATGATTTCGATTATTTTAAACAGGCTCCGGCTAACCTTGTGAGTTCCGAGCAGCGCCATGCAGCCGAGCAGGTCTTCTTACAGCTTCAGAAAACCAAACAGCCATTCGACCTATGCAAGGTGAGTGTTGAAAATTCACGACTCTGTAGATCAGATGAGGTTTGTGTGCTGGGAGATCCGATCTCAGCGTTTGCGTCGCCGTCGTATTCACGTGAAGATTAGCAGATAGATCTCTCAGTCAGTCTCGATCGCGAACAATTCCGAATGGAGTCGCTAAGCATTTCTTCTTCAACAGGTACTCTTGGAAGAGAGTCAAGTACAATACGTTCAGTTTCAAGCTGCTTCATTATTAAAAAGCGCCGTCATCCGAGAATGGAAGGAGCTGTCACAGGAGCAGGTTGGTGACTTTGATATTTCCTGTTGACTTCGTTCTTGAGTTGGTCTTTTGCCCTGGAATTCGGAATCTTCGAACGGTGATTCAAACTTCTCCCATCTTGTTTGCAGATAATCGCGCTGCGGAATTATCTGCTGCGGTATTTGACGTCACGTGAGAACATGGAGAACTTCGTGCGCGAGCAGATGGTACTCGTTCTGGCGATCACCATCAAACGACAGTTCGTGGATGGGGACGACGACGTCGTGACGAACATCCTGAACGACCTCAGTCAACTCATAATGAGCGATGAGAAACGACTCCAGGTGAGTCGTTGCTCAAAGAAGTCCCAATCGACCTTACCAAAGAATAAATTCGAAATCAATCGAGAACAAGATGACAAACACATCATATCATACAACAAGAAATCATTTTAACGAAAGTCTCTTTTCCCCCGAAGGTATTGGGTTGTTCAGTGATGACAGCCCTGCTCATCGAATTCGCGTCCTCGACACGAGCGTCGGATGTCGGTCTCGTTTGGGAGGCTCATTTAAGGGCGAAGAAACTTTTCGAGACCACCCACCTGCCGCGTATTTTTGAATTCTGCTTACACGTACTCAGCGAGGCCAGCAATATACAGCAGCCCGTCTCCGTTGATGCCTTGTATCTCATAGGGAAGTTCCTATCGCTGGCCGAGCAGATTTTGTCGTGGAACTTCCAGTTCACAATGATGCTGCCGAGGAAGCTTGTACACCTCTTCGAAACTCAGGTTAGTGTTCATCTGCCCTAATCGAAAAACACGGGATTAGCAACCTATGGACCTCGAGCGAAACCGGGCCGTAAGGCTTCCGATTCCTGAGAGAACGGTGTTCGAAGTTTCCTTCCGATTTCCAGATCTGTCCAGTATTGCGTCCGGGCTCTGCGTGGAGAGGCACTTTGCTTAAGAAAGAAGTCCCTCAACTTTTTTTCAAACTTTACGACATGTTCCAAGAGGATGCAACTCTTGGCCACAGCGCTGTGCTATGCATAAATCAGCTTTGTACTTTGACTGGAGCCGTCTTCAACAATCGCGAGGATCACAAGTAAGCGGTCTTCCCGAGGTAGTTGCACCCAGAAACACAAGCGAGAAGGGTTTTTGAGGAATTTCCGAAATCTGAACACTGGCGGAGCTTCTAACAAGAGTATTTCGTTCACAGAGAATATATCGGATGGATTTTCGACGGCGTTTTAGAATTGATATCGAGATTCCCGCCCCGGGCGCATGTTGTGGGCGTGACGGAGGCCGTCTCGAAGCTCCTGATGTTTCAGCCAACCTCCACGACTGTCGCACAGCATCTCGATAAACTAAACTCTTTGCTACAGAGGTTCGTCGCTCTGTATTTTACCCGTCGACATTTCATCGAATAATTATCATCCCTCAAAGTCCCAGAGAGTCCCGATCTTTGGGTCGATACCGGCAGCAGCCTGAATGTGGTATTTCCGTTCGCAGGATCACAGTCCTCACATGCCATCTGATCGAAATGGCAAGTCAAGAAGATGCCGCCCTTGCTGACGACACAGTCTACGCCGATAGTCTCGATCAAATCCTCACCACTTGGTCTGCCATCTGCTCGGTAAGTTGGTCCGATTCTGGAGATCTTCCGATCACATTCTCTCTCTCGAAGTTTGATTCTGTTCATTTGGGTGACTATTCTCTTCTTCCGCCGCCAGGATGCAGCATACGGACAGGTACAAGTCAAAGAATACATCACACAAATCTTCACCATGTATCTGAGGGCGCACCTCGCTCCACCCGACGGAGTCAAACCGAACCAGCAGTCGGACGATCGGGAAATCCAGGACGACACGGAAGAAGATGATCGCACCAAATACAAGAATCAACTGACAGTTATTGGTGAGAAAGAGAGCTGAGGAAACGAAGAGCGAATGGTCTCGTGTGATCCTGGATCGATTGAGCGTGATCCGCTCGAGTTTGATTCTATTTTGTTCTTCACAGGACTGATGGGCCGTAAAGCGTTGAGTTTGACCGTTCCGATGGTGTCTCAGCTTCTCGAGAGTCGCACAATAACTCTTCAACAACTTTTCGAGCAGAACCAGGTCGGGACGTATCAGTTCATCCAAGTCTCTGAAGATCTGCACTGGCTCATAATGATAGCCGGTCATCTTCTTTCAACGGGTCTGATCAAAGGAGAAACAAACCTCATTCCTGTGCCAGTCACAGTCTACTGCCGTTCCTTAGAAGAGAAAGTCAACGTGGATAACACTTTGTTGTGAGTAGCTCTACGAAGTGACGACAATGGGACAACCTGGACTCGGAGACAAAAACTTTTCTTTGATTCCAGAGCATTATCTCAGCCGTCGCAGTTGGCGACCGACGCAACCGTTGACCCGGTGGTGCGTCTCGTCCTCGCGATTTTCCGATTGTGCATGATGGAAACCCGTGCTCTAGAGGCGCGACTCCAGTGTAGTCCAGAGGTCAGTTCGTTTCAAGTAGAGAATGTCTCCGCGCGGTTTGGGTGGCCTCGTTTGCGAATTCTGACAGAGAACCTCATTTCCAGGTCGGTCGCAGCCTCGTTTGGTTCTTGAAACTCTGGTCGCCCGTGTACCTTTTGCCGGACGAAAACCAGTACAGTGAGCTCAGCAATGTTCTGATTCGTTGCTTTGGCCGAGACTCGGAAGCCGGTCATTGGGTGTTGGAGTTTGTCATCAACAAATTGAAAACGAATCTCGTGAACTGGTCGAGCGAAGCGGCGCTTCTCTCAGATACGTGCCAGTGCCTTACGATATTGCTCAACTCGATGGAACGCGGATCGCGGGCCATCAAATGCCCATCGCTGTTCGAGCTCGTCAGACTCGAGTGCTGTGGCACATTCCAATATTTGCCGACCGCGGCCAAACGAGATTTGGTCAAGGGCCTTGTATTAGCCGGCACAATGCTGAAGGAGAACGAGGCTCAATACTTCGAGCAGCTCCTGCAGCCGCTGCAGGAGGCATTCGCTCAACTCAAGACCAACGAAGCTTTCCGTCGAGACTACGCTCAAGAAACTGTGCGAAGAACGGTCTTGGATCTCATCGAACGCTTGTCAGGAGTGATCGACGGAGTCAATGGGACGAACGCTGAGATGCTGACCCGTTTCGTGTTGCCCCTGCTGCCGGAGGTCGGTGCGCTACTGGAACTCTATCACAACTACTCGGAGATGGTCTCAGCATGCATACAAGTGTTCCTCTCGGTGGCGTGCAACATGGTCAGCTTTCTACGGAAGAACGACTGTTCGATCGTGTACAGTTGCATTCTCGAGATCATGAACTGTTACGCCAAACACCAGGCAGGCATGTTGACCATCGATCCGTCAGCCGAGGAAGCGCAGTACCAGGATCTCCTCGATCTGTTGACACTTCTTGGCGAGGTCCTCCTAAAGGAAGTCATGGGATTCCTCCCCGACGTCGCGCGAGAGGCCGAGGGTAGTTCACCGAATCAAGTTTCGGTTTGTGATCTCGCCTTCCAAGGCCTGAACTTCCTTCTGCCCATCATGACAACTGAACTACTGAGGTTTCCCTCGCTGTGTTCAAAGTACTTTAATTTCGTCAACATCGTCGGAGAAATGTACAGAGCTAAGATGTGTGAGGTAAGTTGAGTGTGTTCTTCACCGCAAACATCATCTTATTCCCGTCATCGAAGTGCTGCTAACAGGCTGCGTCTGTTCACAGCTCCCCGCGTCGCTCCTCATCAGTATTTTCGGAACCATTCGATTAGGGGTGACGGACTTCACTCCGGACGTGGCAAATGCCAGCTTGGATTTCGTGGCTGGTTTTGCCACCAGTATCTGCCAGTCTCAAGGCCAGGCCCCGGCGATTGTGCACCAGTTGGTCCAGCCTTTCTTAAAACTGATTCTAGAGATGTCTCTGCTACAGCCACTGGACCCCGAAATCACAACAATGGCCGGAAGTGCTCTTTTCCCTCTGATGTGCTGCTATCCGGTGAGTACTTCAGCCCAGCGTGCATTCTCCCCTAACGACCTCGACTGGAGCAGATGATGGATAATCAGGCCGCGTAGTTCACGATGTGCGTTCTTGCAGGATCTCTACAAGGATCTAGTCGAATCCATGGTCAACGCTCAAAGCGACGAAACGTTGAGGCAACGTTTGGCGGAGGCCTTTTCTCAGCTAACGGAAACAGTGCAAATGAATCCGGATCGAAGCAATCGTCTCAAGTTCCGCACTGCTTTCGACACTTTCATATCAAAAGTGAGAGGTTTCTTGTGCGTCAAGTGAAAAAATAGATATGGTGATCGTTATCAAGCGTGCTAGGTTGGAGATGGTCAAGCCGGGCCTGCGTCGATGAGAATCCCACTCGTTCCTCTGGAGTCAACGTCATTGTTCATAAACTTTACCGGTGATAGACCTTGCAATGATGTGCGAAGGAAGTAAATCTCACCGTAAATCTTTCGAAACGGGGCTTTGGTGGTAGCGTTGAGAGAAATGATGAAGAACAAAGTTCTGCGGTCAGGCGTGTAGTACTTTTGGTTTGTCGCAATGAGCTTCATTGAATGTCCTCGGGGAGGGAACCAACCGTCCGTGCTTTTTGTAACGAGGCATTCGTAGCACGATCGCAAAAACTGCTAGAAATGTCGTATTGGGGATAGTGACGAGTGTCGTATAGTGTAAATAAAGTCCAGAGAGTTTTTCTACCCAGAAAATTGGCTTTTCGCTCACCTCATGCGGAATTTTTCGCATCGAGCTCCGTGGATCGGCAGATTCGTGTTCCAATCCGAGAAAGAGCATGAGCCAGACGGACTACCAAGACCGTTAAGGCAGGAGCATTATATTCAAAGTTCAAGACCAGAATTCAAGGCTAGAATTTCGGGATTCAGTAGATGAGTAGACTCGTCGTGCACTCTCCATGACTGCTGAAATTCATTCTTGAATTCCCTCACTATCGCATTTCGAACTGGGGATGTAGGCGATAAGTTTCCACTTGAATTATATTTACCTCATCATCTCCCTTCCTATACTCGTGATGGTTGCTTCGTATTCAGCCCGAATAGCCCGGCTCTGAGGATCGGAATTTGGCTCGCTTCCCCAGGCTCGAACCGCCCGGAATGCATCCATCCGAGAAAATTTTGACCAAACTACACGGGACACCTGACAATAACATCAACAGCACCGCGATCAGCTGGACCAACTTCAAGGAAGTGTGCGGACGAGAGGCTACTCTAACAGATGTTTGGATCGGAGGTTTCCTGGAAAAAGTTTCCGAGTTCTAGGCATGGGAGGTGCCATGGATTTGACCTCGAATTTCACGTCGCTAGTCAAAACTCTTCGATCTCGGAGCAAAGCTCTCGGTGACGTTGATGAACCACGAAGCCCGCGATCTCACAAAGAAAGAAGCCGGTTCAATTCTAAGGCGAAAGATGTTGTCACTAATATCTCACGGATGAAGGATTTCTTCCTGGAACATCGAAAAGACTACATCGATCAGCATTACATCATGTACAACGCATCGAGAATGAGTGACATCGAACGCGAGCAAATCGATTCAGAAGCCCACAAGTCCATCGCGAAGTGTAAGCAAGTCATAGGGAACCTACGCAAGGAAGCCAATCTTTGTGCAACGAGTCCGCAGCAGAAAGAACACCTCATGGCTGTGATTCTCATGATCGAGGAGTATCTCCGAGTCGTCGGTAGGATATGGTCAGACCAGAAGGCGTTACGTGTGCGTCGAGCGAACAGAATGAAGGCTATCGGATCTCTGACCGGAGGACGGACAATGAGAGAAGTGCCTGGAGGAACGGTGGAGCTCTGTGAGAAAATCTCGCCGAATGACGACGAAGGTTTTGAGGAGCAGTCAAACAAGGAAGCCGCGACGGAAGATGTAACGCCGAAAAGAAGAATCTCGTACTACGAGGATGACCCTACGGAGGAGTTCCGATCGGTGGAAATCACTCAAGCCGACGTTCTGGTGAGTTTGATATCATCGACTATTCCTGAGAGAGTTGGACACAGATGAGAAGAACCTTATCTCGTCTCACTCCACCCCCATGTTGCAAAACGTCAGCTTTAACCTCGAGTTGTTTCAGGCGTTGGAAGAAGAGAACACGCGACTTTACGATGAGTTGAACTCAATGGCGGAACAAGTGAAGCAGATTGAAGGAAGAGTTGTAGAAATTTCGGAACTCCAGAAGCAGTTCGCCGATAAAGTCATCGAACAGGACGAAGATGTTCAGCGGATAGCTAACACCATGGTCCACGCGACAGAGAATGTCAGAGATGCCAACGAACAGATACGGTTAGCTATGCAAAACAGCGCCGGATTACGGGTTGCCATTTTGTTCGTTTTGATAGTTTTGAGTTTCTCCCTCTTATTTCTGGATTGGTATAACCCGTAACTCGATGTTGTCCGAGAATGAGTTGGAGACTTCCGAAATAAAACCGTTTCGTGTTGATTCTCCGAAGATTAACGAATCTCGTTTCTGGCGTGAGCATCCTTCGAGTTCATGGAAAGAAAATGATTCCTGGGGTTTCGTCCTCACAGGGCATGTAATCACTTCCGAGGCTCTCATCGGAAAGCATCAGAAAAAGCACTGCAGGACGGATATACTTTTCTTTATTGTAGGTTTTGATGCACTGTCATCATTCACGTTGAGCTCAAATTCATTACATCATGTGCCGAGCTGAGTGTGCTGTTTTCAGAACAACAGTAAAATAATGAACCTTCCTCGATAATGGCTCGTGCAGAAATTCAAAACACAGAACTTCCACAACTAAAAATGCAGTCTTCAGTGAGCGACCCATTTGAGTTTAGCTACTGTCGATTTCTGGGGATGCACGAACGGACAACTCAGCGCTTGGCATCGAAGACCAAATTTACAGGGCTGCAAGAAGAAAGGCGGCTCAGAAGGAGAATCAAAACCAGGGACCTTCTGCGGGAAGTATTTCCGAGGGTCTATGAGCGAACTTACGATAGGAGGATGATAGAACGGGCAGGACGAATTCGTGCAGTTCGGGAAGTATTTACACGGAGCAGGTTTCGCGTCTTCGGGAGTCGGCATACCTTGATCGAGGAGAGAGAACAGAACTTTAGGCGTACATTCTTGACACTCAGGAAAGTATTCCTCACAGCGAGCTTTTCGATTCTGCTCGGGAAGAGTCCGATATCCCCTCATCAGACTGGATATGTCGATCGCGGGACTTACCGTCATGCTTGTGATTGAATTGACAGGTTCTGCTTGTGCACGCTTTATCGTAATAGCATGGTGGATGCCGGAAGTTACAAACGGATGCTTTCAGACCACAATGAGGGAAGCTCGTACAGGGTTGTCCGGGATGGGCGAATACGCATGACAAGTTCGTGCAACTAGGATCGAAGTGACACCGGCGACGCGGCGGTCTCACTGCTAAATCAGCCTGACCCGGTTTGATGAGATCATCAAGAGCTGTGAACCGTGTGATTATCAATTTTTGAGGTGGTGAATCATCGGATATCGAGTGAACTGCGCTGAAGTTGTTTCAGGGAGAAGGCTGGGTGCTCTCTTCAAAGACAATACACAACTCACATTTTAGGGGGATCAGATCTGCTTTGAGGGACTTGATTTTCTTCGGTGGGCTGCCAGATAGGACGTCTCCATCTACGGAGTGTGCCGGCGCCTCGATTTTTCGTTTTTTGACCTCCCCCAGACCACAGGCTTCCCATAGAGGACTCGGCTTGACGATCATCCCTAAAAAGTCGAGGACACTTCAAAATTCGAACTATTCTCAACTCGTCTTACACTGGAGATGGAGGAACGGAGAGATGAACGATACGCTGAGGAGACGCCAATTTGACATACCATTCCTGACGATGGCATTCTTCGGCACTTCCTCCTTAACGAAACCCGGTACAGTTGGAGCAGGGACCGGTTTCTCAGGTTTTACTGCGATTTCAGGCGGAGCTTGTTCGGGGACCTTTGATTTTGTTGATTCTAAGAAGGGAACGGAGTTTTACTCTCTCAGTTTTTCTCCCAACCAATACGAATTCGGAGTTGTCAAGTATACGATCATTACAAATCAAACGACGTTCTGTTCTCTATTTCCCGCAGGTTTCGCTAACCTTTCGCGCTGTGCAGAGGAGCTTTCTCACCCTCAGATGGGTCCGAATGTCTCTTGTGTTGGTTGGTTGTTTCCTGAATGATTTCCTTTTCCTTCACCTGACACTTTTCAACTCCTTTCCGTTTTTCTCGGCTCGTTTTCCGCAGGGACAATCTCAAGTCTTCAACTTGCCCCGTGGAAACCTTGGTTGAGCGGTCATTTGACACCCTGGATAACACAAGCGGGATGTCATTCGACGGATAGGCGACAGCACAGATTCCAAAGAATCGGAATAAGTCTGAGGGAATCGACTCACATGTTCTCGTCATCTTCATCTTCGTCTCCGAGACTTGGAGGCATCTCGTGCAGCCGCTGAACCATCGCCACCCTGGGAAATGAACTCACTCTTAAAACGGTTCCGTCGAAAGCTGCCACACAGCATCTGTTCAATACTTTATCCTCGAAAGTTGCGCCAGAGGAGAAGAGAAGCTCACCTCGAAGCTATAGCGTCGGTCACATAGGCTCCGAGCCTATCGCGGATGTTGCGTTTCGGTTGTGAACTCCCAGATGAGGGTTGGTCAGAGTGTAAAACCTGAATACAAAACGATTACAGAGTCAATAACGAATATCGTACTTGAAATGTGAGAGAATGGAAGCTAACTTTGAGTTATTTTCTCCGAACACTGACCTTCTTAGGTGGAAGCTGTTGGATGCTGTTGTTGGCATCGAGGATGGCCTTCGCCAGAAGTTTGTTCTTCTCGAGGGAATCTCTAGCCATTAGCTTTTTACGAGGTGCAACCTTCGCAATGCTACGCAGCTGAGGCTTGGAAGGATCGTACTCTTCGTACTCATCACTGTCACTCTCTTTTGCTTTCGAAGAAATGGTCGATTTGATGCTGGACCGGACCACGACCGTTGACGAGCGAATTTTGGAATCGCTCATTCTTTCTGGTCCCTCCATCTTCAGTCGCTCAATGGTTTTCTGTTTTTCTCGGCTCGCTTCCTGGAATGATAATTCGAGTTCGGTCGAACGAAGGTCTCGAACATAGTGTGCGTGCTGAGCGTCGCGAAAACCCGCACAAGACAGACTCGGAATACGTAGCAGATTCATCGGTCGGGGAAATCCACGGGCTGTGGAGAAGATTCGAGAAGCGCAGCGCCCATTTCGAAACGAGAGCGAGAAATCTCAAGCTCCAGTGAAACCGAACTTAGAAGTCAAAGAGGTGAAAAAACTTTGAGCCGCGTGGATCTCGAACGGCGCCGACGCTGAACAATAACATCACAATCCACCACTGACTCAGGTTTCGTAAGAAGAAGTCGTTGGAGCAGGAACGGATCGAGCCCAGCAGATCTATTCGCTGCTGGAAGGAACAGAAACTCACTTTCTCTTCGGAAGGCAATCTCTTCTTCTCCGCATGCGTTTTCTCTCGTTTCTTCTCCGCTCGGTCGTCTTTCTTGTCTTTATCCCGAGTCTTCGAGCTTTGCGATGCGACAGGAGACGCTCGTTTTTTCTTTGAGGGACTTTTCTCGTCGCTGGAGGTATCCTTTCGAGATCGATCATCAACCATTTCGATTCGCTGCCGGGATGATTCACTACGATGTCCCGTTCCTCTGCTCTCATCTTTCCTCTTCACCTGCAATCGGATTTTTTCCTTTTTGAGAAAACCCTCGTGCAACACCGGATGGAAATAGGTCTTCTCCTGCTTTCACACACTCAGTCCACGACTTTCAAGTGGAGAGATGGGGGAAACAGTTACAGCAGATCGAGGCTCACCTCTTTGGCGACTTCTTCAACTCTGTCTTTCAGTCGCTTCTTGGTTTTCTCCTCGATCTTCCTCAAAGGACTCCTCGACTTTTTTGAATCGCTTTTCTTCCTCGATTCATTCGTATCCTGGAACAAAAAGGACATCGCTAGATTGATGATCATTCTAGCGCCCCACCAACATCACACCCTCGAGCTGATATGCTTGCTGCAAACCTTCGATTCGAAATCCGGAAAATCTCGAGCTTCCTCGGCGTTTGGGTGCAAATCAACCTCATCCTCCGAAGAACCAACAGAGGTCCTGGTTTTGCTGCGCTCATCGAATAATTCCAAGCGTTTCTTGCCCTCACGTGCGTAGCTGTGGATAGAAAGTAGCGAATTCTATTGTCAAAACGGAACATCGAGAAATTTTCCATCCTCGGGAGCAGTCTATCCAAGCAAACTGATGAACTCACCGCTGGAGGTGGTCGAGTACTTGATGGAGCCAATCACAAAATGAACTGCAGTACTCCCCCAAAAACAGTTCGAGATCTGCCTTCATTTGCTCTTTGGTCTTTTTGTTCGCAATCATCACCATCACGTAATCAGGAAGTTCATCATCTGTAAACGACGGACGGAGTTTCAAGTCAGACCTTGTCTGTAAGTTGTCCAGACTGATTGAAAAGGATCTCAACTCTGCCAACACGCTTCCTCGAATACTCTCGGGAGCGCTCCCTCGATTCCTCCGGCTTGTCAGAATTTCAGATAGAAGTTCTGAACATACTCACCCACGTAACATCCGATGTCGACCAGTTTCGATCGTATGGCGTTCTGTAAGAGAGTCAGGATGGTGTCAGAAGGTGTACTCAATTCGATTACTTTTCGATGCCGCATCATTTCGGATACGATCAGTTCTACTCTCCAGATGTGTGGGACCGAGAGGGAGGAAGACAAAGAGCTGAGCGAAAACATCGATGGAATCGATTCTACCGCTCACAGTCATCTTTTCCGTACAATAGAGCAGGTGACAATTTCACGAAATCGTACGAGCAGAGGTCAGATCTGTGTATGTACATCCACATTTCTGTTTTTGAGACAAGTGAACGCGTTTCTCGAAGAACTCGGACAGCAGAGCTCTGGAATCGATCTCGTCCGAATGTGCAATCTTATTTTCCATCGACTTTAAAGTTTTAATCCCTCTCAAGTATTTCCGAGAGACAGTCTGTGCCGCGTAGTCCATTATGAAATTTAGAACGTATCCGTCTCCGAGGGAGGATCTTGGACTTCGATTCCCCAAGATTCCTCGCATCAAACACAAAGATGCGATGGGTAAGCTTTCCGAATGTTCCCTTCATTCCGAATAACGCGGAAACGTGAATTTCTCTCAGGATTCCTTCCAAACCATGTTACTCTCATTCAGCGTTCGGATCAGAATTTCTCCGAATCCAGGGCACAGATTCCTTAGTTCGATTGCTCGAGAACTCATATAGTTCTAGTCTGAGAATTTCATGATGATATCGAAATATACTCGATCAACTCACTCGGATCCTCTGGCTCACATCCTGGCCGCTCGGTTCCGCGGCCATGGTCACACGGGCGAAGTCTTCTGAACTCTTTGCAAACACACTCAATAATACGTCGCTTCACTGGAGATCAGTTTAGGAACATTTTGTTCGATGCCAATAGGAAGCGAACTTTCCGGAAACACCGGAGGAATACACAACAGCAGGCAATCGGACAGTCGGCCAGGTAGCGAGTCAACGTCAACAATACGACGACACTGATCCTTTAGCAGACGCCCAATGTTGACAAACATAAATTCATCCCGAAACTCTCCACGGATCAAATTAAACAGGATTTTTCCGGGCATTTTCTCAGCTATTCGCTGGTTTTCGAAGTCACAGAAGGACGGGAGGAGGGTCGAAGAATCCACATGAAAATCCGAAAGATTCCAATCCACGGTAGCCATCGAAGGGTTTTGGGGCGTCATCGAAAAACAGACGGCGGCAAAATTCGAAACGCGCGCATCAACATCTGGCGCTACAGACTGCGCGCTGTCTAACCACGCTGAGCGACCGCGAAAGTTTCCTCTCATTCGGTTGACAAGAAGTGTTCCCCTCGAGAAACGGTGGGTAGAGATCGGTTTCCCGCGCTGCGTGCAGTATATCAAATTGTGTGACGGGATCCGGAGAATCAAGTCCCTCGATATCTCATGATCTCCCCACCGACAGTCTACTTAAGATTAGTTCACAAGACCCGATTATCCGCTTGTGGCTCAAACTGAATCGAGCCCAAACTTCGAGTGAGCTTTCATTGATTCTGTCCAAACGAACGAGACGGCCACAGAAGGCGACGTTTCTCAATCCAATGAATTCCGTGAATTAACATGGTATCGATTGACATCGCTTTTGGTTGATGTGTTCCATTTCTTTATTCAGATGTTGCGACACTTCGTCGTGCGGCTATCACCTCAGGTATCCCAAATCCGAAAAGTTTTGTTGAGAACAAGTACATTTGTGGGTACCGGCATCAAGGCTCCACCAGAAACAAGCGGTATGTACCGGAATGATGATGATCGTTGTTTTACCACAAAAACGCCGGTGCTTTCCGTGGCGACGAAAAAGACTGCTCACAGGAATCATTTCCATATCTCAAAGCTTTGAAGAATGCAAGTGTACCACTTCCTGAGTGCAAGTTACCATCCGCACCAAAGAATTCACCGAAAAAACGTGTGGTGAAGAAGAGAGCTCGAGCGGTGAGTTCGTGAGCCTGATTGGTAGAAGAAATGAAAATTGACAGCCCCGATCGGAGATTCTCCAGGGAAGACCTCGTATCCTTGTCAGAAATTTTCATTTATAGTTGACTCCGAATATTCTTGCGTTCTCCACCTGCGAGGAGTATCAAATTGAAGGCATTTGTCAGAAGCTCGCTGAACAGGTACGTGGTCTTAGACGCCTCCGATCCTTTTCATCCCGTTTGACACAATAAGTTGCGCGACCGAGGGTGTAAAAGAAGAATCTAAGGAAACTGATCCGTCCGAGATCGATTATTATCGGAAAGCTGACTAGCTCACTAAAGTTGTTCCTTATCAAGGGCCTCTACGATGTTAGGGAGCTTCCGGAAGAAACGGAAGCGGTACACGCACAAGCACGTTACATTGTAGACGGTCAGCACAGAGATATATTCCTCTTCAAAGAGGGTGAGTGCTCCATCCTCGAAGCTTAGAAAATAGGGAACTGAATGCTGTTTATCCTAACCGATCGGATGACGCGTACTCCTCTGAGGACTGTCTCTTGCTTATGCCACATTTATTGATATCGGGATTCATACCAGGTTCCGTGGTTTTTTGGAATTTCACTGAGATCGAAGCGCAAAGCGTGTTGAATTCACTCAGCGCTTGTGAGATAGGATCCTATGAGAAGAAAATCGTGGACGAAGAACTCGAAACCATGGAATTCACATTCCACAAGTGAGTTTAGCTAGTTTCTCTCTCTTCTCTCGCGTCGATCAACGTGCGGATCGGATACGAAAAGATAGGTCGTAGGATGACTCCAAACTTCGTAGCAGGAAGAGAAAAACTTTGTTTTCCAGCGCCAAAACTAAAGTCACAAACGGAAAGGTGTTGCTCAATGAGAAACGTGTGGAAGATGCAGCCGTCAGCAACTCCGGAGTGACGAAACAGGGGGATACCTTGGAAATGTACGCGTTCTCGAACGGCATCGCATTATCGGTCAAACTTGCGATCTGGGAAGCCATTCTCGACCAATACGTCGAAAGCATCGAGAGCATGCTCGAGGTGAGTTATCATCCTGGATCTCCGAGGAGAACGAGAGTCCTTCCAGAGATGCCTTGTGGCTGTCGAGATTTCAGAATAGTCCTGATCTGTACAAGAAAATCGCGTATCCCAGAGCTTCTCAGGGGGAATGTCTCATGATTTGAAAACACTTTCAGGATATTCGTCTCGGGAGAAAACTTGCAGCCACGCGTGACCACGTTTTCCAGAAAACTGGCGAGCTTTTTGCTCTGAGGCACCAATTGAATCTGTCGTCAGACTTTTTAGATACACCGGACTTCTATTGGGACCGCAACGATCTGGAGTGGATCTTCACCAAAACTATTCGACTATATTCTATCGAGCGGAGAACAAGAGTCATGAACGACAAGATCAACCACTGTCAGGAGTTGATGGAACTTCTCAGCCACCATCTAGAGGACAAGCACCACGTCCGGTATGTCGAACTTTTGTTCCCCGTAGATGTGAAAGGCCACCGTCGGCTTCCCCAAAATCAGTTCCTCGTGATACCCCACCTGACTGCATTGTTGATATTGACCTTGATATCCGATCTGCAGGCTGGAGTGGATGATCATCTTGCTGATTGTCATTGAAGTCATCTTCGAATGCGTTCACTACGCCGAGCGCTACCAGCAGGGATACGAGTGATGAATAAAGACATTTTGAGCTTCCATTTGAGTTTTTCCTCTGCGAGATTAAGGGTCAGATGAATATTAGTCCATCTAGTATCATGGAGTTATAGTTTCACTCTGGAGGTGTCCAAACGGAGTTATCATAGAGGGGTTGATGTGTTCCATCTCATCATTCCACCGATGCTCGATGCCGGAATCGGAATCCACGTCCTTGATCTGATCCACATCTTTCAAGGCCGCTTAAGGGGAATGTATCGAGGGAAGCCGCCAGATAGAGAGTTCGAGAACCATTCATCCGAGGGTCAAAAAGAGGATGCTTTCGCAGCAGAGACCACAAGCCGTCCCCGTAGATGCCGTACTTAGGAGCACAAGGAGATCATGCAACGAATTTGAGCAGCTCCAAACGTATTGAGGGACGATAGTAGATCAGCCCGCGAAGTTCCACCTTTCCTCATCCCGTGCTCTCATAAGTTCTCATGAAAAGTCATCGGAACATAGTTGTGTTCCTTCTGGAGCATCCTCCGACGAAGATCCTGATCATCAGAAAGCTGAATGACTGCTTTGAGTGGGAGGTCCTTTTCGAGCTAGTCAAGCGGGGGAACGTTCCCGCGGATACTCACAAAGAATACTTTGAGGTCCTGAGAAACCCCCGGGTGACAGCTATTCCCGTATGGCCTGATCCTTAGCGTCTTCGATTTAGAGAGGAAGACTCGCAGCAAAAATCTAGTCGGGCGATCGTAGGCGGATGATTCCTCGAATTCCAGGTCGTGTACCTGATGTTAGGAAACCTGAAATGGTGCACAAAGCACACCCCTCGAGCCTCGAGTCTGATGAACTGTCAGAAGTTGTTCTCCACGGGCGCGCATGAGCAGACGACGCCGATCGGTTTGTTTACAAAACACTCCTATGTGTTGTGCGGTGTTTTTCGTCACAACATATCTGGATTTCAAGACTTCTTCGAGGGGAAATTGAACTCCTGTACCGGAAACCATGTGCATTATCCTAGAATCAGGGAGCTGTGACTGAGCGTGAGCATACTTGAAGATCACTTGCATGTGATCGAGCGATTAGAAGAGGACTCAGATGGAGAAAACGGAGAGTTGAACTGCACTGAAGTCTTGTGACAGGATTCTGAAAAGGATCTGGCTTGCTAGCTTATCAGAAACGGTGCACCGAGAGCAGCGAAATGTCAGAGAAACTTTCGCCTGTGAAGCGTTCGTCGCGAACGCCGAAATTATCGGCGAAGATGATCGCTCTCGAAGCTGAAGTGAGTCAGAAGAAACGTCAAAAACCCAGTGAGCCCAAGGAGAAAGCGTCGCCCCCGCCCCCGCCCCCTACTACGCCGGTCAGACCAATAAAGGTCAGAACCCCTTCAAGCGGGGGATCCAATCGCAAGCGGAAAAGTACAACGTCCCAGAAGAGATCCAGGACAAGTCCAGTGAAAACGCCGAAGGACGCCGGTCCGACTTTACCCGAGATTGATGTGGTCTCTGCTGAACAATCCTCTCCCCTGAAGAGCTTATCGGAAAGCATAATGTATGAAGAGGAAAACGACCTCGACGTCACTCAGTTCACGGACTCAGGTAAAGATTCGAATGGCTCACAAGTTGAACTCACTATCTTCTGATTTCTTCGTTCGATCCCGGTCGTATTTCACCCTTGCCTTCCTCTCCTACATTTGAAGACAGGAAATTCGCGACGAACTGTTTTCTTCCAGGTCCTCTCGTCGTGGACGACACCTCTAACACGACGTCAACGTCTGCTTTCCCTCCCTATCCAAGCTCAACCACGATGAGTTTCGACAAGAAACTGAAGAAACCGAAGCCTGAGGGGAACAGTGACGACGAGGCAGAGGAAAAATGGCTTCAGGCTCTTGAGAACGGGAAACTTGAGGAAATCGACTCCGAACTGAAGTCTATGAAGGATCCCAAGCTGATGACGGCCCGCCAGCGAGCGGTCATTGAAGCAAAGCATGCCAAGGTGGAACAGATGCAAAAATTCCATGCAATGCAGGAAGCGCTCAAAGACCAGCTCGCTTCTGAGGTCCTCAGTGACGAAATTCTGGAGAAAAAAGCGCAAAAAGCAGCGAAAAGAAAACAGCTGGCAGAGGAAAAACGCGACAAAGAAAAGAAAGATACTATAAAACGATTGCTGAAGAAAGCGGACTCGAGACAAAAATTGAAGAAATTACAAAAACAGAAAGCTCAGCTGATACCGAAAGTCTCTTATCGTTTCACGTCTGAGGGAGTTACGGTTAGTTTTCCAGTTGAGACTCCGCCGCAATCGCTGGGTCTGGATTTGACTCCAAAAGTGGTTCAATATCCGGCAGAGGTTTTGTGTAGTAATCCAGGTTGTACACAGGTTAAAAAGTATCAATGCAGCTCCAATGGCTTCCCTGTGTGCAGTTTGAATTGCTATAGGCAGGTTGTGTCGCTGCCCCCGTTGTCACAGCTCCTTGATGTCGCTAATGTTTCGGTGAACGCCGACGTTGGCTGAGCGCGAGCCGGCTTTACGTAAATCAAGGAAACATGACGATTCGCGCGGCGAAATTTCCGTCAAGTTTGATATTTATTCATCCATGGCTAGTGAATTTCAAATGAATCCATCGGCAGTCAAGTTCAAATAGATGTAAATAATAAAATGAACGGATGACTGTGATCGTCTGACCACCTCATTTGATGAATTTATTAATATATAAACTTTCACTATATAGGTGTATTTATTCATCAGAACCTACAACTTTTGGCTATAAATGACTCGATCATCTCATTGCCAAGCTTCGATCTGAATCATTTTGTCTCTTTGCATACTGACGATTCGTTCTTTGCCCAGAATAGGTTCCAGACTTTCGAGAACGTCTCCAACCATGCTTGCAGCATTCCCACAGATGAATATCGAGCAGGATTCCCTCTCCAAGAGTTGTTGCAGATACGACTGAGAAAAAGACAGGACATGAAGAAGTCAGTGTCGATCGATCTACAAATGATTAATCCCCAACTCTCTCAAAATGATTCCAAGAACATCTAGATGAATGTACCTTGTATTGTGCGATTCGATGCTGTACGTATACTTTGTGGTCTTGGTCGCGACTGAAGGCCGTGATCAATTTGAGATGGCCTCTCTCTTCTAGCGCTTCCCACTCTTCGGCAAAGAAAAAATCCTCTGGAAAACAGGAATATAATTTTTGAGACGCGACTCACGAACGGATTTCTTCTCGGAACGGATGCAAGCAACCTCGACCCTGAAAGTCTCACTTTTCGAGTTCCGACATCCGAAGAAAAGAGTCATCGGAGATCCTCCACGAGCGACCTGTTCTTGAATGAATGATCGGAATGGAGCCACTCCAGTGCCGGGGCCGACCATGATCAAATGACATTTTGGATCTGGAGGGAAGATCAGAGTGCCTGCAACAATCATCCACTGTTCGTAGCATCCTCGCGTAGAGCATTGAAGCTGGAATTCATGATTTAGCTTCCGGAAAATTCGTCGTGCGTTTCACACCTCTTTTTATGTGCATGAGGATCTCGTCTCCTGGTCGCAGCGTTCTGAGATACGAAGTACAGAGTCCAGTGCGAGACTTTTTCAACATAGTCTTGAAATCCACAACGGCGTAAAGTATGTCTATCTGTCCTGGATTTTTGCGGTGGCTATTCGCGATACTGTAGTACCTGGAGTGAAGAAGCGATATTCCCAAGTGAACTTTTGTAGATAGAGGAAAGCGACATTCAGTAGAGGTGGGAACCGAAATACCTGGGTCTGATGGCAGGAATCAGAGTAAGCAAGTCCTCCAATCGAAGTCTCTTAGATATTGTGGGAAAGTCTCCAAGAACTTCTAAGACCGTCCGCTTCGGTCGAATAGTGTAATCAACCAGATCTGGCTGACCTTCCGCTCGACTGAATTCGTCGAATTTCTCCCAGTGGAGATCGTCGTCATCGCTGCCGTCTGTGTGATTGCGTGAACAGAAATGCTTGAAGACCCCGAAGAACGATCGTTTTGGAACTGAGTTTAGATCGAAGAACTTTTCAGCCAACTCTCTCAAAGTTGTTGGTCCGCTCATGTGCTCCGGTAGAGTTGCTGTGCCTGTGAATCGGTCGTCGTATTCGAGAAATTCGAAGAATAGAGGTTCAACGAATGGATTTACAGAAGAATTTTGAGTCCTGACCTGAGCCCAGCTGTACGACCTCGTTGGGGTTGATGTGAGCGAGGATTTTCAAGAATTCGTCGGCAGTTTCGCGTGTGTTCTTCGGCAAGATCACCGCTACGTCACCGGGTGCAAAAGACTCATTGTGGAACACGCTCAGCAGTCGTACATCTTGGAAATGGTCGGAAGCTGTCATCCTTTCATGGGCTTGCACCCCAAAAGTTCCATACAGAGGAGGAACGGCGAACGGGACAGGTGACTTGTCAGTGCTCGAAACGGAGAATCTGAAATGCATCGAAGTTTAGGGGAAAATTAAGAATATGACCGGAACTACATGAATGAACGGTTGAGTGCAATTTTTTGTTTCTTCATCTCGGAAACTCACTTCGGTTTTGGCTTAGCATCTGGCAAGGGCTTGAGATCTTTGTGTAAATGTTGCGTAGATTCCCAGAACTTCAGCAACCAAGGATCTATCAGACCGTCAACGCCGAGATCGTGCTGTTCGTCCGCATAAACTGGTTCAAGGAGAGACTGCGCACCTAGCTGAGTTAGCCGACGGAATACTTTCTTGGCGGAGAAATTAAACTTCTGATACGATGAATCCCCGAGACCACAAACTGCAAACGACATGTGACTGCAAGCGAAGAAGTGAAGAAAGAAAGAGAGAAATGTTTCGTTTCCGTAAAGACCCATCGACAATCAATGAAATCGAATTTGGCTAGATCGGAACAAACCTGAAATCACCCGGGCTCAACTGTTTCCTCAGAATGTTCTTGAAAAAAGTCTTCATGTTGTCTGGCTGATCTCCTTGACCCGTGGTGGCGATCACGAAGAGGAAGAACGAGTCCTCGAAAATGTCCTGCATAGAGTAGTCGTCACAAGCCATAACAGAGACGTTTGCATAATGTCGCCTCGCAGCTTCGTGACCGATACGCTCCGCGCAGTCCTGAGCCGTGCCTTAAGAATTCGAAACATTCAACTTACTCAACCGACCAGTTTTGGAAAACGATCGCGGTCGGAATAATTCGATTCCATTCATAAAGCGACGCCGATTTCAATCGCGCAGGAAAAGGATTCTGAGGAACTTTACCGGTCTGACTACCGTAGAGGATAACCAATCGAGGTAGCGGCGACATTTGAGGTCAGTGTTCAGTCATTCCGGATCGAAAACAATGAGGATCCGCGGGAATTCCAAGAGGGAATCACGTTCTTGACATTGTCGGCGGAGAAGAGCAGAGTTCTGTTCCTCCGCGCCGATGTCAGCTGTCGGCCGCCCATGCCGGCTGTTCAGCGACGTCGACACTCGCGCCCAAATGTGGTGTGTCTAGGATCGGTCGTATTTGAGAACGTACGCCCGGCTCCCGTTGGGAAGTCACGTTCCATGATCAATGCGAAAAGAAACTCAAAAGCCCGGATTTCTTCTAGATTTGCGTTGAACGATCGTATGAGCACAAGAAGATCTATCGGCGACCGATTGAGAAGAAAATGCTGCACTTTTTTTCTGCCGCATTCTCGACTTCAGTCAAAGCAACATAAAGACAAGGTAGTCTTCAGAGACTGGCGCAGGGCGTAAGCAGGCTATGTGCCGCCCGGGGCGGAAACCCTGAAGTTTCGGAAAATGCCGCCCCTGCGGCTGCTCTCAGGAGAAAACGGAAACCAAAAAAAACAGGAAAATGAGCCAAAACGCCGCCCCCGAGGCCTCCAGAGATGTGCCGCCCGGGGCGGGGTTTCTCACTAACTTAGAATCGAATTTTCCAGTCGGTCACCCTCCGGATTTTTTTTCTTCTCGACGCATTCGAGAAATACACGAAAATAATCTCTGGCATCTCCCATATGAATAGTAGAAACACGAGGTTTCTCATTTTGAGCCCAATATCGTTGAGAGCATGATTTTCGAGGGTGTCTGAGCGGCTTATCCGATGTAATGTCGAAATGCGAGTAGGTTTATCTGTCTGACATTCTTCTCTGACTGTGAGACGCCTGCTTTGCGAGAGGAACGTGCAAAGAATACAGGGAACCGAATTACGAAGCTAGAAGTTGAGAGTGTATCGTGAAGTCATAATGATTCGACGTCTAGAATCGATGGAAAAACTTCAGACTATTCGACATCCATCGACGTTTATCATCGAATTCCAGTTCATAGCTTGGTGTTATCCGTGCCCGATGAGCTCTAACGGGCTTTTCCGAAATCATCCGACGAGGCGTAGTGCGATTCTTTGGTCGGAGGTACTGCATCGAGATTCTTCCTTACGAGAGTTGCGGTACAGTAGTTGTTTTTTGCCCTGAATCGGACTCAGAAATCGTTCCCTTCGACGTTGAGTCTCGCCCTAAGCGGAGAGCCATCGGACTTTAGGGGTCACAATACACCCATTCGAGCTCCCATTTCTTTGCTCGACAAATTCTCCTGCCCGTTCTCCTCACTTTCACTATGCAAGTCACGGTCGGAGGTGCCGTGTCCAAGAACATGCGGAAGTCTCTATTGACTGGCAGGTATGACATCACTAAGAGATCCATGGTAGAAAGATTGTCCTCGAAATCGTCCCCAGCAGCTTTTACCTAGAAAATCATAGATCAGGAAAGGTCCGATAATATTCGAAAACGTTGTTCCATCTCGAACCATTAAGCGAATTGAAGCCCACCGTTGCATTTGAGCAGTCCCTTCCGCAAGCGCTCAGAGTGGCCTTATAGGAAGTCGAAGCGCTGATTTCAGCCCGTATATCGAATTTGATGCCGTATTCTTCTCTCTTCCGTCCTTCATCTCTGAGCCATTTCTCGGGGTCGGAGTCCCTGATCGTCTTGAAAACATAATCTGCATAGTCCCTGCAAAGGATTCCAGAGACTATAGACGACTAGGTCTTTCTGTTGATCGCGGTTTTCAATTCAACAGGGACCAGTAGGGCGGCATCTGTTTCGGGCGGTACTCTGATGTTTCGGAGGATGCTGCCCCCTCGAAGCGCCCAAGATCGGAAGAGTCGATCAAAAAACGAAACAACTTCGTTTGCCCTCCGAGAGGCAAGAGAACCCTCAAACGACCTGTCACTGATAGCTTCATAGGGAGGTGTCGTTGAAGTTACACACCGTGGCTTCTTGCCGCGAACTTCTGTAATGGTTTCTTTGAGAAATGTGCCAACAGGTCTCTCGTCGGCGCTGGCGCCCTTGAGCTTGCTGAAATAATGGAACGCGAAAGCCTTCTCTTTCGCAGGCAGAACGAAACTTATCACTACTCCATCTCTTATCCGAGGGAAAGATATTTGAATATCCATGAACGCGATCTGGAATGCATTACGAGAAAGCAGCTAGGGCGTGAAGATCTGCTTCGATTTTGGATTCACGATGCCAGCCGATTGCATACCTTGATTGTAGTCTGGAATGTTTGGTTCGTTGTGAATGCGGATAGCAATCGGACGTCGTAAGTGAGATCGTATAGACTGCCCCTGTAGACGTGATCGTCGTAATCTTTTATCGTTTTGAACGCATATGGACACCAATTGTCGACGGTTCCGCTTTGCAGATGCACAGTCTCTGGACTGTCTTCACCTCTCCACAACTCCGGCTTCAAGAGCAAACGAATTGCAAGTCCTGAAACGAGTAGAAGACATGCAATCGTTGCTAAGACTTTGCACGAAGTCTTGTTCAATTCCCTGCGAAGGAATGAGGCAAGAAGTTTCCCATCGATTCGTACTGGTTTTGCAGGGAACCAGATCAAAGCAAGACAGATTTCATCTGTTGAATCGATGAGCTTCTTTCTGACGCTTACGTTTCAATCCAGTGACAGGAACAAAATTGGCTGGAAGAGGTTTCATACTTGACTCAATCTCGTCGATCCACTCGCGAGTCGTGAAGTCGCACTCACGGCTAAATAGTTTCCACGGGTTGTGCTGATTTCTCGAACAAATGGGAAAGACGAACTTACTGCCACGAACGATCCCCTTGGTTTGGGTGGATAGGATCCTTCGTATCCATAGACGAGCTCTCCATTATTTTCAACTTTTGACGAGAAGTGCAATCCTTGATTCAAATCTGAAGTTTATCGTTGTTTTCGGATATTCGGGAGCGATAGTCTTCCCTGGTACCGTTTCGAAAGAACGATGAGGAACTGACTGATAACACCGATGAGGCTCCTTCTTCCCAGCATGGAATGGCATTTTATCTTTCCTTTAACGTCCTAGTCAATGAGTGAGCTCCCCCGAACCTCATCCGTTCTGTACGCCAGTCACACCTGGTTAACCTTCATCCACGGAGTACTAGAAATCCGGACTCGCAAGTTCCGGATGACCGGAACCCCACGTGAACCGAATGTTTGCCAGGCAGAACATCATCGAATCGTCCGAAATGGACCTCATTTTCCGTTGAACGAATAACGGAAAATATTTTCCGTTATCTTTTTAACAGCACATAAATAATTTCCATTATACGTTCAACGGAAAATGAGGTCTAGTGTTGAAGTATAAGGAGCTGAAGACAATCGTGTATGGAATCATTGAACCCGCGATCGTAGCTACGCTGAGAGAATAGATGGATTCCGTATCTGGACGCCTGGCGCGTCAAGAATCCGGCAAACAGAAGATGTAACTTTCGAAGACTTGCCCCATCGAATCACCAAGCATGCACAGTCGCCGGGAACCTCGACCGCACGAGACCAATCATCACCAAATGATGCTGATTTTGAAGAAATCCACGATTTTCTGCCTCACAGACATGAGATATCAGATACGTCAACGGCAATGAACAATGACAGAATGCACAGATCCCCTGGAAAAGTGGTCGCGAAGTACCTTGCGTTCTTCGCCCTTCCCCTGCTCCCTGAGGCTGGCATCCAAGCGACGTATGATCTCTGCGAACAAGAGGCATTGGATATCTCTTCTGATGTGAGAAGTACTTCCCTCATTGTGTGATTATGTTGCCAACTTCCTACGGTACTCCGCTTGAAACTGCGGAGGTAACTGCTGCCTTGTGAGTTGAGAAAGTGAGCTTAACCGATCATTCTTCTCGCAGTTTCAGCCCTTCGTGAACTAGGTGAGGAGCCAATGGCTTGAAACCATCGGTCCAGCGAGACTGTCGTTGTACCGAGCCCCGTGCCGAACTAACAACGCGGTCGAGTCAAGTAATGCCACGCTGAAGAGTAGAGTAGGAGCAAATGCGGTGACGTGGACCTTCATAGGTTTGTTTCAAATCCAACTTTATGCACTTTCTCGTATTAGTAGGCATGCAAGCAATGGTTATGAACCGGGCGGATATATTTCAGCTGCTTTGGTTAAGATCGCTCAGGACGTCATGATCGATCTCCCCGCTCATGCCAGGGATGAGCGAAATCTTCGCTCCCGGCCGAGTCTAGAGACGATCAACAATGATCAGAGAATCATCCATCTGTTGGATCGACTCGATTCTGCCGAAATCACTCCGAAAGGATTCGTAGACCGTGCCAAATACCGACTCGGAGCGTGCAAGTTCTGCAGATGTTTCGTCCGACCGAATTTCATCACATATCCATCAATGAGATACTCCTCCCTACACGGCGAACAGTTCATAGAGACGGCGGAACGGTCTGAGACGCGATGTTGATGGAGAATTTGCCATCGAATTCGCGAATTTTTTGCCATAGAAGTTCAAACTCTGATGAAATCCCATCATGCCCATATCAAAAAGGAATCTCGAAAAAATACAAAGTTTCGTCACTTTCGAACCATTTGCTGCAGAAAAAGATTTTGCGGCGGTAACTTGCCAAAAACTTTAAAGCGCAACTGAGCGCTAAAATCGAGTTTGTCGCTTTCGATGCGTAGGTTAACCGAGAGCATCTCCGACGAAGAATCACCCGGCCTTTTCTACCACTTTCGGTTTTCTCATCGAGAAACGGTGCTCAGGGGTCCAACGAGAGCTAAAAATTATGCGCGCAGCCCCATTTTCCTCCAAAATGTTTGTTTGAAGCGTTCGATCGTGTTGAAATTCGTACTCTACTGTGAATCCCTTGGTCTCGGGCATGACTGCACCGCTGGAACACCCGAATTCTGACTTTTGAATTAGAAAATCGAGGAAAACGCGAATCTAACGATTTTCATCCACCGAGTAACGTCCAACATGTTATTCATTGTGCAAACTCGATAAAAAATAAATTTTATCTGTTCCAAGACTTTTTGGAATATGTTTCACCGCTCTTCATCAATATTCGGTCACATCTCCTTGTTCAACGCCGCCCGGTGGATGAAACCTATCGGATTCTCGTTTTTCTCGTTTTTTCCATGAAACAGTCGGAATCGACTGTTCCAGCGGCCGGCGCAATGATGCTCAGTCCGGACTCCAGAGTTAGGATTCACAATAGAGTACGAACATCAACACGATCAGGCGCTTCAGACAAACATTTTGGAGGAAAATGGGGGTGCGCGCATAATTCTGCAACAAAAGAAAGTAGTCGATTTCGCGTTTTTCCCACCGTCCTACTCCACCGAAATGGAAGTTCGTAGTTCTGGCGATGGAGTCTTTGACCTAGGTCGGAGACCTAACTCTCGTGACAAATTTCACTGTGATCGAGCGTTTCGTTCAAGAGGTATGATGAAAAACGCGGGTGCGCGCATAATTTTGCAACAGAGTGTATACTTCGACATATTCGTTCCTGCAGTTCTTCGCGGTTTCCTCGAAAACAGTGAAAGTGAAGATGAGACGTTTTGGAATTGGGCTCTTCCATTCTGGTCTATGACATCCGAAGTTTCGTCCTGAATGGCAGTCGGGTCGAAGATGCGCGTGAGTGACGGGCGAAACAGTGTGGTTTATCAGACACGCAAATCTATGCCGCAAATGATCCACAAAAAAGTGTCTGTCTGCTAGTTTACTGCGGTACATGACAATTTGGCCCCGGGCAATTTGGCCCCAGACAGTTTCACCACAGAAAATCGCACGCCCGAAAACTGAGATTCAGAGAGAAACACTTCCTTCAAAGAGGCGCGCGGTTCCAAAGCGGGGCTACTATGGTTATTCACACAACCAATCGCGAAGGGCGTGCGGTTTTCGGGCAATCGTGTAGTTACCAAGTTCTCACAGTGATCGAAATATTTTTCATCAAATCAGTCGAGGAGTCTCCGAGCGGTACTCGCGAGCTTCGACTCCGGAGAAGCGTCCTCTGGGGCCAAGATGTCTCGGGGCCAAATTTTCGTGGGGCCAAAATGTCTCGGGCCAAATCGTCCGGGACCAAAATGGTTGCGGCCAAAATGTCCTGCTTCGGTTCATTGATCGCTGAAAACAACTGTGTCTTCCTATCAAACAGGTCGAAGTACAAGCGCCTTGGAGTGTTTCAATGACCCGAAGTACAAGTCGTGATGCAACTGTAGCATCGAACTTGCTCTGAGTTCTGTCCACATTTCTCCCGCATTTGAGCTGCACAGACCCGGTTACGACATTCCGAATCGCCGGCCGACCAGCTTCGTTCTTGATCCTCCATTTTTTGAATCCTACCGCCTCTTGACGCCGCCATTTTGTTTCTAGCCCTCTCCCTTTCATGCTGCTCACTCGTAAACAACAACTTATTCCGTTTTCGAACGATGACTGTAACTTGAGTGCTGATCGTCGTTTGTAAGTTTTTCAAAAGCTTTCTTGTTGGTGCAGTGAAATCGAGGATTACCGGACATGATGAATCAATCGAAGCCGCTCTCGGAACTGCTCAGAAGCAAAGATGATTCCGAACCGAAGAAGCAATCCCGTGAAGAGTGGCGACAACAGAGAGAGCTTGAAGAAGCAAGGAAACTCGGAAATGCCCCTGCAGCGGTTGATGAGACCGGAAAGTAAGGCGCTTTTCTCAATTTCGGGTCTTAGATAGATTCTCGGTGGCGGTGAACGCGTATGATTACATGAGACGTTTTCATCTTCAGAGACATCAACCCCCACATTCCACAGTACATCTCTACAGTTCCATGGTATGTTGGAAGTAGTGGTCCTACGTTAAAACATCAGCGACCTCAGCCGGAGAAACAATCGTCGTTCTCCTCAATCCACGAAAGCTACAACCGTGGAACGTCATCTAGAATCGCCACCAAGTACAGAGAAGGTTAATTTCGCGAAACACGACACTCGTTTTCCTTGACTTGATGATCATAGGGCTCCTTTGAACACTATTCATGATAAGGTTCCTAAAATATTGCTTCATTACAGGTGCCTGCGAGAACTGTGGAGCGATGGGCCACAAAAAGAAGGAGTGCCTTGAACGGCCCCGGAAAATCGGAGCTAGGTACTCGAATAGGGACATCGCGCCGGACGACATCCAGCAGCCGAATTTGAACATGAACTTTGATGGCAAGAGAGATCGATGGAATGGGTAGGTTTCTTTCAGAGAGCATAAGATTAGGAAACACAGGAGGCTTACACAATCATCTAACGGCTCTGCATGTATTGAAAAACTCACAAGGCATTCTTTTCCCCCTCAGCTATGACCCTTCACAGTTCAAGGATGTTGTCGACGAGTACCGCCGAGTAGAGGAAGCCAAGAGACTGCTCAAAGAGCAAAAGCTGAAGGAAGAAAATGATGATGCCGCCGGGACATCTGAGACCGCGAATAACGAAGACTCCGATGACGAGGACAAATACGCCGATAAGGTAGGCATTTGGAGTTGTTCACTTCTTTCAGAAAAAACTATCTCGAACAACTCCTGATGCTCACGATCCCAGCTCCCATCATTGAAGAATCCAGAATACATGGACTCGCTCTGATATTTGCTTTTGAATTCTAGATTGATATGCCTGGAACCAAAGTCGATTCCAAACAGCGTATCACAGTTAGAAACCTCCGTATTCGAGAAGACACGGCGAAGTACCTCCGGAATCTCGACCCCGATTCGGCTCACTACGATCCGAAAACTCGATCAATGAGGGACAACCCCTACAGGAACACGGGAAAAACATCCGACGAAGTTTCTTTCGCCGGAGAGAACTTCGTGCGATTTAGTGGTGACACAAAAGAAATGCTCCAGGCCCAAGGTAAGATATCGGCGCTCCTACTTCTGCTCAGAATTTATGAGATCAGTTTCTTATCTTGGTGGGCATGAGGTGCCGCTTTCTCTGAATTCCGATGATCCTTTTTCCTGATGAATCGATTCCCGTTTTAGCTTTTGCTTGGGAAGCTCACAGCAGCGGAGTGGACATTCATCTTTTGGCTGAGCCGACGAAAGCTTCCATGTTGACAAAAGAGTTCAAGAACAAAAAAGAACAAGTTCAGAAGTCCATCAAAACCTCGATCTTGGACAAATACGGAGGCGAGGAACATCTGGAAGCTCCACCCAAGGAACTACTGTTTTCGCAGACCGTAAGTGCCTAAAGACAAGTTATTCTCTCGTCGAGAACTGTCAACCGTAAGAGAGGTTAACTTCGAGCTTAATCCACAGGAGAACTACGTCGAGTACTCGCGGACGGGCCAAATCATCAAAGGAGCGGAACGGAAGATCATCCGATCCAAATACGAGGAAGACGTTTTCCTTAATAATCACACCACGGTGTGGGGATCTTATTGGGAGAACTTCAGATGGGGCTTCAAATGTTGCCACTCTTTCGTCAAGAACAGCTATTGCACCGGCAGCACGGGTAAACTCGTTCGCGAAACCAACGCAAACATCATGATACCGCGTTCTGATTTGGACTCGGACAGTCAGCCGAGCGAGGATGCCGTTGTCGTCGAACCTCCGAAACCAGAATCCAGCTGTGAAGATGAACAACATCCAGCAAGTCGATCTGAAGATCACGATGCAAAACAAGAAAGCAGCGATGACTCTGACAGCTCCGAAAGCGGCGAAGATTCCGAAGAAGAGAGACGACGGAAGAAACGACAGAAAGAAAAGTGAGTACTGACTATCAGCGAGGCTCTTTTCGGTCCTCAACCAGTTCCTGCACTCGAGGTGGAGAGCTCTGAAACGAATTCTCGAAATTTCAGGAGAGACAGGCGGAAAGAAAAGAAACTTCGCAACAAGAAGCACAAGCGGGACAAGGATTCGAAAGATAAGAAACTTGCCAAAGCTATGAAACAATTCGACGAGGATCAAAAACAGGAAACCGATGAAAGAAAACGGAAGTATAATTCGATGTACGAGGCGAAGGCCCCAACAGAAGAAGAGATGGAGGCCTACTTCCGTAAGAGAAGTCGTCCGGACGATCCGATGGCCGCTTTCCTCAACAAAGAGGATTAGATGTATAAACTCAAATGTAAATAAAAGAATGAGTGAATTTATTGTTACAATCGGTTGTTCTCTTTTACGAGTTCATTCTTGAAATGCGATTCCAGGAGTCAGCGAAGCGTCCCAATCAGTCTCCTGACAGGAAAGCCGATCTTGCAATCGTTTTCTTCCGTTGGTGGAGAGAGAAACCGTCACAAAAAATATTTCGTGTCGTTCTATTTCAAATGAGCAATCTCAGAATCAGTAAACCGTTTTCTGTCGTGACAAACTGAGCCTTCACTTCCTTTACATCGTCGTCTCGACTTTGATTGCGGTTAGAATTGTTGGTCCATCGAGTGCTTTTTAGAGAACGGAAAAGATAAGCGGTTCCGGCAACTCGATCCGTATACGTCGACTCGAAGATTGTCAGATGGCTGGAGACACAACATGAGAACGTGACCGTCATCAAACCTTGACAGCGTTCATTGTTCAAGCGCACTGTTGCCTTGGCAAGCGTGTCGTGTTTCCTTTCCTACGGCGTGCGTAGGAAACATCACTGCGTGCAGCGCGAGTTTCTTCGAATCTTCTTCACGATTGGATTCAATACAGTGATTAACAGCAATGATCACCAGTTTCTTGATTTGTGTATTCGCTCTTGTCGGTGAGTGAGGGACCTTCGTGTACCATTGATCTCCACTAGGTAATCTTTATGTGCGAGGAGAAATTCTGAGGAGAATCATCGGAATTCGGATCCATTCTTCCAGCGGATTCGGAAGGTGTGCACCTGTTCGTGAGGCTCTCCGCGGGTCTTCCGAAGGATCGAAGTCCATCAAACAGGATGCGGGAGATCACCTTCCACTTGCATGAGATGAACCAGACGATAATGAGCTCTGCTTCGCTAACATTGGCTGCCGATGCCGATTTCGCAACAAAACTTCAGTCGTGGAATCTTAACACTTCTTTGACCGACAAGACAGAAGATTCAAGTGGGAGAGTCTTCTCAGGCGTCAAGTTCAATCAGGTGAGTAGTGTCGCTTGTGTATCTGCGTCGCTGAGCTTGATCGCTCCCGAAGTGGAAAAGTCATCAGTTGAAGCGTTCAGCGCTTGGTTGAAGTTTCGATGTCTCTAAAGGACACTTCCGGAAATCCTGGGAAAATTAACAAACGCAGAAATTCATCGCAGACGAACTTCCGAGAGCATCCCGCGGATAAAACTTGCTTGGGCTTTTACGTTCGTCTCGAAATGAAGCGGGAAATTCTTGCGACGAATTGTCTCAAGATACACCCTGACTGGATGGGTCAACTCATGCTCGCGCAGCCTAGTTTCGGTCGGTATGTTTTACTTCCGAATGAAGGTTGGACATTCAGAAGAGTCATTTGAGTAGAAGCACTTGTTCTCAACGAGCTCATTTGTTACGAGGTATCAATTGAGTTTGAGGTTCGCTCTCGGTTCACAGGTCAGCTCCCATTGACGTCCCTGGCATTGCCAGGTACGCACAATGCCGGTGCCTTCAAGGCTTTTGAAAGAACGGACGACATGGACGAGTTGTATCGAGACTGTCAGGAAGAAGACACCTACTCTCATCTGATTTACGGTTCGCGCTATCTCGACTTGAGACCAGGGATCAATTATGTCAACCACGTCAAAGGTGGGTATTGGATGTAAATTGAGGTAGGGTTTCTTCTATGACCGAATTCTACCAACGAATTTCTTCTATCATCCTTTGCTAAATAAAGGAGGAGAATGACTTCATCGGCAGGCACCGCCGAATTCTGGATATTCCATTGGTTACTCCAGACGAACAATCGACTGCGAGACGTACTCCTTGACGTAAAAAGGTAAGAAGTTTGCTGCCATTCCTGACTCTCGGAAAATATCGATATAATCGGAGCTCGGTGGAAACTTTGGAGTGATACTCTTTGAATGAATACGCTCATTGTATTCTGAAACGTTTACAGATTTTTGGATGAACATCCAGGGGAGGTCGTTTTCGTCGATTTTCATGAGTTTCCCTACTTGTTCGATCGTTACGCGGAGCTTGGCGAGCTCGTTGAGAGCTGCTTAGGTGGGTTTGCCCCCGAACGGAGAGATGAAGAACTTTCTAGTCGAACCTAGATGTACCCATATTCATTCATCTCCAGGAGAATACATCTTCCGCGGAGCTGGCCCCAAAACAAAACTTTCGGAGGTGTTGTCCAGCAATCAGAGGGCCGTCGTATCTTTTGCGGAGGATGGAGAACTCTCCAAAAAGTGAGAACACATAGAATCTAAAGGTCGTGCACGAATCGAAATATGCCGAGAGAAGATCGAATTCACTTGAAGAACGATGAGAAACCCTCGGCTTGGTCTGCTGAGAATTGATTTTAACTATCGGGCAGGTATCTTCCGGGAGTACAGCACATATGGGCTGACACCGATGTGCTTCCTGATCTGAAGAACTTCGTAGAACGCTTACAGCTCGACAAACACTTCTCCGGAAGACGATTTCTCTACTCGGCCATGGCGGAGTTGACTCCGACAGGTGAAATATCGAATCACGCTTTTCCGCGACCACAAATGATGTTCTTACAAAAACATCTACATACAAAACCGCTTACTCTATCCGTTGGTTCGCAGGCTGGGGAATCGCGTTGAATCGTTACGAGGGTGGAGTTCGGGCATTGGCACACAGAAACAACCTCCAAATTTCGTCCTGGTGGGTGACGGATCCTGCCTACCGCGACTCCGCGAACATAGTGTCGGTGGATTATCTCATGTCATCGGATATTGTAGAAGCCTGTATTTCGATAAACACGGAGCGAGCAGCTCTCAAAGCTCAAACAACGCACACTTTTGTAATGGAAGAATGAATGTCGCCACTGAGGTTCGCATGTTGTGCTCTACGTTCCACAATTCAAGCTTGAATAAATCAATTTCCCGAGATTTCATACATTTTTCTTGTGTCCAATTCAAGTCATCTCTCACCAAAATTCTTGAATCGTCAACTCTCAACGAGGAGTTCAAAAGCTCTGGAAGCGCACAGTCGGAATGTGCGTGTTTAGATCGCGAGAAGTGTATTTTGATTGAATGGACATTCCGATGACGATCTCGTTTCCATGGAATATCTCTCCGTCTCACGATCAGACATGGATGGTCTCCTACCGTTGAAGATATCATTTTCTCGAGAGACACTTTCTATGCTCTAAATGCGCGACGCTGGCACCGCCTCTGAACGTAGCGCCCTCTTGCGAGATTTCGTGAAGCTGAACGGTTGGTTTTGCGCCTGAGGTTTGGCTCTTCAATTGGAGGAAACTATCAGGCGCAGAAAACAAACGTTTCACGCTTCGAACCTGTATTTTGCTCCTGGAGAGTTAAACCTCGGAACGGATAGGGAGCGTCTGCCGAGCGCTAGTTCTAGACGTGAGTTTCTGCTGAACAACATCTTCCGGACCATTCCGAGCTCTTTTTCACCGCGAGAAGACCAGTCAGCTGTTCGCAGTTTTGACTGACGTGCGTTGAAATGGAAGTCCCTGGCAAGGGTTTTCCGATGCCGGAACGTCGCCAAAAGTCTCTCATGAATCTAACCGAGTTTGTCCCAAATGGAACGAATCGCGCTTGTGATGATCGATCCAGTGATGAGTTGATCACTTGTTTCAGACCAGGGAACCCAGTATCAGCTGTGTCAAATGGTTGTTGGAGACGGCTTCGTTCTCGTTTGCGTTGGTGGGGTCACGAACGGCGGTAAAACTTCTCTGACTTCGAAGCTGAGGCTACGATTCCCGCATTTGAAGTACATCCGACAGGACGACTTCTTCTTAGAGCCGGATGACCCTCGACACGTCTGGGTCGGAAACTCGATGTTTCGTTGTCAGAACTGGGAGATCCCCGAATCGCTCGACTTTGTTGGGCTAAAACAGAAGGTAGTCGATTTGAGCCATGGCGAAGAACTAGGCAGATTGTTCTGATGAAAATTACTGAATTCTGATGCGTCGGACAGCGGAAACTCTTCCGTTGGCACTTTAGGAAATCGGAAAAGATTCACGCATCTACGAGTACTAAAAGAAGCTCTTGTTCAGGTGATCGAATTGACGAAATCAGGCGAAGGCCTCCCATACCGGTTGATTGTGCTCGAAGGACACTTGCTTTACGTCGACCAAGACATAGTGGAATGGAGTGATCTGAATTACTTCTTCACACTAACAAAGGAGATATGCTGGCTACGACGAAAAGGTCTGTACTAGATCTTCACTTGGAAGTAAGATATCGTTGCGTACGGTAGAATTGGTCCGCCTCGGCCTCTCCAATTATGCATGGCAATCGATCTCGTGACAGGCTGCAATGGCACCCAAATCATGTCATTTTCTTTCGTGGACAATCTGCCTATAGATATCCTCGCAAAAGTTCAAACTTATATTTTCAGACCGCGTCTATGTTCCACCGGATCCGCCCGGCTACTTCGATGCCATTATATTCCCTGAATACCTCAAGCACAAGGAATTCGTTGAGAGTAACATCAAGAATATAAATTACATCGACGGTTCGGGACATCAAGACAGCATATGCGAGGCAGTCACGGCGAACATTGATCGTTTGTTAGGGCTGGAACGAGATTCGATGCCTGTGACGCAATGACAAGATATCTTACAGATTTCGGGGAGATATTATATTATTATAGCATCATTTATAGTTTCGCACCTTTACATTGCATGAGGAGAAGAAGAGAAAACTATCTGTTTTTATGAAAGGCGGGAACTATGAATACCTATCTTTGCAGTACCTGTTGTTTCTCGAAGTCAAAGAACCCATGAGACGAAATCATTTGACGTACTCACTGTCGTGTGGTAAAATTGATCTTTCCTCTTTCCTCTATACCGCACATCTATGCATTTCCCTAATTGTTTCAGGAGGAGGCAGGTTTTCATTGATTAAGATGTCGAGGGCGATATCAACGATTTCTGCATGGAGTTTGAAGTTTTGAATTTCTGCAAAGGTGAACTCGGATCTATTTTGAGCATCATTGGATTGAGAGGAGAAGTTATTTCTGATATTCATTATCCTAAGCCCTCTCACACATCCTTTTCATTGGCTGAATTCACACCAGATACCGTTCTGATCCTAAAGGACTCGAAAAAGAAGTGAAACAAACTTCGGTTGAATGATAGCTCGTTGAATAACGCGATCCTAGTTCACACTACGAGAGGAGCCCAGCTGAAGGATCAAGATTCCGCAGAACGGTGGCTGGGCATCGCCAACTTTATGTTAAAACCAGCAGCCTTCAGGAGAAGTTTCTTTCCGCGGACCGCCGCAGCTAAGGAGGAAGGGAAACCCAGACAACAATGCGTTCATCCATCGGTCGATCAAAACAAAGAGAAGTGTTCTTCGCTCAGCTGGTGCAAGTTTTACAAAGCTGAGTTCCTTTTTTGCTCGATTACCGTTGTTGACGTTGGCGTCGAGGCGGCTTGAGCTAGCCAGCGCCAGCTCGGGATCACAATGAATACAGGTCCTGGTACAGGATCGGCAGCGGTGCGTTCATGTTTTCGATTTTTGAAACGAAATAAATAGCAGAGAGGATTCGAATCGAACGTCGTTCTGATTTTTTGTTCCAAGCTTGCTCCTCCAGGGCTCTAGCTTGCTCCTCTAAATATTGAGGCCACAAATCATCCATTAATTTGTTCTGAAATCACTCTTACAGATCCTCGATCTCAAAGCTGAACTCCTCCGGAAGTACAATGATGTCGAAAAGAAGAATCGATCTGAAACGGTAAAGTGAGAACTGGCAAAGTTTGTAACGAATGAAGAGATTTGATGATTTCTCTCCTTTGGAATATCTTTCTTCCGCTCACGATCCTCGTCAATTTAGGTCGATCCTTTCACGGTGAGGAAAGGAGGTTTCCGCGTGGAATCTCGGAAACCTAAAGAACGGAAATCAGAACATGTACCACCACCGGACGATGGCGAAGAAGAAGCTCTCAGTGAATCGAGGTAATTCTTCCAGTCAGAATCGTCGCCGCTTGGTTGTATACTCATTCTCTGAGCCGATTATTTCTTCAGTTCTCTGAGAATCCTCGTTGCAAAGAACTTCCCGATCTTCTGTCCGACTTGTCGATGACTTTCTTTCCTATCTTGCAGGCGAAGGCTCGAAGAGAAGGCTCGCTTGTATGATTCGAAAAAAGCGGAGGCATGGACTGAGGATAATGAGGACTCGCTCATCGACTTCAATCGCAAACGGAAGTTGGAACAAAAGCATCTCGAGGAAGCTGAAGAGGACGACTCTGACTCTGATGGCGAGTGGTGAGTCCGAGCTATGTGGCCTAATGACGACTCCCAGTAGGTCATAGGAATCGTCTTGTGAATCTCACCCGCTACACTAACTCTTTCCCAGGACGACTTTCGAGGATGCCCTCGGCCGAACGCGAAAATGTCTCAAGACTGACCTGCCCCATTACTTGAATGAGAACAAAAAGCTCACAGAATCTTTGAGACCGAACGATCCTCCTCCAACCGCATCAACTCAGAACGTCATCGATAATATACCACTACCTGGAGAACCTCCGGAGAATCCGCCCGGAGAAGTTATCGAGCCTAATTTAGACCCTGGGAGGGAAGAACGCTTGAAGAAATGGAACGAAATCGAGCAACAAAACTACTCGAAGGAACATCTACATTATCGAGACGTTATTTTCGACGAAATCAGAGAACACGGACAAGTGAGTGATTCCGCACTGAGAAAATTCATGTTTTCATTTGATTTTTCCTCAACCGATTCCTAGGAGGCAAGCTTCCACCGATTCCGGGTGGAGCCATTTCTTCATCCCCATCTTTCAGGCCCACTTCGAGTTTTCCCGGGACGAGACCGAACGTGCGCACCAGATGAAAATCCTCGATAAGCTAAGAGAGGATTCAATCAGGGCACAGAGGATCGCTCAAGACGTCAAAAGATCTAGGGAACAGATGCAGAGGGAACGTTTGAACAAAATCCGCTTGCGGAAAGGCTTGGCGCCGGAGCCTGAGAAACCTCTCGAGGTGAGCCTCGTATAAAAGAGAGAGTGATCCCATCGTTACTTCGCTTCCGAAACTTCGGGCGAACGCGTTTGGCCATAGCTGAACCCAAAACAGATTTCGAGAATGTTCACGGAATGATTCCGTCTTTCAGCCAACTCCAGCGCCTCCTCCTCCACCTGCACAGCCGCCGTTACCGCCCGCAAACCCAACTGCAAGCGTTCGACCTTGGGATGAAGGCAAAGAGGTCCACGGGGTCCCCATCAGTAAGTTCCATGTCTTCATTCATCAATCCGGTGAGTTGCTACAGCTCTGGCTCCCGCTGACTTCTGGATTTCCATTCGTTCCAGGGGCGCCTCCCAAGAGAGATTACTATGAGGAACGGAGGGAGGAAAGACTTTCGGAGTTTGCACCTCCTCAGTCATACAACGGCCGATATGGTAAATCGTCTGCTCCGTCAAAAACAAAGACCCCGGACGTGAACGAGTTTTTGAAGAGCATCAGAGACAGTATTTGAACGAATGCTCAGAAAGCGTCACACACTCCGTGATATCGACTGTACAAACATTGTGAATAGAGTTCAAGATGTTGGCCACCTCGAATAAAGAGAGTTGTCTTGGAGATAAATAAACACTTTTGTACTTGAGGACAAAAGACACGAAAAAATCGGAGCTTCGAACGAAGGTCACGCCGTTGAACGCAGGTATAATTTTGGTCTTTTTCTCGGAGACGGATTCATTCGTCTCGACGAACTCTCCCGATTGTACAAATTATTTGCCTGAGGATGGGGAGTTGTTTCTAGGCCGCAAGAAAGTCTTCCGAACTTTCACTCCAGCTGCAGTTCGTTCACCAGTTGCAGCAGTACTCGCCTCGTTTAGCATGAGCAAATTGGCGGAAGTACATCTTTGTTTCGCCCTATCTGAGATATGTATGCCTCATGCCACTGGGAGGGAACGTGCATACTGTATGAGAAGAAGTTCAGAGGGTCTCCGATCTGACAAATCAAAGCTTTGGCGTTTAAGAATGAAGATGGAAAACTTTCCGCCGAGGAAAGGATATTTTCAGGTCCTCCAAGCAAAGGGGTAACGAGCCGCAAGAGCTGGATCGCCGAGATGAGAGCAGTTCCCGAGGTGGTTTTTCAAATCACTCCCTTTCTCTGATCTCGGATCATGTTTTCTTGATTTCGATTGAAACGCAGAGCCAGCATCCGAACACGCGGCGCCCCATGACTGACTAGATTTCATTTATCTCGATGAAGAAGATTCGGAGACATCGCTCCATGGCGTGGAGGTGCGTTGACCACAACAGTTTGAACTAGATTCAGAAGACATGAGAATAGATTGGTTATTTGATTTGATGTCAACTGAACTGATAATCCGATTGCTTGGATGATCGATGCCGTTGATTGAAGCAAAACGAGCCGCACTCGTATGACCTACGTTTTCTAGTGAACGCGCTATCTTCAGCTCTGAATTTTAACTTGATGGTTCTCTAACTGCACCCGGACTCGTTAAGTTTGGCTGCGGAATAAAATGGCGGAGCATTATCAACGACGCAGCCGAGAATGGTCGGCAATCAAGAAGAAGACTTCTTAGGAACATGAAGCACTTTTCTGTCTGAAAACCATTCTTTTCCCGCCGGAATGGACCTGTCTGGAAGTGGCGGACACAGTATCATTCTCGACGAGACGGACCCCTCGTTATCACTAAGGGTGAGCGTCAAATCACGAACTGAAATCGCATTGGTGGGAAGCGCCGGCAAAAACACCAACTAGATGTCTACCATCCATCATTCGCCATTTTCCATTTATATTTTATCATCATCATCATCAGAGATCTCTTTCAAGCTCATGGTGATTAACCAAACCGGTTAGTGACACTTCAAGTCTCAAGAGCTCAGTCTGCGTTGGTGATCGTTGCTAGTGTACGGGCTCCTCCCTGACCGCGAAACGTGTCTGGTTTCTGAATTGTTTTCGACAACCACGTCACTTATGTACACTTCAAGTCTTCAGAGCGGGTGGTTAGCGCGTTCGCATTGGGTTTGACCCCAGGAGCTCACGGCTTGGGCGATCTCGACTCTCTTCCAGAAGACCTCTCGAGCCGTTTGCATCAGTGGCCGCAGCCTGAATTCAACGCCGCGGACCCCTTGCGAAATGCTGAACGACCTGGATGAGATGGATCGCAAAGGAAGCGGGACGAATGAAGTGTTGTCTGCCATCCCCAGAGTTCACCGTGAGACTCATCCAATCGGGCCGTGTAGATGGACCGGTAATGGTTCGCCTGAAAGGTTACAGGCTCTCTCACCGACGCTTATTTTTTATTGGTTCATGTCCAGAACAGCTCGTTTCCTTCGGTTAGAATACTCGACAACTGTACACGGGATGTGCGAGTGAGAAAGTGAACGAACAAGCCTGTCGATTGAGACAATCGGTTGCCATGCCTTTCCAATTCCACGATCTTTCAGGAGTGGACTAGATTTCGAGAAGTGACAAGTCTCGAAGAGTTTGAAGGTGAGTTGCAGAAATACCATCAGGGGAACGCAATCGTTGCGTCATCGGAGTCGATTCCTGACATTCAGGAGCCGGACGCTTAGTTTGAAACAAATCTCTAGAGTCCGCTTCCATTCAAACGAGTTTCGAGTTGTGTCCCGAATGGAAATTCCTCGGCCGGACGACAATCTAATCTGATGGTAACAGGGACACGTTTGAGCCAAAATTGCCACTGCGTTTCATGCTTCGCAGTCTGACACCGAGCGGACTTGCTCGCCTGCCTGCCTGCCTAGCAACCAGGTGTGTTTCGGCGGTAGCGACGGCAGCGGCAGCGGCCAGCTCTGTCAATCTCGCAGAAGTTCTTTCTGCTTCATACATCCGCTGAAAGGTGCGGGCCGCCGCCGGAGAGGAAACCAGCAGCACCAGATATAAACATCTTCTATTCTCGCGATCAAACGCACACCTGTCTTATCTCGGTGTGCGTGGCCGGCAGCTTCGTTACTTCGTTCGCTAGGTGCATCGCTTTCTGTGGTAGGGTAGACTGCGTATTGCCGCCGTAACAGCATCAGCGGCAAATACACTGAACACCAAAGGCAGCCGCAGCCGCACCCCCTATGACACTACACGACAGTCACGCAAGAGGCACCGCCGGAGAGGGGTGACAGAAAAATCACCAAACAGAAAAACGAAATCCTCACGCGTTACGCCCATTCAGTTTGGGGACGCCGCGGCCCAGAGTGTGAGGTGTACGAACTAGTACTATATCATCATCACAAGCGTCCGCCTCCGAAACGGCTCGGCTTCCGCGATCATGATTATCGCCGTCATTGATCAAGTGTCATTCATGCAACGTGTGAAACACGTTGGGGAACTCGATGCGTACGACGCCTTCATGAATCATGACACGGTTTCCTGTGGTACTGGTCATTACAATATATACCGCTGTAGAGGTGTTATCATTGCATCCGGTCGGGATCTCGGTCGACGTCAAACTTCAGCTATCAAATGTAAAGTCCTGAGAAAAGACTCCGATCATAAGCCGCGCAAATCTTCCCGAATCTAACCGACATCGGGGTTCGGCTCGGCGCATGTCAGGCATCGATGCATAATCTGAGACCTTACATTTAGAGCTCATATATTGTCGTCCTTGAGGTTAACAGATCAAAGATTGAACTGTGTCTTTGAACAGATTGAGAATCGAGGTGGTTTTAAGAGCATCTCTGATCGTGATTTGTGGATAGACATCTCTATCACAGCCCGACAGAGGGAAATCCCTTGAGGAAATCACTTCTCAGATGGACTCCTTTCTTGGGCTTTTCTCCGATTCTGCTCGGGATGTCCAACTAGCGTTCGCAATGATGATTCGGCTGGATTTCAAAGTCTCGTTTTCAACTGAATCAGTAACAAGTTCGATGAAAATGAACAGAGTGAATGATGTTTTCCAGAATGGCCTGCCCCCAGTCCGTATAAAGGAAAAGATGATATGTGCCAGTTTCACAAGCTCACAAAGTTCGTTCAAGGGTGCCTTCTGATCTCGAAAGGAGAGTTTGCATACCAAGACATTGACGCTATGTTTTGCAGTTTCTGGAAGAGAATGACCGTCAACGCGCGTTCGGATTGAATCGGGCTCCAAGAGTTACCCAGTTTGTCTTCATGACAGGAAGAAGGGACCTCTAATCGAAGTTCGACCGTCCAGTGTTCCGGACTCAGGGTTGTTTTCCTCGGATATTCTCAAGAGTTATCAAGTGAGGAGTCTGAATATCCCTTCGCCAATCAATCGGTGTAGATTGATCCACATTCTTTTACGAGTCGATCAGAAATTTCGCGGTTGACATTGTCAGATTCGCTTCGGGGGATGGTTCAATTTGTCGTCGGCCCACTGATGTCGCCAATTCGAAACTGAATTTCACGCCTGTTTCTCCTCATGATGTCGTTTTTGAATCGTGACTGCGTAGTGCCGCCCCTAAACTACCGCTGGACCAGCCCACCGCGTTGCTTCGTGGCTACTCAGTCAGAAAAAAATGTGACCACTCAAAGAGTTGCGCGGGATGTCTGCGCATTATTTTCACCACCACCATGCTAGACGCTTCGCTATTCTCTCGTTGTTCGCGAAATTTTCATATTCAATGGCGGCTCTGAATATCGTCGAGGTGCTCCAAATGGTGAGAATAAAAATGCTCTCCTAAACCAGCAATACGCTATCCTGGCACTTGCCCGCTCGATTGAAGCTCCTTTTCCCTTTCTTTGCGAGCAATCCGAACAGATGATTGATCTACAAGTTTCCTTTTTAGATCTTGTTCGTTTATCTCTTTGGTCATCTTATGGCTATCGATTTTCGTTGCGATTTCAAATCACCAGACTCGACATGTTGGGATTATGTGTCAACTCTGAGCGATGCTCTCCTTGGAAGCTGGACATTTCCGCGTCGGACTCCGTTCATCGTTGATTGCGGGGACTTCGAGAAGACAAATGATCCGTTGTTGTTCAGGAGCGACGAGTCCAACGAGTCCAGGAGGGAGGAAACAGGCGTCGCGACGAAACAAACCTGGTGTAAATCGCTCCTGAACGTCCGTCCCTAATCAGCGTATTATGATCCTGGTACGCCATTAAAACTCTGTACGACACGCTAGTCGTCCCTAATTGACGAAGCGATCGTTATCAAAAAAACAATAAACGTTATGAAAGATGAGAGCGGTGATCACGATGAAAAGGAAGCGCTAAGCTAAAAAAAATTATGTCTGATTGCCGTCACACTGTTTTCCTCCCAATTACACTCGGAGCGGGAGGGCTCGTTGTTCGTCGCTGGAGCTCGACAAACGCTGCCCACGGTCATTCACTAATTGACGTCATCCCATGTGAAGGAGCTTTTCATGTGTTTAAACGTGCGTGCTCACATTCTTTTTATGAATGTGGCTGAAGTACCATAAAAATGTAATACCACTGCTCCGCTGTTCCTGCCGTTGGACTAGGTGTTGCTTGCCTCTGCTCGAAGCGCGTTGTGCTCGATGAGCTGAACGCACTCCTGGTCTCGATGTGCATGCCTTGGAACATCCTCACATCCAGTGAGTAAATAGCTTGGCTATCGACCGACCGGAACCGACGAGGGTGGCGATGTTGGAGTTGGTGGAGGCATCTGCTCGCTTGATCTTGTTGTTAATGAATAGGCGAGATAGTCTGCTTTTCCCTCTTGAGCTTTCTCATTCACTACCGGCTAGTGGTGTGGTGGCAGCAGCAGCAGTGTACCCCGTGATGTTATCTCGTGTCCAGCGAGCTAGGATGGTCACAGCCTGTAGTCACGTAGCTCGGACGAAATTTACAGCCTAAGGATCGGCAGCAGCATCGACGTAATTACTTTACAGAAGACGACAGCAGCGACGACGGAGAAAAAACGCCAACGACAACAGCAGCTGTCTGCTCATCCGGTATCCGAAGCTTAAGTGGCAATCGCCATAATAAAATATATGTCTTTGGATGTGTGTTAGCGTGCACTGCAGGTAATCCAGTGAAAAATCCAAAACAACCGAGAGAGAGGAAAGAGGAGGGGAGAGAAAAAAGAAACGAGAGCTGATGACAGAGAAAGACAGTTGGAGAGAAAACGCGAGGATCGAGGAGGGTTTTCGGTGCCGCATTGCTCGACGTAATTCGCATGTATTTAGCTCGATAGCCAGATGGCTCGTTAAGCTCCCTCCATGATTTAGTTCTGGCAGTCGCATCAACCGCGCGAGAAGAATGAAACGCTCAGATGAAGCTAGAAAGACATGTTCTTCACACGCGGCATCTACGTGCCGTCTCGCAGTTGACGTGGTCAGGGACGGGTTTTCATTGGAGCTGAAAAGGTTTCAGTCTGCGCCGCGGCGCGAGATGCCCGGTAGGCACTTGAGCTTGTCTGCGATGGACCCGATCAAGGTGCAAAGTGAGGCGAGGTTTTGACTCCCGGCACCTAAACTTTCCTGAACTCAACGACGTATGCTCTCGGCTCAAAGCTTCCTGTTCGAGAACTCTTCCCATTGATCGTAGAGTTCCGCGCAGCCACCCAACAATCGAGCAGCCAGCGTCCGAGCTGTGCTTTCTTGGTCCCAGCTCGCTCGCCAAGTTTAGTGACCGAACGATGTTGGCCTCTTGGAACGGCTGAGCATTATGGCTTCTTCGAGCATCTTTCCATTATTGCGTACAACATTTCAGTCGGTCATTTCTCCTTCTCAGTCATTCAGCTTGCTGTCAGATGAGCAAGTCAGTCGGTCGGTCAGTCGGTCGGCCAGGGTGGAGCTTTAGGCGACTGTTGCTGTTGATCGCGTACACGTACATCTGAGTCCGTCTTCAGTCGGACAGGGGAACTGAAGTCTGAAATGAAATCAATGAGACGGTGATTGGCCGTAAAGGCGGTAACTTTACTTCGTCGCCCTGTTGCCGGTCCTGAGTGCCAGAAGGTACTTCGATATCAGGACGTGTTACGACGTCAACGCGGTCTACAGAACGATGTACAAGATTTTTTCTGTTTGTTATCGGTGACGTGAGGAATCGAACGTGAACGAGGTCCAACTCGCGTGGACGAGGCACTCAAGATTTCGTGTTTCTGACAAAGTTGACGTTGTTCACACTGGACGAACTGTCGCAACGATCAGGTGCTTGTTATCTATTGCTCCGATCGATGGGTCTTTCGATCAGGAGCTCGCTCATCCAACTGGTTGCTCCGTCCATGACCGACAAGCGAAGCGAAGAGGCAAAGTAATACGCGGCGAAAAAACGCCATAGATTGCTTGGTGACACTGCATCTGGATTAAGCTTGAGGCCTCTGTTGGGGTCGCCGCTGTTGAGTCTCCGTTTCAATCGGCACTGGGCTCCGCCTGCTCTCTCGCTGACTTCGATTGGGTCTGATTCAACGCCGAAAACCAGGGGTAATTGAGGCGGGCTAGCGAGCAGATTGACGGCAGAAGAGATTAATCGGGAAAGAGATAAAAGAGAAGGAACTCTTTGAAGACATCGACTTTGATGAGGAAAAAACAAATTTCCTGAGGTCGGCTGCGAAACGGTCGGGCCTGAAGTCGAACGACACTGGAATTTTTACTTCCTCTGGAGTGGATTTATCCAAAAACTGGTTAAACTTGACACTTTGTTCCGATTGCACTTTGCTGATGATATCCTCGTGAACATCAGCTGCACATTGAAGTTTTCGGAGCAAATGAGTCTTCTTTACGCGGTCACTGTTCAAAGAGGAAATTGATTTGCATGAAAAAAGAGAATCCCATCTTGGATCGCAGTTCCGGAATCTCCCTTTTCCATGCAATCGACGCCGAGAGTGAGTTTCGTGTGCCAAACAACTTCTGTAGGCACGAAATCTGAAAATAGGTAAGTGTGTGATTTGATCTCTGATCCTTCATGAGGGCCTGAGCCCGCTCAACCATGTCATGGAAAAGTCGATAGAAACCTCTCACTTCAACTCTCTCGACGACAGTTGACGACGTTCTTCAACTGCTCGAGCTGGCCATATTTTGATTGAAGGGAAACTGTTGGTAGACTAGAAGTACCACGAATGGAAACTGTTGGTAGACTAGAAGTACCAACCCAAAGAGCGCTTACCGTGTATGAAGTACTAATCCATACCTGTCCCTATTGGTGGGTAGTCTATGTCTGGGACTTTTACCTCGTTCATTCGTGTCAAGTGTTAGGATGAGTTTTGATAAGCTCCTGGGATACACTGCTGAGGCATTGAATATTTTTGGGACAAAAGAGCGAATGCGTCTGCCTGTTTGTTCCCACGCGAGTATACAAAGATGGTGAATTCTATGCGAAATTCTCACGGAGACTACTCATTGTTCATTAACCCTTATTGATCTTCAAGATGTCCGTTGCCCATTTCCGTTGATAAAATCCGGGATTCGTTTGAGTGAGTCTTCGAGTGGAAGATCAAAAAGACGCGCGGATTTACACAAATGAATCAAAGTGGATTTCGAATTTCGGGGTCAAAACGTGATATTAGATTATCTGCTGTGCTTTTGAAAATTAACGCTGTTCACGCTGCGTGTTGATAAACGAACGGATTTCGTGTGGGTAGCGTTCTGCACATTCGTTCGAAGCGGGGAAAGAGATTTTCGAATTTGTGTTTCGCGATAGGGAGTGGTGACGAGAGTGAATCCGATGGAAGATGCTACCACCAAAAACTTGCGCACTGGACGAGGAATCGGTTCATAGTAACTCTCAACTTCCATCCTTGATGGAAAGAGAATCATCCTTTCGTTTGAATGCGAAGCTCCTTGATATTCAGCTCGTCATCCCTCCAAGATTCTGTGTAATGCGCCGCTGGAGAGACCTGGGAAAAGTCTTCCATCTTCTATAATGAGTGAATTTTTGAGAAACACTTGACGCAGTCGTTTTCATCCAGATATTTCAAGATTTCCAATTATCAAGAACAGTTTCGAGGAAATATTCAAGACCGGCTCGAGCATGCTCCAAAGCTGGATTCAATTTCAGCTTTTTCCGGTAGAACTTGTCCACTGCACTCGTCAGCTTGCTCGCTTTATCAATGTTTTCATATCTTTCGTTTTATTTCTCTCGATCACTTCCATAACAGAAGCGGCTTCTCGAAGCCAGATGTGAGCCGCTCTAAGTACGTGATCCATCACCTTCTTGAACGGTGTTTGGCTGCCTACCTGGCTCTGTGGCAGTGTGATCATTTACAGCAGCGTGTTCTATGCGTAACCTATTCAGCTTCTCAACGTCCCGTCGCCATCATCATCACCCAAATAATCACTATCAGTAGCGCCGAAGCATTCCGTCATCGGCGTGAGGGAGCTCACAGTTTTTTCTCATTTAATGAATTTCAATCCACTTGATAGCCAACCTCCATCAGAAAATCCATCGATCGCCAACCATGGAAGTGGCCCCGGTTCGTCGAGAGTCTTCCCTAGCTGTCTCTGATTCCTGTTCCGACGAAACAGCATCGTGAAAGAACGGTTTTGCGCGATTGCGAGCTCCTGGTTATAGCTCTCTTGGCCGGTGGTCGAAACTGTACTTTCGGGACTTGTACCACGATCCCGACGCACTGAAATTCGGGAGCATCACCGCGTGATGTCGATCGAAGATGGTCGTATTTGACCTCAACAATCGCAAAAGCTGATTGGAGTCGTGAAGTGAGAGCTGTAATTGTGGCCGAAGACCGATGCTAATGATCAACTACGACTAACAATCAGTTATTGAGTGATGTGCACGTTCGACAGAGACAACGCGTTCTGTCGTCGACGCGAGGATTGGATCGATTTCTGAAGTTGACTAGCGGAACTCCTGAAAACGTTATTTACGACCACAGAATTACAACACAAATATCTTATAATTTACGGGAAGGAAATGTGCTGTTGCTGCGACTCGGTAATTGTAATGATCGTCATAGTGGCTAACGGCGAGATATGCTGCACGCACAAACACACGGCCAGACACAAACACTCTGGGGTTTCCTTTTCTGCCTCGGCCGAAATTGCGTTCGCGCAATGCGTGGCATGTCGGAAAGATATTTGGTGACATTTATCAACAACGACAGCAACGGCTCCGACACCAATCCGGATCCGCGGTCCGAAAAGCGATACTTCCGATAGTCAGTCCATTTTCTCAGCGTGCCGTCTCGCTCGACAAGCTACCTGCATATCTAGACTATGCAGTTTTCCGTGTGAATAGACGCCGTCTTCCATCCGTGCGTGTTCGTATCGAACAACGAAAACGAGAAATTTATCATCGATCGAATTTATCATTTCGTTCCAATGTTTAGTTTAAAATGAAAACCGGTACCATCATTCTTCGCGGATCCCCTCGGGACGCAAATTCAGTTTTTCGACATCGGGTACGACGTTCTTGATCGATGGCAGCCAGGGATGGATTCAACGCTCTGGAAGAAAGTGGTCCGTGCTATATTGGTACTTCTAGCGATCATGCAAGCCGAAACCCTATGTCTTCGGTTCAGTTCTCGAGTCCGTTCGGATGTTCTCGAATCAATTCATGTTGTTATCGACTCATTAATCACCTGACAGCGTGTGTTTACCATCTAGTAGGCTGTCTGGTCGACGCCGATTATCTTGGCGGTGTAATTTGCATGATTATCGAGCGATAGCGAACCCTAGTCGAGTCAAGCAAAGCAAGCGCTCTAAGCGGTCACCAGGCGGGCGGATAAAGCGGCAGCGACGCTTTTCCTCTTTCTTGTCGTTGCGTTTCAAAGTCGGAGATAATCGTCAGTTAAGCCAAGTTCGTTACACCGAGATAAGACCTGCTATCGATTCTTCGCTGTAGAAAAGAGAAAAACGCGATTTTTGACTGCGATCCGAACGGCGCTCCTCTCCGGATCTCGTTCTTGACTTTCTGATATCTTTGTGCTCATCGTTTCTACTTTCTAAAACGTTTTCGGGGAGCTAGATGTCGACGCTAGCGATGTCAGAGTATGCCGCGACGGACGGAATTCCCGCACAGAGAACGATTCTACCTCTGAATCTTTCCATTCCTCGTCCACCGAATCGAACCCCTCGAACCATCTTAGGTTCGTGTCAGGATACGCGATGCTACTCGACCCTCGTCGACAGCGGACCTTGCAGCTTGCACATTGGACGAGGGAGCAATTGCCGAGAAAAAGCTCAACAATGATCGATCCCTGTGGTACTCCACGAGAAACGATCTCTCGGCACTCGAACACCTCAGGTGAACACGGACGGATGGCCGCGCAGAGAGTCATCTGTAAGTGAAGACAATCGACGAGCAGTGTCAGCCTCTGTCAGGATCGATGTCTCAAAGGCCATCGAATTATCGGATAAATGTTGGTTCATTGCTATTCCCGGTGACCTGACCGGTGATAGAGGATCCGATCCTGTCGGTTGATCACAGTTTGTTCTCCGAAATCCAGACATCCACTGAGTTTCATGGTGCGATGAGACCGGCTCGATTCGTGGCAATGCGAAAGACACGTTCTAGAACCTGGAAGCTAGGCAGTGGAGCGGACGACTTGTTCTGTGACATTTCAACAAGACAATTGTCCCTCATGAGGAAAACCTCTCTTTTGAAACTATGACGGAACGGACAGTCTCATGAGACGAGCGGGAAATGCAGGACGACATCGAAGAAGGCACAAAGACATGACAAGAGAAAAGGGCTGCCTGCCACTCATGTAAGTTATTAGCGAGAAACTTTGAAGCAGGCCTTCATTGATCAGAAAGCCGGGTGGGCCCTAAGGGAGTGGTCATCGACGTCGTCGTCGTCGTCGTCGACGTGGACGTCGTTGCTGCCGCTGTTGTCAGATCTAAGGCCAACCTGCTGTTGCTGGTGAAGCATCTTCTGGATCGCAGGAAACACGACGGCCAGCGAGTCAGTTTGCCGATCCGACGACGCATCGGATGGGAGCGCAGAATCAGACGAAGAATCACCGCTGTCCGCGGATTTCTAATCGATGAGCGCGCAATGAGCGATTTCCATTATCATTCTGCCTGGCTCCCTCCATAAAATTCTTTGCTGTGCTCCCCAACTGATGGATCTCCGACTTCAGCTCCACATGGTGGACGATCGACAACGTTCCTCCATCTGGAAGCTGGAATCATCCGCTAACCACAGCGATGCGATCGGAGGAGTCACACATTGTTGTCGATATCGCTTTCGTCAATTTTCCGCTCCTGTTATTGCTGTCCGCAGGACGAGAAAACGTCATGAGTCCACTCGGGCGGGCGAAACAGCGCGCGCGCGCGCGCGCCCGCCAAATTCATTGACCCCGACTATTAGAACATTCACGACAACGTCGACGTCGGAACAAGGACAACGGACATCGCTAGATGACTCCAGAGAAACCGAAGAAATCAGCACTGATGACCACTGAAGGAAGCCGGGGAACGTCAAAGACAGAAGTGTCGTCACCGACACCGGCGTCAAAGCCGGTGTCAGTTACATCACGTGACAGACCACACACATGACCGCCTCGCTCGTGCCTTTGCTCTGGTAGCTAATCGTCCTGTTCTCTGATCGCTTGCACAGCACGAGCTACGCAAGCGAGACCGAGGAAGAGGATCAGGTGATTTCAGGTGAACGCTGGTGAACCTCGGACTGCGGCCCTCGAGGGAGCGGCATCAAATTCCGCTTCCGGTGCCAAGATCTCGAGGCATTGCATGCGACTCACATGTCAGTGAGTTGTTGTCAGTGAGTTCATCGCGGAATACAGTCGATGGTCCGTGATAAGGAAAAACAAAACATCGGAATTTAATTTCGATGAAGATCACATATGTATGATGACATTATCATAAATATTTATGATGATGTGATCATATATGATGACATCATCATGTTACGATTTATAATTACGATATATGTATATACATATCTATATATGTAGATATACATATATAAGTTCACCGAATACATATATATATGATAATGTCATGATATGTGATAATATCATCATAATTATATATCGTATCATAATACGCATACATGATGATGTCATCATATGTGATATATATATATATATATATATATATATACACATCTCTAGTAGGCTGTCTGGTCGACGCCGATTATCTTGGCGGTGTAATTTGCATGATTATCGAGCGATAGCGAACCCTAGTCGAGTCAAGCAAAGCAANATATATATATGTGTAGGTATATACATATATGATCGATATGATCACGCACAATGTGATCTTAGTCAAAACGAAATCTTGAAAACTGGAATGAAATCGAAAAATTGATATTCCGATAATAATATAATAGTTTAACGTATCAATGTTAAAATAAGGTATTGAGGATCATCAAGGTAAGATGACTTGATAAGGTTCATGAAGTTAAACTAAGGTATAAGCATCATTAAGGTGGACAAAGGTACCTTGGAATCTCAAGAAGTTTCTAAGGCATACTCGGAGGTTATCTTCAGTTGTCAAAGATAGGAGATCGGAAGTTATGCCGGCTCCTGTCGGTTGATCACAGTTGGACACGACGCTTGAGGCGTAGGAAACCACGAGATTTTTTTGTGCGTAAACAAAAAAGCAACCTGGAATATCTCGCTCCTCACAGCGGCTGCTCGGACGCGCTAGAAGAAACCCAAGCAGATTATTCGCTTTACTATTGCGATAAGATAATGCTGTTTTAGCACTTCCAACATCCAGCAGCCGAGACACCATCATCCTCTCGTTGTCGTCGTCGTCATATCCACAGTCAGCAAGACGAATAGATCAAGAACGAAGTGAGATACAGACAGATTGCTCCAAAAGAAGGGAAAAGAAAAATCCGGTGAAACGCGACGCTCGAATCAAGCTTTCTGAAGAGAAAATACTTTTATCACCTTGTTTTATCTCGTCGAAGCTATCAAGTGATTTGAATAATGTGCCTTCAATTCCACTACGGTGTTTCTCGCAACTACTTCTACAATCATTTAAACACTTATCCGTCACATGGAATTTCCGTTTTTCAGATTCTGTCGAGGGACTCGTATATTGTCTGAATCTTCATTCACGCAGCGCAGAAGAAGAAACGGGAGAACTTCATATTTTTTTTCTCTTTTTTTTGTGCTCGGACTTTTCTCAGTGTTCTTGAGGCCTAAAAACCGTTTCTTCGTTGAGGTGTCAAACGAGCCAGGGAGATTTTGTTTAATTGCTTCTCGTGTTCAACGGCGCCGCTCGCAACGAGATGTTCGTCCGTTGTCAAACCATTGTTGGTCCACTGTTGTATTTTTTCGATGTTTATCAACGACGGAGTTGCTCGCTAACAACAGGAAGCGAGGATCCAGGTGAAGTTAGGTGAGTAGCTAATGAAAACGTTCTTTCGTTCTCCTCTCCATAGGTCTTTCCGTTGGTCTCTTATCAGATAAACTTGAAACTATCGCTCAAGCTCTGACGGATTTCAGTGGAACCCCGAACATTTGAGAGTCGGACGACTTTTTGCTGCAGGTAATTTGAGCCCGTGCGATGAATTTCGTATTTTTCCCGCTGAAAATTTCGTATTAAACGAGAGTGGAACACGAAGATGCGACGCCGAGCCTCAAGACGAAGTAAAAGCCACCGAAACAAGATCACTTTAATTGTTTCTGTAATACGGCCGGCCGTTCGGCTCTTTGCTTCGTTGACTGACAGACTGACTGCTCCGGTGGATATCGTCGTTTCGTTGACGGAATCCGGTTCTAAATGAAAGCAAGCTAAAGAGAAGAAGAAAAAACTTAATCCCAGATTAACTTGCTCGTCTCTTTCTTCTGGCCCTCGCTCAATCCGATGCTATTCTGTTTATCGCGAAGCTATCACAGGAAGAAGAGCAGGAGATTTGTGCGGCGTTTCACAGCTAAACTTCTTGCCGGTTCGGATACCGAAAGAGCTGTTCGGAGGACGAAACCTTTCACGGCCCCTGACTTACGAATTTGGTTCTCGTTCACTTGCAGTGATTGATTCCGGAGGCATTTCGGGTTCCTTCGGTTCTCCTCAAGTTGTTCGGATCGATTTCCATGAAGTACCAGAAGTACCCATGAAGCCGTTTCAGGACAAGTTGCGCGAGCGACAAACACAGTGCCGAGAGTCACCCAAGCAACGAGATGGAACCTTGACGAGCGCCGTCCGCCCTTCAACCTGTTGACCCGTTGGCTCCGAGTTGGTGAATTCACATCCTGGCTTGTTCCTGAACGAATCTCGTCTTTCGACCGATCTGATGGCCTCTTCCTGTTATGTAACCCTTCTTTGAGGAGGCCCACCATCACGATCGTCTGGCTCAGAGGTCCCTCAACACATTCTCAGGGGCGCTAGAGGCCATATGCAACGCAGATGCCATTGCATCAAAGAGCTCTTTTGCAGCTTTTAAACCGTTTGTTCGATGAAGGGTTAAGTCGCCACCGCTTCGAACTTCTGTGCCTCGGTGTTTAATTGAGTCCGAGTTTCGAAACGAACAAACCAAACCGCAGTTTTGGATCTGCGAGATCGAGTCGAAAAAGTCTCTTGATGAAATTCATTATTCGGTCCGGACGATCTTGGCGATGATCGGGAGGATAAGTGTCACGACAGGCATGATGAGTGAAACGATTGAGATCTCACTCTGTAACCGATGCCGGCGATGATGATTCAAGAAGTCACGACAAAACAAAGACAGCGAAACTGGAGTCGCTTGAGTTGTCTTCTTCGGTGAATTGATGAGTAACTTGGATTCTTCTCGACTCATTCATGCTTCAACGGAATCGGACAAGCAACGGCACAATGGTCGATGGCGTTCTGTGACGTCATCGCTTCCGAGAGAACTTCGAAGTGAAACGCACGGACATGACATCGCGCCCTTTCTGGAATCTGGGGACTTGCAGATGAGCAATCGCGGTCGCGGAAACGGAAATTCCTGGAGTATTCGGTTCTGACTGTTTCAGAATTCGCTTTTGTTTCTGCGGCGGCTGATTCGGGTGTGGCCGGTCTCTCGCTACAATTTTTCTCTACATGTCTCCGCGGCTCTCTTTCTGTTGTCCCTCTCTTTCGGAGCCGGAGGAAGGAGAACCTCGGAGTTTTTGTCGAAGAGGTAGAAATGCAAGGCTCCGTCTGTATGCAAAGATCCATCAAGCCGCCGGAGGGACGACAAAGGGTTGCAAGCTGCCAGATCGCCAGCCCGCCCGACCAAGCTCGACGATAGTTTGATCCTGGTCGCGGCAGCAGCAAATCGAGTAACGAAGCCGACAACCGAAATTCTCACGAAGTGCACGAAGCTGACTAGCGAGCTCTCCGGCTGGAACTTTTTCTCAGTTTTGCCGTGCCCTTAAGAAATCATGTTGAGCTTCTGACACTTCGTGCAGAGGGCCACTCCTCGACGACCGCTGGATCAGATGGAAGACATTGGATCCGTCTTCTTCGTTTGTACCGAGCAGGCAGCGTGAAAACAACGGCCGGACAGCTTCAACGATGATGACTCAGAAATCAGGGCCAGCAGCGTCGCCCTCTTGAGCTGTTCAGCTCAATCTCAGAAATCTCGGGGCGATCGCTGCGCACAAATCAATCCGGCGTCCTGGAAAAAGTGGAAGGTGAAAATAAAGAGAAATTTCCTCGGTAACCGGTTGTCGTCCATAGCTGAAGGCGATCGGGTAGCAATTAGCTTGCTGGTTCGTTGTTGATGTCGTTCGCCCGCTTGCTGGCGCGGCGTTGCTGTTCGTATCGACGTTGTCTTGCACCCTAAACATAAATTGGTCGTTGCTGAATTTCCATCTGGTCTTTTCCCCAGACGGAGGCGGGTCCCGCCGGCTACCGCTTGAGCTAGCCGATGGCTTGGTTGAGCAGAGCGCATTCTGGTTAGTGCTTTGGGATGGATGGATCGGGCGAGAGGGTTCGCAGGGCGGAGCCTCTCAACTTCAGTCACTCTCGGCTTCAGCACTTCGCGCAGTGCTCGCTGTGCCCCGCATTCTGTCAACAACAGGCCACGAACGCGAGCTGCTGTGGTGCAGCTTCCCAGTTTTGATGATGATCATTCAGTGTGATCGTTGCGTTTACGCGTTTCAACACCGGACAACATGTAAGCGAAGCAGGCAGCTAGCTAGTCACCGAGGGTTCGTTGGTTTACTTGTTTAGTTCGTTTGTCGCTCGCTCGCTCGCTCGCTCGGCGGGTTGGCTTATCGACCTGCCGCAACTGAGGAAACGTGACGGAGGGAGCGAGAGAGGAAGACCCTGTCACCTGATACGTTGAACCGTTGTTGTTGGTGTTCTTCCCCGGTCTCCACTGCGCGTAACCGGACTCCGTCCTCTGCGGTGACGAGCCGACAACAAGCAGACGGGGGATTGGGACAAATCACCGAAGATCTACTTCGACTTCGAGAAAGGTAGAAATCGGCTGTTGAAGATCGGTGGCGCTTCGAGCTTTGTCGGTTGCGGATTCAACGACCGGTTCCTCCGATGCTCGATTCTTGATTTGCTGTTGGTTAGGGCTGTGCCGTGTTGCTGATAACGCACCCGTCCGAGCACTCTCACTCACTCACTCACTCACTGACTGACTCACTCACCGGTCGGTCGGTTTGTCGGCCGGCCGGCCGGTTACTTGCTTGCTTGCCTGGCATCCAACACGTTTGATAATCTTCCCTCTCGCCAAGCGACGACGACAACCGCGAAACCTTATGCTCCAGTTCTACATTCATCCGACTCAAGATCCTGTCGTGTTACAATGTCCGACAGCGGTGGTTTCCGCACTGTAGTCATCATAGCGTTTCAAACTGGTCCAGACGGCTAGTTGACACTAGAACGATGACGGAGACCAACAGAAGATCGGAAAGGAGATTTTAGAAACGTTTTTATTGGTGGGGAAACTCGTGGTGCCACGCATCGACCGAGAACAGTCGCCTCTGGTGAGTACAACCAGCTTTCTCTCGGAGTGAAAAGTGTTTAGAGCGAACCTCGCCAAACCAAAACTCACGGAGTACTCCACACATGGACGACTTGCTCTCTTTCTGAGGACTTTTCCCGATCCAGGAATCGGAATGGGGAATCCATCTCGCGAGACACGAATTCGTAAACTGTGTTCGGCGATCAAAGAAATCGAAATCTGGAGCTCATCAATCACGGTGCTGAAGTGGAGTGAACGCCTTGAAGTTGAGCTCAGGAATCTTTCTCGCTCAACGTTTCTGCTTCGCGGCTGTTCCCTTCATTTCACGTTCGGAGAACGAAACGAAAACATCTGTTCGCTCGGGACTCACTACGCTATGGCTCTACGGTCATTGAAGACACCGGATCTTGTTTTGGTTTACTTGTGTTTGGTTTTGTTATGCCCACATAACTCAACACACACCGGTTCGTGTCGCGCCTGGTAATTCACGTAGAGTAGATTCGTAACAGCGTTATTGCGTGCCTCGGATCGGAATTGACGCGTGCGCGCGCGGTCATTAGCGAATGCGCCTCTGTGAGGAAGAATCTCTTGCCACGAACGCATCCTTGCCGCGGCAACTTACGCCAACTGACCAAACTATTCGACCGACGATCGCGGAAGAAGAAGCTGGAGCGAAGTATTCGAACGAAGTGCGCCGAACAAGGACGAGTGAGTGGAATAGACAGACAGACGGATGGATGGACGGCAACCGGTTTCCTCTGGTAGCCGTTGCTCTTCGGAACCGGCGTCGTCTAATTCCGTTTTCGGTACACGGTGGACAAACAAGCGCGCGCGAAAATGAAATTCCGAAATCTTGCTGCAACGCCGTAGTTCTCATTCACGTGGACGTTTCCCCTGTTGTTGTTGTTGTTGTCAGGAGGAAATCGTGGTGCTCGCCGCCCAAGGAGGCGATGGTGTCGCCTTGATTTTGTTGCTCTTCATCGTGTTGATATCGCTGCTCTTGTTCTTCGGAACGCTCATCTTGTTGTTGATGGCGCCGTCGTCGTGTAATGCTGGTCAGTCAGTTTTTTTTTTTCTTTCCCGAGCCGACGGAGCAGCCAACCGGTCGGTGAGCAAGTTCGCTTCGCGTCCGGTATCTCTGTGAGCTTAGTCATAAATCGTTTTAATTATAATCACAGAAGCATTTTTCTTGCTTTTCCGTGTCGCGTCGTGACGGAGTTCCCGTCTCCGGTGCGACATCCCCAGGACTTTGACCTGGACGCTTCTGAAGTAGACTTCCACAACATTTGATTTGGTTTCTTCTGGTTTGACTCTGCGACCCCTTCATGTGGAAGAGGCTCGAGGATGTCTTCTTGGTACGGAGACAGCGCGATATGAGACAAACCTAATCAAGAGCAGAAGCTCATGCAAGCCCTCGAGCCAGCAAGAGAATGGTTAGGGCAGTTAGAAACATGAGTCGTTCGTTGATAACGACGAGAGAATAACAACGACTCGTCGCTGGAAACGGTTCCATGCATAGAGAAGAATTCATTTGGACGAGCTTCTCGTTTTGGCCGAAGATGCCAGAAAACAGTTTAATTTCACCGGGTCTCCCTTTCTCCGCTGGTTTCAACGAACGACTCGCTGTCAGTTCGTAAGGCCCATCAGCCCGTTTGTTCGTTGTCGCTCGCCAACCAGAATTTCGCTTTGGCAATTAACTTCAGAAGCGAGCGAGACGAGGTGACCGCTTCGATCCGGCTCGCTAGTAGAGCTTCTTCGTTTTACTGAAGCGAAAACGAGGAGCTCCGCTGCGCTGCTTCGATTTTCTCTCTTGCCGTTCGACAAATGTCCGTTAGCCACTCGGCTTGACATCTCCTTGACAGTGACCGTCTGTCAAACGATGCAATTCTTACGCAACTCTCGCTCAGTGGGTAACGGAGTTCTTTTTCAGGAGAAAAATACCGGTTGTCTGCTACAAACTTTGATCGCGGAATGTTACTTCTTCCAAGCTACAGAAGCTCGCGATTATTAGAAAAGAAACCGGGGAGAACCGCTGCCAACGCAAAGATTGTGCCACTTCGGGCTTCTTCATCGATTTCCTCCTGCTTCGGCACTTGTTAATGTTCCACGTGTCGTCGGCAGAAAAACCCGGAAAACCTGATGTTGAGCTTCCCTGAAGCGATTTCTGGACGTGACGGAATCAAAGATGAACTCAATCTGCTCGAGAGCTCAGACCGTGGTTTGGAATTCAACGATGGAGCTTGAGTGTCTCACAAAAACAACGCCTGGGCATCTCCCTCGCCCTTGTCGAGTGCAACCGGTCTGGATGGAGGGGCTCTTCACGAGTCCGAAATCGAGAGGGTCCGTTCGCAAGTTCGGCGAGCAGATGTAATGATTCTTCAGTGATTTATTTTTGGGGAAGCGAAGGCCGACCACGGCAGCTATCTTTGTGACAGTCTGAAATGTTCGGCGACGGGGCTTGACATGCGGCAGTCGATCTTCCTCTCTCCTGTTTGGCTGCTTTTGCTTTGCAATTGATGATCGAACCGCTGTAAAGCATTCCAGTTCGATCGCCAATGCGACGATCAGCCGTTGTTGCTCCTGCACGGCCTACGAGGACTCTGTTGGTCGTCGATCGATGCGTTTTTAGCTCGTTTCTTCTTTTTTATATTAATGTGGAGGAAAACGAGCGAGCGAGAGTTGACGCCAGATGCTCTACCGCTTAGCCATCGGCGGCGCGGCGGCGGCGCGGCGGATGGATTCTCGTTCATGAGCTTGCCCAACTTCGGGAGCGCAGTGTTGGCCCGATCGCTCTTTCTCGTCGAGATAAGTTCCAATGTTTCAAGCCATGTGTTCTGATTGGGAGCCAGAAGAAATTGTGGCTGCATTTTTCATCTGTTGCGTTTTTTTTTTCTTTGGATGCCGCCGATCATCTGGCGTTTTGCTTGTGCGAGCTCGTTGGTAGCCAAAGCGATGCGCCGCGCCGCCGTCCAACCGGTGAGCTGGCTCAACAGATTCGTTTTAGGATAAGATCCCCTCTAGACGTCTCCGATACGCAGATATTCTTCTCGAAAGAAGGAAACAGCTGTGGATTAAGTGGAAATCTCGTGTTTGGAGCGTCGACACCATCTCGCAACTCCGAAGTAAACTTCGGTTGACTCTACGGACGAACTAACTCGTTCAGAGCACAGTATCTTCGTTTCGGTGGAATTTTTCAGGATCTTCATTTGCTGTCTCGATGGAGCGAGATTCAGAGAGGTTACTTGGTGCGCATGGTTGAAGGCTCGTACCTGTGCTGTTCTCATGTCTGGTAGGAACTTCAAACCATGCTCGTTGAGGCCTGATATCGTCGTTGAATTTCGCTCGTCGCTAGCCCTCTCGCTTTTTGTGTCTTGCTAATTTCGGACAATTATCATCATCGCGAGCCAGAAGGTAAGTGTTGGTTAAGTCTCTTCTTCGTTTTGAAAAGCATCTCTGCTCTTTTTTTTCTGTCGGTGCCGTGAATGGCACTGTCGGCGCTCGCTTGCCGCTTTCAGTTCTGCCGTGATTAGTCTGACAGACCGAACAGGAAACGTCCGGAACGACTGCATCGAAATCTGGGAGAAAAAAAACTCTCTGTTGGAATTCACGAAACGCGTTTGTTGGAGGATCCGAAATTCAGTTCGTTCCTCGGGAAGCTCCTTCGGATTCAAAGCCTAATGAGTTCTTCTATATTCTGACTAATACACCGTCATGAGCGCTCTCCTCAAGAAGTCCATGCGTACTGAATACGGTCCTGAAATGCCGTACGTGGTTAGTCATCGTCGAAAAGGTTCTCAGGGCTATTTGGAAGCTCACCCGGGTATTCGGCCTAACTTCATAGTCTCGTAGATTGATTTCAAAATTTCCTAATCGTCATTTGAAAGAGACTATTAGACAGCACTGTAAGGCATGGCAAGTTATACAAAAGACAAATGGCCGGGTTGTCTCTGTCAAGTGCGGCAGGAAAGTTCAGAATGATTCCTTCTCGGAATCACTTTTGAAACTTCGTATCTACTTCGAAGTTTGAGAATCAATCTCCGAACTTCGGAAATCGATGTTGTGCTACACCTCTGAAGTGTCCGACCGATCAGTGGATCCTCGATACTTGCGCTTCCCCTCATGGGGATACACTTGTTCCCACTGATGGACGATACTCATTGTCAGCGATGACATCATATCAGAATTGGACTGTCGAAGTGTAAGAGTCCAGGCGCTTCCGGTGTTCCTCAGTGCGGACTCGTGAACCGAAAGTGGGCTTGTTTCCCGAAGAACAGTGCTGACAGCGGTAACCACCCCTCCCCCCCTCGGTGGTCATGACCACTATTCGGTGCTAGTGTATCGGTTTCAGATGAACATTCCCAATCGGCGAAGCTTCTTCCGGCTCTATGTGAGAGGCTGTTATGTCTTGGAGCTTGTGTCTATACGACCCTGTTTCAGGGGCGAGTTATTCTCATCAGACCCCGGTCACAGTTTTTGTGACATAGAATACCGTTGAGCTTACTGAAGCTCGTCGAGTGTCCATCGATGCACGCATGAGTGTGGTCATAACGTCGCACGGGGTGCAACCGTCGTCTGAACCGAGGGAGGGCACTTGTCTGTTCCAAACCAAACCCGGGAGTGGAAAAGGTTCCCTTTTCCTCCTCGGCGAGGCGTAGCTGGAGCAACTCCCGGTACGAAGCCTCGCTCCAGGCAGCGCTCGTGATTGTCTCTGATCCTCGCATTGCCTCCTCGCATTGCCTTGCGGATTTTCATAAAGTTTTCCGGAACTTGATGTCGTCCTAAGTTCCTGGGAGGGAGTGGCCTCGCAATTCGATCCCTGTCTCTGGATTCGAGAGTGGAGAAGCTTTTCTGCAGCCCTGGCTTCAACATCGTTGGAATCGGCGGGTCATTTGCAGAAGTCTGTTCAGATATGGCTTGTCAGGTTCGAGAATATTGTGAGCGGTTTTTTTACAGGAATCAGAGGACGCGAAACCGACAACTTCTGCATCTTAGACAATGGCCAGTTACTGATGCACGATTCTCTAGACTCGCACCTTCGACTTGGTTCATCAGTTCTCGATGTTTCTTCGACGCCTCTTTGGCCGTCATTTCCCCGCCGAATGGTTCAGTAAATTATACCGAAGAGTTCGGCGAAATTTTCTGCATGCCCAGCCGAGGTAGAAGTTTCCCCGAAAGCTTCGATTATTCGTGAGACATTGTCTGCAAATGAGTTTGTTGTCTCGCGGCCACATTGTCCGACAGTCGCTGCGACAGTCTACACATGAACGGAACGGGTTTTCTCCGATCTTCGCTCGAGAAGTATTGTTCGACATGAGAGAAAACAAATCCGAGATAAATGAAATTTTCCGCCTCACGTCATACGGCTACCTGATATGCCAGTTGTGGAGGAGAAGATCATTTGGTATCATTCGATACGCCATCTGAGTGTATTTGTTAGTTCGAAATATCCGGAGGCAGAGCGTCTGCGCGGGCTGCGACCATTGCCATAATGAGAGATTATATCTGGTGACAAGTTTTGAACCATTTTCGTTCATTTTTTATCTTAATTACCCTCAATTTCTTTCGCTTCGCCACTGGAATTCCTGCGCGGGCACACAAGACACGTCTTCGCTGCCTGCCGGCTTCAACGACAGATGTTATTTGTCGGCAATTATTTCATTATTTTGGTTTTTCTAATTTTTCTCGTCATTTTCTTCTGTTCCTTCGCCCAACTTTGTAGGTATGCTTAGTTAGAACGAGTGTTTCATCAATTTTTTCTTCTAATTGTCTGACGGAAGATCGCCGCGCCGCCACCAATCGCAAACACAGAAATCATAGCTCGAACGTCTCGTGACATCTGCTCGTTGTCGACATCTCTTTCATATTTCTTCAAAAATCCTCGTTCTGACGTTTCCTCCTGCCGTCTTCGAGAAACGTATCTGTAACAAGATCAACCATGAGGAAATGAGTTCTTCGAGTCGAGATGTAGATTTGGAACTAGTATTAAGAGGCTTGTCTCCAGTATTTTAGAATGTTGCTCAATATTTGGATATCTCTGATGGCTCACTGAAGAAAATGTTCCCATATTGATTGCGTTGTTTCACAATTAGAGTTCCTAACAGAACGCGTTCTTTCGGAGAGGAGAGTTTACGAGGAAGTATTTTCTTATTGTTTTGGTATGAGAGAAAAGCGGTGATAACTTGGCAGCTGAAAACCCAACTCAACCACCGGCGAAGAATTGACGTATTTGGCAACGCACCCTCTTCCGCGCAATAAATGTCCGACACTCTGCTTCGTCATCGCCAGCAGTATCCCAATATCGTGGAATAGTTCAAAATCATAATTATCTCGGTGACTTATTTCATTCAATTGGTCATGTCAGTTACAAATCATAACGTAACATAAATTCGAAGAAATTGACTCATAACTGGGGCCCGAAACATGGTATGCACATAACAATGCATGAACATCTCTTCGTTCAGCGCATTATCGTGCATTTGTTCTGAGGAAAAAAGCAGAACCCGCAAGTTCTTACTTGAAAATGTCGATTTCTCCAGTCTTCGTTTGATTCAGCACATTTTTTTCAAGGTGAAAAAACCTCCGAAGAGGAAGGTGGAGACTGTGAGTGCGGAATGCGAAAACCTATAAATATTATTTTCTGGAGGAGCAGCAGATTGCTAGACTCCCCGGACATGTTACTTCGTCGGCGCGGAGCGAAAAAAATCTCTTTGTCGTTACGCTAAGACTTCGCGGTCATTTATTTGTACTCAGGTCCGTTCAAAAACGACAAGAAAAATGCTCAAAGCTGTCTTCCATGAGGAAAAAAACTCCGTGACAGCACACGTACATCGCTAGGCGAAGTGTTAAAGATCAAAAGTGATAAACGCAGCCTCGCTTTCAGCGACCTGAGAAGTATTTATGATGGATACGAGAGCCATAAAGGGAGAACCGCAGCAAGGAGGAAGAAAATCGAGTCAAACATCAAATGTCTGACCTCTCGAAGCCCAGTCTGTTTTTCCCGCCTGAGAATGAGTCAAATGCGACAAAAGCTTGGCACTTCGGTAACGCGATCTACAGAGACCCTGGACTTGGAATCCACGAGGTTCTAGTCTTGGCGCCATCCCCACCACCACGTTCATCGATGTGTCCACGTTTTCCCGCTCAGATCTCCGAAACAGACTCCTTCCACACGACTTCAAGACGCCTTCTGGATTTTATATTCTCTTCTGAGAGGAATCTCGGTATAGTATTGGAGAGGTCATCCGGTCAAGCCATAGTTTCTGAGCAACTCATATCATTTCAAACGTGGTCAGGCAGGAAAAAGTAGGCGTCAGGGGTGGGCTGTTGAACAAGTTGCCGCGCTCTCTTGTTGAAAACGACGAGGGCGTAACAGAAGAATCACTGACACTCATCCTAGCTCCGCGAACCATGCGACGACTACCCGCTGCAGCAGCAGCAGCAACATTACCTACGACAACGACAACAATGTCCGTTCAGCCGGGGAGCGAGCGGAGACGCGATTTTTAACGGCGGCGGCGGCGGCCAACTGAGGCTCGTGAAGTCGTGCATAACCTTCAGCACAGTGTGTTCTCTCATTATCGCAAGAGCGGTAGCGGCTGTGGCATCAACGCCAAAGCAAGGGACCGCGGCCGGTGGGATCTTCGCTGGGGCCCGAGCGAATTTGAATAAAGCTCCTGCTGGCGAGTGCTTGAAAGTGGCGCCCTCGTGTTTTCATTGCGATGGGGGCGGCGGCGGCGACAGCGTCAACTTTGTATCGCGGAAGTCTTTCCATCATCCGCCACGTCGTGTAGCGTCGTCCACGGGAGGTAGAGAGAACGAGCGAGAGTCTCGGAGCTGCTGTCACGACGTGCACGAGTCGCCGATTACGTAAGGTTATCAAATACGTGCTTCGAGCGAGGTTTTTTCTTTCCGTTCCACGTTTTGAGAAACGATCGTTATCAAAATCATCATCGACATATATTTTACTATTACCTCTACCATCATCATTAGCGTTATCAGCGTCATCTTCAAGATCATCCAGCTACTTGGAGCTCTATCGAACGGAATTTACCGTTTGAAGGCCGCTGAACTTGACGATTTCCGTGAGCGCCTCCACGAATCTCGATCTGTGAGTGGAATCCAGAAGTTCTCTCTGAAAGAATCATCCAAGAGCAGCGATCTTGGAGCTTCCAAACTCAGGCTTCACGAATCGAAGCTTTCAAACGAGAACTTCAGAAGGTCGGAGAGGATTTATGTATAGTGAGCAGAAAGCAGATGGTTCCACTCGAGGAACAAGACATGCGAGGAACAAGGCTGTAGGCCTTCGGTAGCGTAAATCTGGCGGGACCTCCCGCCAATATTGGATATAATCTTCGAGGAACTTCACTCTGCTGCAGGACCTCACTTCATTTTTGAAGACTATGTCGAGTGATTCAGATGTTCGCGAAGTTTCTTCAGAGATTAGATTCGAGTTGCTCCACGAAACCGTAGTGAGACCACGGAAACTCAACAAGCTGTATCAAACGGCACTCGTGCGAGGAGTTCGCGCTATTTTTATACAACTTCCGAAATAGGTGAGTCGCCGCCGGTCTGAGATGTAGCGAGAGCTCTTCTCTGTTTTCACCGATGTGCGTGCGTAAGTAATGAGCTTACGGCAGAAGATACTACTAGACGGACGGACGAACGAACGAACGAATAGCCAGCCAGCAGAGCAGGCAACCGACCCACCGGTCGACGAAGCTGGCAGTCCGATTCCTCGGAGATGGATAGAGTGCTCGGCCGCAGTGGTTGTGGCGATGAAGCCACCACATTACACGGGATCGCAGTGGCATCCAGAGGCTGCTTGTGTGTCCGGCGGCGGCGGCGGGGAATTAAGTTCGGTTCGCTATTCTCAGTGAACGCATTCAGCAGCGCATATTAAGGGCGTAGGTTCGCCGCTGTTATTAGCAGAGGCAATTTTAATGCACGGCTGCTTGCGCGGCTGGAGAGTTTGTTACGAAAATCGCTTCCACACAACAAACTGCCTACCTGCCTGCTCGCCGGCCGGGCGGTTGGCCGCTCCGTCGGTCAGTCAGCCAGACTAGCTCGATGGCGGCGGCATCGTACCCGACAGGCCAGAACTGACTGACAGAAGTGTTGCCACAGTGCCGGCCCCCATTCAGCTTGGACGGGAAAACAACATTTATTCCATTATATAATATATATAAGAGGAGCAAGCAGCGAAGATCCATCTCTCGTGCTAAAGCTTAAACAATGCCGTCCCGAGATTAATGGACAGTTTAATTTGACGACGAGCACCTTCGGGTACCTGAAAATTGACGCCGCCTGAGTGCGCTGATGAGCAGACGCTTTCTATCTCAACGACTCACTCGGTAAATGCTCATACATGCATCGGGTAGAATGAAACAGATGTTGGTTAACGCATCCACTCCATCAGCTGTGCGTAGACCATAAACTCAATGAACAAAAGTTTCTCTCTCCCGCTGTATCTAGCTTTGAAGGAGATTTCACGAATCGCGAGCTTCCGGCTCACCGCAAGGAAGAGTACTCTCACCAGTCGTTTCGGGAAACTTCATCTGATTTGGAATTTCCAATTTTCCCCGTCGGTCGTCGGAACGGGAAATCAAATTGAATGGCTATCAAGTGTTCCATGGAAAGAAGAGACGAAGCTGCGGGCGGATTTACCCTGGGAAGACGGCGGCGATACTTCCAGCCTTCATCGAATACAGCCAACAGAAGATCTCTGTGATGACATGACCCTCGTTCTTCGATTGTAGCAATCCAGGTTTCAAAGATCTCTGTGATCCTCTGCGTAGTTTCAATTCCATGATGCTTCGAAGTTGCCGATAGAAAGTACAGAATTCACGCAACCCCCCGATAGAACTTTGTTGACGACGTGAATTGATATTTTGAGGAACAGCCCGGAGAGTAGCAGCAGGAGTCAAGTCAGGTTTCTTAGGGATAAAAATACAAATTATAACCCACGAAGAAACTTTCAAAACTTCTCAACACCCCGAGAACCGGTGTCGATTCTTGGCGTCAGTTCGAATTCGAGACTTATCTCAGGTAAGAGACGCCTCGCATCCTCTCATGAGAGACTGCTAGGGAGGATGGAGAAGTCTCTTTAATTATTCGATGAGGAATCGTCAATCGGCCCGGGGAGGACAATTAAGAAACTTCGGGATCTTAGCGGATTGTTTGGAGTTCAGCAGTTGACTTCGGAGGAGGTCGGACATCGGTTTCTGTTCCGTTTCTCGTTCACCGACTTTCAAGAGGACGAGAGATTTTGACAGATTTCCACCGCGATCAGGAGAACTCCGCTCGATGTTCGTGAGCTCAACATCGGTAGATCCGTCCAGCAGTTAGAGAAAAGGAAAGAGATTTATGTTTGTACCTCTAGCTGTGTATGAGCCCCGGAACAATGCGCCGTTTAACTCCCCGTAGATCCCAACGGAGAAGGACAGTGAGGCGATATTTTTCGTTGGAGCCAAGCCCCGGAGAAGAAAATGGTCACTGCGTGATCGAGCCAATAATATTAAGTTTTGGCCTCGTCTCGGTCGGCGCTTTGTTCTGCTGCTGAGAAATTGTTTCCCAGTCAGTTCGCTCGTCGGTACCGTATGGCGATCATTGAGATCAAGGGTTCTGTTGAGGAAATTATTTCTCCGTTGACGACCCGCATCTCACTCAGCCGGGCGATGATTTTTTTGTGCCAAAACAGAAAGAAGCTATCCGTCGAAAACCGAATCGGGAACAACAGCAAGCAGCATAGGACCCTCCGGAGTTTCGCAACCTTCCAGAACGGACTTTCTAGCATTCCTCAAGAAGTTGAGCCGGCTCCAATGGCTTGATGGCTCAACGTTTTGGATGAAAACTTCATCTCTCGGTCACGGCGAATTCGTTTGAAAGGAGAAACAAATGTCAGAGTTGCTGGTGGTCGTAGAATCGATACCGCGAGAGCTCGCTTCAATGGCACGAAGGAGTGGCCAAGGGATGCACTGCGGTGCGGGCGTCTCGTCGTTTCGGAAGCCTCGATCTCACCCCGATCCTCGATTCCGTGTTTCGACTTTTGTTGTTCTGCTGTTATGATGCCGTTGCTCTCTTTGTTGCTATCGTGGCCGGTTGCGAGCGGGGCCCGTTGCTGCTGCATCTGATCATGGCTGCCGCTCTTGTGGCGACGACGACGACGACCAACGACAACGAACGGGCGAGCACTCGACTCGAAGGAGAAGAAGCAGCAGCGCTGCTTTTAATCGTACGGCAGCCGCGGCATCAACAACAACAACAACGACGGGGCGAGCGACGGAGCAAGTGATCCAAACGGCCAACAGAAGGCAGCCAGAGAAAACGAGCGAAAAAGGATCCAAGCAAGCAAGCAAGCGACCAACGACGTGCGACTCCTTATCTCAGAGATGGCGGCGCGCTGCGAACGTTTCTGATTCTGCCTCGTGGACTCACTCCAACTGTTGCTGCTGCCGCCCGATCGTGGGTCCCACGACCGGTTTCGGTTCGTTTTGCGGATCGTCGCTGGCCCGACATCGTCTTCGTCGCCTTCTCTTCCCGCGTTCCTCCCCAGCTCGGATGGGAGGACGCTCACTTCTCTTGCTTTCCCCAACGGTTTCCTCGTTTTCCAAACGGTCCTCCACCGCGGTCCCCTCTCCGCTAGTTTGGACGAATTGCCGCGTCAGTTGCCAGTGAGCTCTAAGACCGGTTTCAGATGAAATCTGATTGAAATCACTTCGAGGGATGAGAACTGCTCGTCGATTCGGGGACAGTTCTCAGCAAGGATACAGACAGGACTTTTCGAGGAGGAGAACTCTGACTCCGAGGGCATTTTTGTCTCCATGCAACTGCAGTGAGGAGAAGAGTCAGATCTCGTTTGGACTGAAGTCGATCGCTTAGAGAACACTTTCATCGTTCACTTCATTGTTATAGAAATGGTTTCGAGCAACGTCTTCTTTCGTTGAAGATCTTTTGTCATCATTTCAGGATTCCCAAGGTTCGAAGAGACAAAACTTAAACGGAAGGTATTCTGAGCCACTCGAATCTGTGGTTTTCGGGGCAATGAGTCTGAGCTCTTGGCATTTGTGGAACGCAATACTTTGTTCCTCATTGACTTCGGACGCAGCCGCTGTCGCTGCTGATGGACGCGCAAGAATAACGCATACAGCAGCAGCAGCAGCCAACGGACGGGTATTAGTTCCCAGCGTGGCGTCTATTTCGTATTCCGATAAGTTCATTAAAAAAAAAACGCTCGAGCTCAGAAAACCGGTTCGATCTGCTAGTTGGAACCGCAACTTTTCCTTCCTACTGATTGACAGCAGCAGCCGCGAAACAGAAATGTTTGGTGCTTACAAAGAATCAATACATTACGAGCTTTTCATGTTTAGAAAGCGTGGTTGGAAGCAACAATTCAAGCTTCAAGATGACGCTGCTTCGGAACTGAAAGACGACATTGACGATGGCGTCTGTCGAAGCAACCGCGGCCGCGCCAAGATACGATTTTCTCGTTAGCCGTTATCACCGACGACGAGCGGAGAGCGCAGAACCGGAATGCTGACGAGATCGCACCGCCAGAATAAGAAAAAAGCAAGAATACAACATGAGATCGTTGACTTTCCCATTTTGAGGTTAAATTCATTACATGGACGGCTGTGGGTCCAATGCCGGTAGAGGATGTCCATGATATGTTCTGGGGAAAACCGAAGTGAACTCAGCCATCCATGTCCCCTCTTTGATCTGAGATCCTTCTCCTTTGTCCGAGCTTGCAGGGTGTCTTTCGAGAAACGATTGGGGGCTTGTTGGTCACCGGAGTTCTGACTTTAATAAAGAGATCTATAGAATTCTCAGATATTTTGGGCGAATCCGAATAAATGATCTAGAACTGGAAGAAGCAATTCACCGAACTTCTCGATCCTATCTGAGAAACATTCGAAGAAACAAAGGCGTTCCGAGTATTTCCGAGGAATATCGGATTGAGGAAAATTACAATTATGAGATGTTTGCGACAGCTGATACATTGGCCCGAGGTATGTGTGCTCCGCCGGGATAGAATTTGCCAGTTTATGGACTTCTATATTTGAGCCGTTGACTTACTACATGGAGCACATTGGGGCTGACTCGCAAGAGGTTGATGTGAGGTACTCGAGGAGGGTTAGGTGGGACCATGCTGGGTTAGATTCGAAAATCAAGTTTGGGGTTTGGATACTCATTGCCTGTGCCTCTCTTTCCAGCATTACAGTTCGGTTGCAGCCTTGGAGATATTCAGTAGAACCTTGTTATAACGGACACTCGGTTATAGCGGACTTTTTTGCTTGTCCCGGCCGAGTCTACGGGACCTCCAATGTTAAGCACCTCTGATCAAATCGGTTTCCGGATTCATACTATCAAAGTCAGCTCCTGAATTACGTATATTGTTCGGGAAATGATTTCTGGGCCGAATCTTGTGATTTCATGACCTATGAACTTCGCGGGTGTATGTTATCGGATCGCGCTGGAAAGATTCGTGGAGAAGAAAGAATTCTTCTTTGATGAGATATGCACGAGAGAAAATGTGGAACGTTTGTGTGTGGTTGCGCCCGACACCCTGGCCTTCAACTCATTTGCTTCGCGCGTGAACACTGTCGAGTTGACGTTGATGGCGCCCTGGGAAAACCGAGAAGTGAGGTAGAGTGTTGGGACGGGGGGGGGGGGGCATTTTT